>JAJOZX010001014.1:590000-927500 GCA_023014485.1 Bathynomus jamesi | reverse complement strand
GTCCGGAAATAAAACATTATTAAACGATACAACATTATCGCAATATTGCTGGTTCCAATAACCATTTTATTTTCAATAAACTCTATCGTCGTAAGGTCAAAACCGTTTAATGCAGAAAATTCTCGTCTGAAAGGCACTCGTTTGGCGTTAACCACACTAAAACGCGTAAAGGAGAAACAATCACGTGTATCGGGGTCAATGAGGTCATTATAAAACCACTCGATAACAGCACCTAACTCTATAACGAAGATTATGAACATTATTTGAATTAAATTTGATGACTTTCCTCCCAATACATCGAGCAAATTCGCGTTCTTAATTCAACTTTTAAATATTATTCCGTTGTTAATTTAATGGTTTTAACCAAATGTAAATATTTACATAATCTCACACTGACTATTTCAAACGATTTGAGTACGACACCACAAATTTATTCTTTATCAATGATGGATATACGCAGTGTTGGAAATGTAGCCCCCATTGCATCGATTTTCATTGTCGACTTGCATGTATATAATGATTTATCCACGAAAACGAATAGCGTAATAAAACCAAATGATACATTGAATTCCTTAAAGGTAAATCACGATTTGGGATCATCGACCCTCCATTCTATTTAATAAATAAATACGAATGCGTCACTGTGTGCGTACAGTTGCGCGAAAAAGTTACTAGTCTTTTATTTATTTTTTTTTAATTTTGACGAAAAGAATAAAATGTTTAAAGAAAAAGGGAAAGTTAATAATAATAGGGCTTTTTAAATTTTGTTCGGCGAACTTTTTTCCCAACTTGTTTACTTCGAAAGTTTAAATGGAACGTTTAGTAAACGTCATAAACGTTTCATTGACGTTTTATAAACTTTACCAAACGTTCCATTTCTTTCTGGGTGAACTCGCAGCGGTGGCTTCGCCCCCCCCTTCCGAAAAACTCTCAAAAAGTAAAAAGAACAATGTTTGAACTTTTTTCTAAAAGAATTTTGGAGCCGGAAGAAAGGGAACGCCCCCCAACTCCCCCTCCTGCTTTCTTATCCTTGAACACTAGTTGGAAAACTAGTTTTGATCGGGATAAAAACGCAATGTACATTAAAGGTTTGTTTCCACCTTTTTTTCATGCTCATGGCAGGGCTGGAAAGGCCGTAAACGTTTGCAAAAACAAACGTGATTGGTTACTATTAACCAATCAGTTGTTCTCATTCCTCGTAATTCTGTATTTTCATATATAAAATCTAAGTTGTATTTATTGAAATTAATTGGTTACATAACAACAGCTTTTATATATATGAGAAGAGAGAGAGAGAGAGAGAGAGAGAGAGAGAGAGAGAGAGAGAGAGAGAGAGAGAGAGAGAGAGAGAGAGAGAGTATTTGTACAGTATTTGTACGCGACGGCTTAGGTTAAGTTAGGTTAGGTTTCGTTTGGTGCAAAATAAACACTTAACGGGTTAAAATGTTTCTTCTTTTCTCTGCAGAAGATTTATTAAAACATATTTCCACTAACCTGAAACCTCTGCTCTCCTTTTGATATGATAGGAATTGAAACGTCAGTAATCGATGCTTTATATTTCGAACCTGTTGTTTATTCCATATAAAATAATTTGTGTGTGTGTGTGTGTGTGTGTGTGTGTGTGTGTGTGTGTGTGTGTGTGTGTGTGTGTGTGTGAATAGAGCATAATAATGTAACGCAATTTACTTTATGTGAACCGACCGGAGTTGAAGTAAACCACCTGTTACGTATTGCGTCGTTCTCCGTGTCGTAAACTTTTACTAAGTGAAGTAGATTAAATGTTTCATCTACAATTCTAGTTTTTACATTTTATGAGAGATTTTAGGAAGTGTAGTTACCACGCAAATTATTATTATAAAAAGTCGACGAGGAGGAACCATTTGCAATTTCAACTTTTTTAGGTTAGATTTGGGGACCTTTTTTTTGTGCGTGTGTTTGTTCGTACTTCGAGTTCGTTTGTTTTTGGTTTGGGGATGTTTTTGTTTTTGATGGTCGGAAATGAAGTATATGAGAACATTAAATATACTGTTCTCATTCTCATAATTGATGAAAGCATTTAATTTTAGCGTAAAACATACGCTCAAACTCGATCGTTTCACCTTTCTGGGCGATTTTCTCGTGTTTCAGGAGATTTGTCAGTTAATGTTGGGGTTAGTGAAAAGGGTTGAAATGTAAGCGACTGCCACATTAAGTGCGTTGCTCAATGTTAATATCATTGATGAATAACACCAATACTTTGTGAAACTCTGAAGTATTATAGCATTGAAAAATAAAACCGATTATTTAATGGTTAATTCCTATCGTATTCCAAAAAAGAATAGAGTCTACGGGTTAAGTTTAATGTATTATTATTATTATTATTATTATAGAATACAAATGTTTTTAATGAATCCTTTTTGCAGAGATTAAAAAAAAATTACAGTCAGAAGGTTGTTAAATGAGCAATAAGTTATGCTTCAAAGAGTTATTACCCGTTCGATTGTTCATTGTGACCATTTTATTTGTATATATGATACACACAGACCGTGCATGGAACAAGGAACTCTTCTGGGATAATTAAATCCACTATAGTCCGAATAAGTAATGGTAAATGACAAATACCATAGTTTTTCTTTTTCATGATGCTAGCCCGACGCGGGCAACGGGTCACTCGCAAAGAGGTCCCATAAATATAGCTTCCCTCACCAGCTATCGGCAAAGCAGACAGGATCCAGCTTTGGGACATGGATCTAGGGTTTAAAGCAGCCTAGCCCTGCTACATTTAGAACCTCAATATAAGCAAAAGACTCGCTGCCTTCACGTCAGATTAAATACATCAAAGAAAAAGGGTAACTATTATATTTTTAGCCAAAAACCAAAACTTAAACCTCAACTGGCAGAATTGAGCGTCCACTTTTCAAGGCACATAACATGTCCGTTTCAAGATGGGAATGAACTCAGAATGGTCCCCTGAGTTTTTTTTGGCTAGCATCATGAAAAAGAAAAACTATGGTATTTGTCATTTACCATTACTTATTCGGACTATAATGGATTTAATTATCCCAGAAGAGTTCCTTGTTCCATGCACGGTCTGTGTGTATCATAAAAAACTCAGGGGACCATTCTGAGTTCATTCCCATATATAATATATTATATATATATATATATATATATATATATATATATATATATATATATATTAGAATTGTTTTTAAATTGTAATATAACTCACAAACTTTATATGCGATAACATAGAATGATAAGGTATGAGAAGAGCCGTGATTGGCTGATGCTGGCCAATCACAGTTGGTTTCTCAAAGGATTTATAGACTCTATAGCCCTTCCATGAGCATGAAAAAGGGTTGGTAACACGCTTCTAATCTATATAATTTATGTATAAATATACCATTTACATTTACAGCAACTAAACATTTCTGCTGGTAATGCCAGCAGAAACTTACATACAATTTAATGCAGCAATTTTTTGATTTTACGAATAAGCTGTTCTCAGAAAATGGAAACGTTCTCACCGCTGAATGACATTCGGTGCTTAAAATCCGTAGACTTTTTAAAACTTTTTTTTTTTCCAAATTTTAGTCGTGAAAAACTCTCCCATAGTAAATTGTTGAATATTGGTAAATAACTTTTGAGTCAACAAATCGCCTTCTGTGAATGATTCGCCGATAACGTGAATATTTTTCAGCCGAATGTGGGATCGTTAAGGAGGTTTCTAAATTTTTATTAGTGGATCTTTATCAATTGAAAATTATTATTTTAAACCATTGTTATAGGCGTTATAATCAATTAATATTTAACGTAAACGAGTGTTTGAATTTTATTAATGTACTTTATTTTTGATTTTGCAAATTACGACACAGATAAGGTAAGGATGAAAAAATTACGCAGGAATGACCAACATAAGGTGGAGTGACGAGCTTGACCTTCGTCAGAATGAACAATTCGGGTATAAGCAAAAACCGAAGCTATATTATTCACACCGGTCTAACGACATCTGATCGACAAGATCAAACAATTTACATTTGAATTAGGTTACCGAGTTACAGAATTGCAGGTTAACAAAGACTCTAAGATCCACATAAGGTTAACCCAAGAAAGAAGTAGAGAAAATAAAGGAAAAATAGAAAAAACAAATGAAAATAAAGGATACTGAAAAGTTACACCATACTTACTTACACCGTACTTACTTACACCATACTTATAAGCGTGTAAAACTTTCACCAAGGAATAGTAGTGAAGTAAAGTGTAGAACAGATATGGCTCTCCCCTTATAGTTGTGTAAGAAGATATATAGGAAAGCAGGAAAAAGTATAATGAAGAGAATAGCTTCAGAGTTCATTCACACCATGCGTACACTTATCTCGTATACCCAGTTACGCATTAGAGGACAGTGGAAAATAAAAAGTAGCAGGAAACGCTAAACTAGTTAATCTAATCTACACCATGCATCTTTTTAATGATTTATTTACTTGTTTATTTATTGTGTAAAAGAAGTCATCATTACCAGGGTTAAGGCTGTGAGGGGCATAAGGCTAATAAGAGGGAAGGGCCCATATATGTATTATATATTTTATATAATTCATCAAATCTTCAAACAAATAGAAATTTATATTTATCCAACTAACAAAAATCAAAGCTATGTACATTAAAAAAAGAAAGGATCAATTAAAGATAAGCACCCCCAACCTTTTTTAGTTAGCTTTTAGTTAACTAACGAAAATATCACGACCTAACCTAACCAATCGTCAAGGGCGTACAGTTGACCTAACGATTGGTTAGGTTAAGTCGTGATATTTAGTTAGCCTTATAAAGCTAACTAAAAAAGGTTGGGGGTGCTTATCTTTACTTGATCCAAAACAAAAAAAAGAAACCCCCAGCAAAAACAGCATACAATTCAAATAGAAAATTAGTTCTTTCTTCCTGGCTTTAAACTATGATAGCAAACAAAATATCCCCCCTTTCTTCGACATGCTGAATGCTCTTTACACTAGGCCCAAGTTCCCAACGTCTGAAAAACAATTTCGGAAGCACATTTTATTAACCCTTTGAAGCCAATCATACAAAAATGGGTGAAAATCATACATACATATTGACAATAATACACCATCAGATATAATGACATAAAAAACTCTTAATTAAAACTAAAAAAACATCTTATTTTCCACCTCTGAAGATATAGTTATATATGATATTACTTAACCAACCTTGTGACAAAGATTTTGGGTTTATGCTATAAAAATTAGGGTCTAAACTCGAGGGTCTAAAAATATGAGTGCCTAAGGCTACAGCTTTATTAATCGAACTAATGGTTAATCCGGCCCTGATCATTACGTTAGGTTAGGTTAGGTTAAGTTAGCTTATAGAGCATCGATTGTTTGGGCTTATCAACGAAATGAGTATAGGTCCATCTACACAGCTTTAATATATATATATATATATATATACATATATACAGGGTGAGTCAAAAGTCTCCATACATAGGCAAAATGGTCACTTTATTGTGCAATCACTTGTAAGTCACAAAATATGCTCTATGTGGGCACCATTACACTGAATGTACATACGGATGCGTTCCTCCCAGTCATGGCAAACGCGCGTTAACACGTCTGGTGTTATGCGTGCACACGCATCACGAATGCGTTCCTTTAGGTAGTCCGTGTTTTGTTTCACCTGGTACACCATGGCCTTCAAGTGCCCCCACAAGTAAAAATCAAGGGGGATGAGGTCTGGGGACCTCGGAGGCTACTCCACGGGACCACAGCGGCCAATCCAGTGACCCGGAAACTGCTGATCCAGCCACTGGCGCACGCAGATACCGTAATGGGGTGGCGCCCCGTCTTGCTGAAAGTACGCTGGAAATCCCCCGTCCTTGTTCAGCAGGGACGGCATGACTGTGTCTTGCAGCATGTTTAGATACATTTCGGCATTCAGATTAGTATCAATGAAATAAGGGCCAACAATTGTGTTGCCCCATATCCCGCACCACACCATCACTTTTCCAGCGCCTTGCGTCTTTGAGGGACTCATCCAGTGTGGGTTGTCATCACTCCAATAACGTTCGTTTTGACGATTAACCTCTCCATGAACATAAAAGTTGGCTTCATCTGAAAACAGGATGCCAGCCGAGAACTCCGTGTCTTCGTCCACTTTTGTTCTTACCCATTCACAGAATTCCAGCCGCCTGTCCGGGTCGTCTTCGCTAAGATACTGCAACATTTACATTTTGTATGGATGCCGTCTGTGCTTTCATAATGCGGACGATACTCCTTTGGCTGACACCGCATTCTGCAGACATCCGTCGAGTGCTTTTTTTGGGGACTCTTTGCGAACGCTGCCAGCACCATGGTCGCTGTGCCTTCATCGGTGGCTGTTCGTGGACGGCCACTTCTCGGTTGGTCTGCAACACTTCCAGTCTTCTTGAACTTCTCAATGAGTTTGGCAACGGTGTCGTGTGTGATGTGCGTGCCGGGGGCGTGTCTCCTGTTAAAATCCTCGGCAACCTTGCGACAGCTTCCTGATCCTGCCAGAAGAATGATCTCTATACGCTCTTCTTGGGACAAAGGCATCTCAGCACATCACCTACAAGAAAATAAAAAATAAATAATCATTTATTTATCATGACCATTTTGCCTATGTATGGAGACTTTTGACTCACCCTGTATATATCAATGGCGTGCATTCAGGGTAAGCTAGGTAAGCGCCGCCTACCCTAATAAAAATCTTATTAAAGATTTTAAAGACAGTATCGTATTTTTCAGAATAGTCTACAGTACATACCCACTAGCCAGTTATGAAGTTTATCATTAGCTACTATAATTATATAATATGTACACAGTGCGTGTGCTGAGTGTGCTCGCACGCAGTACCGCTTACCCTGTAGACGTACCCACCACACGCCACTGATATATATATATATATACACAGGTGTATATATATATATATATATATATATATATATATTATATATATATATATAATATATATATAGGTGTGTGTATACACACACACACACACACACACACACACACACACACACGGATTACGACATCTGATCGACTTGACATTCTATCGACAAGTAAGTTTAGGTTACGTTAGGTTTAGTTCTTTAAAGTGTTAATGTTACCGTTTTGTCAATCTGATGAGTATAGGTCATATATACATACTCGTACAGAGTGGTTCAAGATAAAGTATCCCCATTATTTCTTTTAACAAAACTCATTGGGGCTACTTTATCTTGGGTAACCTTATATATATATATATATATATAGTAATGTACCTGGTAACGTTCACTTGGATTATGTTAAATTTGTTGATTTCACTGGGTTAGTTTGAGACTGAAAGAAGTGTGGATAAAATTCGTGTGTAGCTTCCTTTATCTTTAAGTTATCTATGGATTCTGTGCAACACCCTAATGCCCTCGTTAAATGAAATAATTAAGCCATCAATATACACACGGGCTGAGATTTGCTGTACTGTCACACACACACACACACACACACACACACACACACACACACACACACTAATGCGTCATGCCATTTCACGTCATTCTTACTCCCACCTTACGATTGCCCAATTCAATCGTAGGTTAGGTTAAATCTACGATTGTGGAAAGATTTTGTGGGATCAGAATAAGAGAGAAGATGATACGGAGTGGGAAGTATTCTTTATCTTTT
This sequence comes from Bathynomus jamesi, assembly GCA_023014485.1. Lineage (NCBI taxonomy): Eukaryota > Metazoa > Arthropoda > Malacostraca > Isopoda > Cirolanidae > Bathynomus > Bathynomus jamesi. Next base: position 919,827 of record JAJOZX010001014.1, on the reverse strand, counting down.
TATCTCTTATATCTACTGATTTACTTGTCAAAATTGAATTTAATGCAGGGCATAAATTGATCTTGTGTTTTTGCTTATTTTTTATTTAGTTATATATAAGTGGAGAACCTATTTATGAGAAGCACTTTTGGCTTAAACTTTGGTTTAAGCACGTTTGGTTAAAACACTTTGGTTTAAGTACTTTTGGTTAAAACACTTTGGTTTAAGCACGTTTGGTTAAAACACTTTGGTTTAAGTACTTTTGGCTTAAACTTTGGTTAAACTTTTGTACTTGAATAATTCAGACTTTGCTTTTGTCATTTCATGATATAAATAATGAGCGAGAAGAGACAGAAACTGGCACAAGGCTCAAGCCAAACTAATGCGGGTTCATTGCTCTGACTCCTGTATTGTTATTATTATCATCATTATCATTACCAGCATCATCGGGAGTCGAACTCCCAACTTCAGTTGTCTTCACTTCGCTTACCTTGGAAGCGGCGTTACCCACTGAGCTACGGTCGCTAGTCGTGATATAATCGCGAGATTAATTGTCACTGATTCGCTAGTTCGATTCTGTTCTTTGTTCATTCATCTTGTGGAAGCTTTATAAAATTCTATTCCAATTTAATTCATCGGAAATGTTTTTTAATTAAACTAAAGAATCGTTTAGGAATAACATTTACTCGAAAAGTTCTCGAAAGAAGAAGAACAAAAGAGAACGCGTAAAAGAATTTACTCGAAAAGTTCTCGAAAGAAGAAGAACAAAAGAGAACGCGTAAAAGAATTTAGTTCAAATAATTATTTACTTCTTCACGAGTAATTAATTTTTTGTTTTTCACTTTCATAATAACGCGAAGACGCGTTTTTCTCTTTTTATCCTTAAACAATTTCGATGTGGAAACCTTTTGAACGTTTCTCCGAACGAGTGACACGAAACTCTACGAGAGGAACAGAAACAAAAGGTTTTTCCTTAAAGCGACGCTCAAGGGCGTCCTTTCAGACTCGCTCACAAAAGGCGGACGAAGGATCCGCAAACAAATGGCGCTCCAATTGGCCGGTCATTGGCACGTCAGTTTTCGCCAGTACTTTGTTACGCGCTCCCTCACGACGAAGCTTCCGTAGGAGAGGAAGGCAAGGGGATGGGGGCGGGGAAGAGACGAGGAAGTTAACGAGGAGGAGGGGGTTGGAAGAGACTCGGGGGGTAACGAGAGAGAGAGAGAGAGAGGATGTTAATGGGGGAAGCTTGTGGGGAGGGGTTAGATATGAGGGAAATGATAAGGAGGAATACCCGAACAGACGAAAGAGGAGACAGGAAAGGAAGTCCCATTCCCCCCCCCCCCCTCCTCTCCGGGGTCACAAACGATGACATTTCCAAAGAGGAGAAGAGGAGGAAACCTCTTGTTTGTTCTCTTCTCGGGAACACCTGCTTCATTAGATGCTTATCATCAGTTTCTTTATGCGTCTTCGAAGGTTCTTCTTTTCCTTCTTTCCTCCTTCACTTTTTTACTCCTCTTTTCCTCCTCCACTTTTTCACGCTTTCCTCCTTCACTTTTTTACTCTTTCTTTCTTCCTTCACTTTTTTACTCTTCCCTTCCTCTTTCACTTTTTTACTCTTTCTTTCTTCTTTCACTTTTTTACTCTTCCTTTCCTCCTTCACTTTTTTACTCTTTCTTTCTTCCTTCACCTTTTTCGTCCTTCTTTCCTCCTTCACTTTTTTACTCTTCCCTTCCTCCTTCACTTTTTTGCTCTTTCTTTCTCCCTTCACTTTTTTACTCTTCCTTTCCTCCTTCACTTTTTTACTCTTTCTTTCCTCCTTCACTTTTTCACTCCTTCTTTCCTCCTTCACTTTTTTACTCTTCCCTTCCTCCTTCACTTTTTTGCTCTTTCTTTCTTCCTTCACTTTTTTACTCTTCCTTTCCTCCTTCACTTTTTTACTCTTTCTTTCCTCCTTCACTTTTTCACTCCTTCTTTCCTCCTTCACTTTTCACTCCTTTTTCCATCGTTTATTTCATTTAGAACACGAAATCGCTACAATTTACTCACTGACCAATTGTTCTGTTTTTAGCATTATCGCAATATCGAGTTCACATACAGGGTGAACCATAAGTCGTTTGCCTTCGTATTATAACAAAACTCGCTTCGGTAAAGCGACTTATGGCCCACCCTATATATATTATTTCGATGCATTCATAGTTTAAGCGGATGAAGAGTTAAACATCTTTTCATATAGAACATTACTCCGCTCATACGCCTATTTCAGAGTATGAGCAGCTCGCAGCAGCATTGCCAAGCAAATAGGGGGTCAAAGTGCTGACGAGGCTTCCGTACGTGGTTCATCACCGGTGAAAGCAACAATGCTTTGTGTTATTCTAGTCAAAAGAACATCTATATCTGTATTCAGTTTCTTGCAATTATCATTAGTTTGTATTGTAGACACTTCCAGTTATTATTGACAAAAGTAATTAGACACCTTCAGTTTTTCCATAGTTTTTGATTTGATAATAAAATTTAATAAATAATAACAGATTCCTTGAATCAATATATTTGGAATCGTGTTGCTTTCCCCTTTACATTATGTAAAGCTGACACGTTCTGGCATTCAGCTGTTGAGCTTTGCTTTGCCATTTGTTGTTGAGGACAATCATCGTGGTGTCTATTTTTTTTTGTCAACCCTCTTGTGTGTGTGTGTGTGTGTGTGTGTGTGTGTGTTTGTGTGTGTGTGTGTGTGTGTGTGTGTGTATATTATTTATGAGAAGAATATATTTATTGTCAATTCACAGACTTCGCCCAATTTAGTATTTGTGTTTCTAAAAGGAGAAAAAGCTATACAGTATGTTAGGCACATATATTGTAGAATTTATATATCTCTTTGGTATTCTTCGAAGCGCGTTCTAACTTGAAACATTATCATTTAAGCTTATCTCAGTTGAGGCCTGTTCCCTCCTCCCTAACCTCTATGATCGCGCTGAATGAACCTCGCTTCTTCCATGATCAAGCCCCTATACCACCGGTAACCCCTTTCCATGTTGCCTCCCAAGGGGTCCAATACATCTAGGAGCGAATGAAATGCTGGCCGCACTCAACCGGGCATAATCTACCCCCCGCGCTGCTCTCGACGCTCAACAACGTCTCGCAGGCCCGATCCGCAGACCCTCATTGAGTGGTGGCAGCGTCCTTCTACATTCCTGAAAATTACAGTCAAATCAGAATTCCAAATTTAAGTGTTGATTTATTGTATTTGTAAACTCCTCCATATGAAGGAGACTAGGATTTCTGAATATACTGTACACACACACACACACACACACACATTATATATATATATATATAATTATATATATATAATATATATATATATATATAGATACGTAAAGCCAGTTCAACTGTTGTTATGCATGCAGAAACCTTACATATAATCTAAGAATTAAAAAAAAACATTCCAGACGCTACCACGATTAAGCATTTTTGATGCAATCGTAAAGCCCATCTGATAGTCATAACGAAGAAAGAGGATGGAACGATCTTGCCTTTTATTTATTTTTCCATTCATTATATTTGGTCGTCGTTGTTAATGTTTTCTGAGTATTGAACAACGAGAGTAGAGGACGTTTTCCTTACCACTATTTATTCAACTGGATAAGAAGGAATTTACGCGCGCACACGCACACACACACACGCGTGTGTCTCTGCGTGCGCATCTCCGCATAAGCGAGGTACAGGCTTTTTATATCCATATACAGTATCTAAAATCTTACTAGCCAAACTTAATTTAACTTAACCTAACCTTGTAGTGCCATTGCACCAAGAAAGGCATGATAGTGTTTCGGACGCAATTGAGGGCTTGAAGAGTAGTTTCTATTGAGTCATTAAATAGTGAGGTACCGTTAATCTAGCTTAACCTAACCTAGCTTCACCTAATGAGGACTAGCATATATTCTTTCCGACAATAAAAAAGTTTCGATATTTTTCCCGAGGTACCAAAACACTACCCATTACATTTGTGAAGTATCATACATTCAACTTTACTTATACCCAATTGCCAACACACACCACACACCACACATATATATATATATATATATATATATACACATTTCAACTGCAAACAACACACAGTATAATTAAGGTAAAGAACGACGCTTTTATAGAAGAACATCCCGCGCAAGATGAGGAGGGAGAACGAACAAATGAAAAAATGAGGTAACCACCCAGGAATCGAACCCGGGATCTTCCGATTGCCGGTCAGACATGATAACGTGTATGCCTCTTAGCAGTGTGGTTACAGAAGCAATGTTAGAACTGATTTAAATTCACTTTAATCGGTCGTATAGGAAACATAGAAATAAAATGTCACTATGAATGAGTGTTGTAAAAGACGCTTTATATTTGGTGGTTTTATCGGTATAAAGATGTAAAAGTCTGTTTAATATGTTCTAAAAGTATTTTTGAAAGTTGTATTTTTCTTTCTTTAATGATGGATCACGAGGTTTTCGAGTCGACAATGTAACAAAATAGGGCGTTTATGACCCTGGGTCGTTATTGGTAGAAGCGTGTCTACAAACGCGCGTATTATATATAACTCACTAAAAAATAAAATGAACGAGAAAATAGGTCAGGCTGCTCTTAACTGTATACGCGATCCGATTGTAAATTTGAAGACGACGGATTGGAGGCATCGTTCGAACCCCTTGCATCTTTAGATTTCAGCGATCAAAGGTCTTCCTAAAGTGTCTTGATGGGTCGTGTTGTTAGAATTCCATGTTAAACTGTAGCCCCCATCTATGATAATGCCCAAGCGTTCGTGCAGTTGTGGTTAAATTAAAAAACTGTAACAACTATAACAAATTAAAAACCTGTAACAACTCTAAAGAATAAGGAAATTGGAACAACAGGAATGCCAGTTTTTTCTTTACAACTGATTACAGAATGCGAAATGTGCGCTATTGTAGGTTTTACTCTCAGAATCAGAGGCTAATAGCCACATTAAATAGTTTTACTGTCTCTGCTTTCTTGTTTGTGATGTAATGGGTTGTAATTTGTGTGTTTCATACTTTGTTTCCTTGTTTATATTATATGGACTTTTTCAGTATATATATATATATATATATATTATATATATATATAATATATGTTAAACACAGACCGTGCATGGAACAAGGAACTCTTCTGGGAAAATTAAATCCACTATAGTCCGAATAAGTAATGGTAAATGACAAATACCATAGTTTTTTCTTTTTCATGATTTTAGCCCGACGTGGGCAACGGGTCTCTCGCAAAGAGATCCCATAAATATAGCTTCCCTCACAGCTATCTGCAAAGCAGACAGGATCCAGCTTTGGGACATGGATCTAGGGTTTAAAGCAAGCCTAGATCCCTACATTCAGAACCTCTATATAAGTAAAAGACTCGTTGCATTCACGTCGTGTTGAATAAATCAAAGAAAAAGGGGTAACTATTGTTTTTTAGCCAAAAAAACCAAACTTAAACCTCAACCGGGACCATTCTGAGTTTGTGTATATATATATATATATATATTATATAATATATATATATTATATATTGATATTGATATTGATTGATTGATTGATTAGTCGATGCATTCATAGCTTAAGTGGAAGTATAAAAAGTTTAACATCTTTTTACATAGAACATCATTCCGCCCATACGGCCATTTCAGGATACGATCAGCTCGCAGCAGCGTTGCCAAGTAAATACGGAGTCAATATAGTGATGAGGCTTACGTACAGTCCGTGGTTCATCATCACTGAAAGCAACAATGCTCCGTGTTAGCCTTATCCAAAGAACATCCAAATCTATATTCGTTTTCGCTCAATTTTCGTTAGTTTCTATTGCAGACACCTCCAGTTATTATCAGTCCTGGTGCGTGCTTTTTCAGGAGCAAGATGCACCGCAAGTTATATAAATATAAGGTGTTGCTAAATACACACGAAAGTGTTCGGGGGTCGATAATGTTTTTTCCTTTTCATATTTTTTCTTTAGATGGAATTTATCTCCTTGCCTTTTCTTGAGGGGTGTAACTCACTTCCATATTAGTCATTGCGTGTTATTCTACTTGCAACCAAAAAAAAAAAGGTCCCAAAACAAGACATCAATTTGAACATTTGTTTTAGTTTTAATGAATTATTTTTGTAAACTTAATTTAAAATAAATTTTTCTATGCGACCGCACTTATGGGACTCTCTCTCTCTCTCTCCTCTCTCTCTCTCTCTCTCTATATATATATATATATATATATATTATATATATAAAGGCCATAAAAAAGAATACATCATAAAGCCTCAACGTTTCTGCAGAAGCACGACTCCCTTCCTCAAAGGTGGTACATGAACACCTTTAATTCTTTTGGTCTGGAGTTCCTTCGACGTGCGTGGATGCAGATCAATAGATCAGCGAAACTGATTTTTTTTTCCAACACTGTTCCTCTTTACGATCATAGTTTGAAGTATATGAAAAGTTCATCTCTTGAATATTTTTAACATGTTGAAAATACATTAAGAAATTTCATATATATATATATATATATATATATATATATATATATATATATATTATATATATATATATATATATGATACACACAGACCGTGCATGGAACAAGGACTCTTCTGGGATAATTAAATCCACTATAGTCCGAATAAGTAATGGTAAATGACAAATATCATAGTTTTTTTTTTTCATGATGCAAGCCCGACGTGGGCAACGGGTCTCTCGCAAGAGGTCCCATAAATATAGCTTCCCTCACCAGCTATCTGCAAAGCAGACAGGATCCAGCTTTGGGACATGGATCTAGGGTTTAAAGCAGCCTAGCCCCACTGCATTTAGAACCTCAATATAAGTAAAAGACTCGTTGCATTCACGTCGGATTGAATAAATCGAGTCTTTTACTTATATTGAGGTTCTAAATGTAGTGGGGCTAGGCTGCTTTAAACCCTAGATCCATGTCCCAAAGCTGGATCCTGTCTGCTTTGCAGATAGCTGGTGAGGGAAGCTATATTTATGGGACCTCTTTGCGAGAGACCCGTTGCCCACGTCGGGCTTGCATCATGAAAAGAAAAACTATGGTATTTGTCATTTACCATTACTTATTCGGACTATAGTGGATTTAATTATCCAGAAGAGTTCCTTGTACCATGCACGGTCTGTGTGTATCATAAAAAACTCAGGGAACCATTCTGAGTTCATTCCCATATATTATATATATATATATAATATATATATATATATATTATATATATAATATATATATATGCACACACATTTTAACTGCAAACAACACACAGTATAATTAATGTAAAGAACGACGCTTGTATAGAAGACGTTCCGCACAAGATGAGGAGAAAACGAACAAATGAAAAATGAGGTAACCACCGGGAATCGAACCCGGGATCTTCCGATTGCCGGTCAGATATGCTAACCACTACACCATGGGCCTCGATTAGTCAGAAGTCGTAATTCTCATATATAATATATATATATATATATATATATATATATATATATATATATACACAGGGTGGACCGTAAGTCGCTGTACCTTTGTATTATAAAGAAACTCACTTCGGTAAAGCGACTTATGGGCCACCCTGTGTGTATATATATATATATATATATATATATATATATTATATATATATATTATATAGTGCTTTATAGAAGGTGGGGGTAAAAGAAACAGGTTGTAATTTATTTATATTGAATAACGCTGAGAAATGTTTTCTCTGGAGTTCATATGTGTTAGAAACGTGTCACTCTTGTATACAGTTTCGATCCTTATTAAAAATTCAAAACCTGTGTCAGAGCAAAAAGACGCATGTTTTTATTTTAGAAAGGAATACCTTTCTGTTAATATGTTAAAGGCTAAAATCTTATTACGTTTTTGCGCGTTGGTTCGACTGAATTTGCGAAGGGCCGGGTTCGATTCTTACACTCGTTCCGCGGTTGCAGTTGGGCCGGCAACCTACTCCGTGATTGCTCGGTTTCACGTGACTTTTAGAGTTTACTTCTATCTTATTGCTTGTAGAGAAATGTGGGTTTACACTGTTAAATATTTAAGCAAAACTAGCCCTTGTCTTCGGAAATTACAAATTTTGCAAAGTATTTTGGATGACAAAAATGTGATAAGTTTTTATTAACTATTAATTTTTGAAATTCTTCACGCACTGTAGGAGAAAAAATTTGCGGAAAAAACTTGCTCAAAAGAACCCTGTAGAAGAGTTACTTGCTTCTTAAATATAATCATAAGCCAGTCCTGTTGGCCTGTGGCGCCATCTGCTGAAGGGAAGTTCAATCCATTTGCTTTCGTTCGGCTCATCTGTATGACTTTACTTCATACTCGTATGGAGCGTAAAATTGATTCATAATATTTGGAACAGCGAATCATTATTACTGAATTTGGTCTAACCTGGTATTAATAACTTTTAAAAAATGTCTGAATTTGGAACCTCTTTGCATACGCGTTCGAGGTCAGCGGCCTTCGAGTTTTCCACGGGAAAGATGTCATGCATGAGAAAACAATTTTTTGGCGTGTCCCTTTTCTTTTTTGAACGAAGACTCCATTAATTTTATTATTATGTTTTGTAACAGAATCTACGCTGTTTTAATTCTAAATATACTCTGCTCTTTATCTAACCTAACCTAGCTTAGCTTTGTTTCGTACCCCAATAAATGAAATTAGAACTTTTTCCTTTGACTCTCCTCCTTTACCACAATATGAAACTTTCAGAATTGTCACTAAAAACAGTTTATCTCATGATGCGAGATTCTGTTGTTGTTGTTGTTGTTGTTGTTGTTGTTGTTGCATTAGAATTTATGGATGGAATTCCAGTACCAAATTTGAAAGAAAAAAATTAAGATCGCTTTAAAATCTGACATACTGATTGCATATAAATAAATAAATACGCTTTGTATTCATTTTGGTCATACATTATTCACAGCTATTGAAATACTGAACTCCGCATATAATTCCCAACGTGAGTTCGTATCCATTTTCATAATGAAGAGCCATCGGCGTATAATGAAGCCGACATCGCCTCAGTGTTGAATTTTCATTATTTTCTATTTGAAGAATGGCATCTGAATGCAAAGAATTTGACGCGGGATGGTTACTTTTTAATATCCTCCTCTGTTTAACCTTCAACGCAGACGAATAGTCTTCATCTTTAAATATTTGCTTCATTCGTGCTCTCTCTCTCTCTCTCTCTCCTCTCTCTCTCTCTCTCTCTCTCTCTCTCTCCGTGATCGGGGTAAATGAGAAGGAGGGAAGAGCCTTCTTGCTTTTCTGTGCTAACTCTTCTCTCTGTGAGTGATCTGCGTTTGAAACGAAATCTACGGATGCCACTGAGAGTCGGCTGTAACTGAATCTGTTATTAGTATCAAAAAGTACCTTCCGCATATACGAAATAAGGGTATTTTACCCACTAAAAACATGCTATAATGTTTACTGATTTTATAATGAAATGATATCCCATACCCCGTTTATTTCATTACTTTAACATTTGGAGGGACCAATCATGTGTTTTTGTGCTCACAATTATATATATATATATATATGAACGTAGTGTTAAAATATTAAGAAGATTGACGCACCGTAATTACTGGCCTGTGAAAATCGGACTACAGAAATATGTTCAGAAAAGTTGTCCACATTTTAAGAGATTATCATCATATATTAATATGAATCTAAACCTCATTACAAATTCTAAACTCTGATGTAGACTGTTCGAAGAATTTATTTTTTTCCAACCTCTAATGAGGACTCGCCATCGTAAAACTGACCATGTCATCTAACGACACATAACACAGCGGGTAGAGTTTTTTTATTATTTAATTTTTTTACATTCTATTTTATATATATATATATTATATATTTTTTACAAATGGACTATATTTGGAAGCTATCTGAACTTACTGAGTTTGAAGGACTTATTTTTTTTGCTTATGGTATAAATAACGAAGAGGTATTCCATAAACTTGATATAATATTTTTTTTGAGGATTTCGTTTCGTCCCTTTTCATTCGTCCAAACGACAGTGGGCAACCCCAATTCATAGTCGTCTCAGGTATTTAATAGTCACCCGTAAATCAAAATGGTACAGGCTGGAATTGAGCCTCTCGCATCGAAAGGAACAGATGTTATTTTCTAACATTCTATTTTGTCGCCTAAGATTAATTCTCTTCATAAACTCTCATTTGCTCCGCATTTGTGGTTTAACTTTTAAAGCATTAAGAAAATAAAAAGCCGAAGTATGGTACTGTCTCGGAAAAAAGTTCGTCTAGAAACAAAATTTCTCAAAAACGTACTAAAATTACTAATTATTAATATTGTATTTTTGTTTAATATTTTATTATATTTGATGATAATAATAGAATAAAAAAGGAAGTTACTGATTAGTAATTTTTTAATGTTTTTACAAATTTTGTTTCTAGGCGAACTTTTTTCCCCGAGACTGTCCATAACGTGCATATACTGTGTTTGTAAGGTTACAAATAAATCTCGAAATATGAAAGCGAATTATTTTCATAAGCTAACTTTACGATTGCAATAATAATAATAATAATAATAATAATAATAATAATAGATAATAATAGATAAGAATAGAATTCATGTTTAGCCAATTAAAATTTCATAATCTTTAAGGAAGGGAAAAAAAGATAAGTGTTGATCGTGAAACAAAATGTCGTGTGGAAGATTCCATCTGTAAACATAAACATTTTTGAAGAAGCATAAAAACGGACGACACATTCAAGTTTTGAATTCGTAGCTTTCGTGAGATGATCACCTTCATAACTATAAATTTAAAATAAAATTATATACAGAAATACCTTTCGTATAGATAGTTACAATATATATATATATATATAATATATATATATATATAATATATATATAATATTAAGTGTAAGTTAGAAAAAAGGTTTCACTGTGTGTGTGTGTGTGTGTGTGTGTAGAATCCTTTTTGGGTTCCTCTGTATGGTGTCTCCTTGCGTCGAAAAGGGCAGGGCGAGGCTACTAGCCAGAGAGGTTACAGCAACAGATCAGACGATGTCGAAATCATACTTTTATGCTTTTTTTTGTGTTTTTTCTAGTGTGGAGGCAAGAGAAGAAAACACTCCGAGTAACAGTTTTTTCTTTAAGTGATTCAAGTCTACACACACACACACACACACCACACGCACACGCCAGAATTGGATAATATAAAGGCGTTTGACACATTGAATTTCAAAATAGAGCACAAATATTTAGAACAGCTACCCAAGTCACACTCTGCTCTTCCTTCTCGCAAAAGTGTTTAAGGCGAGACTTCGCAAAACGCGAACTGCGGTTTTGGGTAATGCAAGATATTAGGAAAGGAAGAGGCAGTGAAATGGAAAACTAGGAGCTAGTGGGACTCGAATCCGCGTCGCGTGGTTTCATAATCAATGCCCCTACCGATCACGCCATATCCAGAACCCCCAAAAAGAGGTTCATTCACGTTCAGTCGAAACCAATATTTACGTTATTTGAACACGCTGACTCTGAAACCACGGGATGTGATTTCGAGTCCCACTAGCTCCTAGTTTCCTATTTTATGCCTTTTTTGTTTTTCATTTTATTTAAGTACGGTTGTTGCACTTAAAACTCATTCATATGAATGTCAACAATTGGGATATAGTCTTAATAAAGATTCTCGTAAGTAATCCGACAGTTTTCAGAGCGAATGAATTATTTCACTGATTTAAAATAAATAAACTTTTGTCGCAAAAATGCGTCGATAAAGTTTATGCAAAATCGTTAATCTGAATATAAATTCTAACTTAAACTACGAGTGATTGACTGTGATTGTTGTTGCATTGAAGTGTCTCTCGTGTACAGTCGTTTTCAATAGTCGGGATATACTGAACCCTAAAGTAGGTGTGGTCTAATGTTATCTCGAATATTGGTACCGATGGTACGATGAAATTTTTGTTGAACATTATTGGTAAAAAAGGATTTTATGACCGATTCTCCTAGTACAGGGTGTTCAAAAAGAAAGGCAACCCTTTGGAGAATGCTTATATCATTATAACCTAGCCCTTTTCTTTCCGTTTTTTGAACACCCTGTACATCTATTGGCAAAGGGATGCAATTTTGTGCGGTTTGTACAGTTGGAGAAATAAGTCTTGTTCTTTGAATTTAATTTATGTCGCCTAAAAGAATAAAATAGAAGAGAAACGAAATATTATGAATTTGTAATTTTTATATTTTTTATTTATTTTTTTAATTAATTACTAGTAATTATTTAAGAATTTCTCCACATAAAGTTAAGGTAAATTCCAAGTAAATATTATTATATATCGGTGGTGTAGTAGTTAGCATCACTGACTACGAATCCATCGGCCCCGGGATCGAGACCCGGTGAGGTCAGGCGGCGCGCAACAAAACCCAGCTGTTCATCCTTCCATACAATAAAAGAAAATTGGTTGGTAAATAAATGGATACCCTGGGTAGCCTAGTGGTTTAGACGCTGGGCCGCTGGTGGGGCGTGGTTCGAATTCCACGTTGAACTGTAGGTCTAAGGTGGAGTAACAAACTTGACCTTCGTCAGAATGAACAATTCGGGCGGAAGAAAAACCAAGGTTAATCTGTTTAAACCAAATTTAGGAACATATTTTCCAAGTTTAATTTTATTACCAAATTTTGGACTCAATTTTGAACACACTCTAAATCTAAGTCTAAAATCAAAATCATTTTTTTTTTTTTTAATTAAATGAAAAGGTTTTATTAGTATATATGTCAGACAGTTAAAAGCAAATTTTGCTATACTAAATTGCCTACGTCGCAACAATGATTCAGGGAGTTAAACGACGTTAGGTGTGTTCACTAGTTGCATGAATGACCATACTCCGCGTTTAGATGATGTAGCAACCCTATGACTTTGCCTTTTTGAAGGATGTTAAGCAACCCCACCAGACATTATAATTTAAAATTTTAAAAAACATTATAAAAGAATGACACCTCTTTTACGTCATATTTTATTTTTCAAATGTAAAATAATCAATAAAAGTCACAGGCCTGCGAATGAGAACTTTGTAAGAGTTGTTTTCTTACTAATAACTGATTTTATATAATTCAACTACGCTGATTTCGAATAAGGTGTCCATTTTTTTTCTGTCACGTAAGGATTTTCTGCAAACTGGAAGGGAAAGAACAACAACATAAATAATTATTATTTGTTTCAATTTATATTAGGTACCTATTTCGCTTTGTTATACTAATTACAAATGTAAACAACTTTAAAAAGAAAGAAGACTGTTAACGTCAATTACATAATCATCTTTATTTGTCCCGAGTTTTCTTGTGAGATCTATGCCTTTTATTTTCGAATGTACGCGCTGTTCCTTTTCTTTTATGTAATAATTCTGGAGTATCCCGTTTCAACATCCAGCAATAATCAGCCATCATGCTGATGCCCCACCTTCCCTGATATCTCTTTTCCATTTCTTTGATGTCTTGGTGAAACCGTTCTCCTTGTTCTTCGCTGAGTGCTCCGGGATTCTCAGGGAAGTAATCCTAGTGTGAATGTAAGGAATGTAATTTTAAACTTATATTACAACCCAACTCTTTGAACTTATTTGGCATGTTGTTCACAATATTTTGGGAATTTGGGTCCTTGTTGTTCCCCAAAAATTTGATGATAACATCCTTAAAAGCAATCCACGCTTCTTTTTCAAGATTGTTCATTGTTCTGTCAAAGTGTTCATCCAAAGTCACTTTTCTAATCTGGGAACCAACGAAAATTCCTTCTTTCGGTTTTGCTTCCGAAAGAGTTGGGAATTTACCACACAGATACTTAAAACAATCTCTATCTTCGTCCAAGGCCTTAACAAATTGCTTCATCAAGGACTTTCTTCGTGTCAACCAAACTTTCACGTTGAATGTTTTAGAACCAGGTGTCAGGTTCTTTGTATTTAACCTTAGCTAGAAGAAGTTCAAGATTTTCGTACATTTCCTTCAAGTGAACCGAATGAGCCACAGGAACGGATGCACGGATGCATACAAGTTACCGTTGTGAAGGAAGACTCCTTTTAGACTTCTTTTGGAGGAATCAGTGAAAAGTCTCCACTCATTTGGGTCATAGACTGCAGCGCCTAGCTTAAGTATTAGTTCCGAAACATTGTTGCAATATACCAGTGAATTTTCTTGAGAAAAATATTGGATGAATTCTTTTTCTCGGTTTCTGTACCAGTAAAATGACGTCAGCAGACACCGAATCAGAGGAAGTTATATCAAGAGTATTTGTTTAGTAGTTACAGGTATACCAGGTCCATGAGCAACATGTCTTATAGCAGACTGAAAGTTTGGATAAGAAATTTCCTTTTTATTTTTATTATTGTAGCCTTGGACGTTACATGAACAAAAATAGCAGTCATTGCTGTGATTTCTAGGCTCATGCCAGAACAACGGAATCCCAAAAGGTAAAGAATCCTTCTTACCTTTATTCCATAGTCAAAGTTGTTCAATACAAACACTGCAAACTTTATGTGGAGCCCATGATTTGTCTCGATCCCAAGTTTCATTCCGAAGTACGCATAGTATGCTTTCTTGACGAAGTCTCTAATATCTCGCCTTTGTTTTTTCACAGTAAATTTTCCACAAATATAACAGAAAATGTTTGGGCTATTTACATACCGTCTGGTTGCCATAGCGACAAATAAACAAATTTCAAAAAAGAAATATAGTCACTGCCCACCTTTGAATAATAAAGAACTATAACCTCGCACGCACTAGACAGACTGACTCATCTCGTAGCTTGTCAATCACTTATATACTAGCAGTGCGTTTCTCGAATGTTCTAGAAGACGCTATGACGTCACTTCTGATCTGGAAGCATTTATAGGCAGTAGTTTTTAATCAAAATTTAATTGAGTCAATTTTAATGAAAATTACTTACATATGGGAAGTATATGGGAATAACAGGAAAAGTAGGAAAATGGCTATATAATTTCCTTAGTGAGCGGCGGCAAGTCGTTATAGTACAAGGAGCATCTTCATCAGAATCAGAGATCCTCAGCTCAGTACCACAGGGAACAGTATTAGCTCCACTACTCTTCATAATCATGCTAACTGATATAGATGAGGACGTTACAAGAGACAGCACTTGTAACATCCTTTGCCGACGACACAAATATCAGTAGAAAAATAAGAAACCCAGAAGATATAGGATCTCTACAAACAAACATGAACAGAATCTACAAGTGGACGGAAGACAACAATATGACGTTTAACACTGAGAAATTTCAGCTGTTACGGTACGAAAAAGAGAGGACCCAAAATCCATGGAATATTATACCCCAAATGGACAGGAAATTCAGAGAAATTCTAAAGCAAAAGACTTAGGGGTTGTAATGACTGATGATGCAAAATTTGAAACGCAAAATAAGATATCAGTAAACAGAGCAAAGAGAATAACTGGGCAGATACTGAGAACCTTTAAACGAAGGGATAGGAACATAATGATTCCTCTACTGAAAAACACTGCTCATACCCAAATTGGAATACTGCTCGCTCCTAACATGCCCATATAAAAAAGCAAACATTAGACAACTAGAAAGGATTCAGAGATGCTTCACAGCCAAGATCAAGGGGTGCAAAGAACTAAATTACTTGGAAAGATTACGCGAATTAAACCTATATTCACTGGGAAAGAGGAGAGAGAGATACACCATTATTTACACTTGGAAAATAATGGAGAAACTAGTCCGTAATCTTACTCTGAACCCTGTAACTCCCCAAACAACAGTGGAAAGTAGAAAAGGAAGACTGTGTCGTGTTCCCAAACTAAAGGCTAGACAGGGAACATCCTTAACCCTGAAAGAAAATAATTCTGTTGTGAGAGGACCAAAACTGTTTAATCAGCTGCCCAAAGACCTAAGGAACACGAGTGAGGTTACAGTGGACATCTTCAAAAGAAGACTAGACGCCTGGCTCAGAGCAATCCCCGATGAGCCGGGCGTACCTGGCTATGTGAGGTGGAGAGTACAAGAAACCAACTCACTACTTCACCAGGCCAACTCGAGAGGAGGGGCGACAAGCTTGACCTTCGTGAAATGAGGAATCATCGCGCGGAACAGTTGAAAGGTTGAAAGGTATGTAATATGAAATATGACATTTTGTGAAAAATCTGAACGTGATGGCGAAAAATGAATATTACTCGTACTTTCGGAATCAGTGTGCAAAAATTACTAATATAAGTGATAAAATATTTCAGACAACAAAACCATCGCAGGCCTGTGTATAATCAATTATGATAATATAATATAATAATAATAATAATAATAATAATAATAAAAAATTATTCATGATTACTTCCCATTGAATGTAATTTCCATTCTTATTCCGAGTTCACAAATGAGAAAAGCGTTTCTTCATTTCAGATAGAATGTCATTCCCAGTCTCGTTCACGGTAAGCCATGAAATGAGAATGGCTAATATTTCTTAACCTAACCTAATTTAACCTCATATTAGCCTAAATTTAAGGAAAGGATCGATTATTATTATTATTATTATTATTATTATTATTATTATTATTTTAAATCATAACCGAGGAGGAAGTCGGTCGAGGGCATCCAAGATTGGCTTGACGCGTGTTCAAAAGAGATTAGAGGGGTTCATGGTTCACAAAGCTTGTAGAGAAGAAATCTGTCCACATTCGTTAGCACGGCTTTAATTTGATTATAGAATGGATTATGTTTAGTTAAGGATACGAGAGTTAGAAAAAGGATGAGAGACGCAAATTTTGTGAAAATGTATACTGAAACGAAGTTTGAGGAGGAGGAAAGTTAATTGGGATACGATGTTGAAAAGGAAGAGAAAATATAAAAGAAGTTAAAAGAGGAAAAAAGGATGTTCAAAAGAGAAGTCCTCGCGGTTCGCTTCCTTTCAAAAGGAAGGGAAAGGTGGTCATTTCAATCTGAAGTTGTCTCAGTCGTTGTGAGTTCTCGGATGGTGAAACTGCGTTTCACTGGACGGAGAAACGCAGTCAACTCGCACTGTCTCCTTTAGATATGAGACAGTTCCCAGAAGCCTCAAATGAATTTACCCCAGGAAAAAATGATTTGGAAAGAGATCTTTACAGTTCTCATCAATACTCTTACTCAAGGTAAGAGTATATGAACAGAATAAGAAACCTGAAGATTGAAACCAGTATCATTGCCTTCACAGACATCTGTGGACACGCATAAATTTTATTATGGACCAGATGGGAAGCAGTTTCTCTGAAACATGAAGGCTTAAAGACTGGAAGTAGATGGAACATTCTTACTTGAGCAATTCCATACGCCGACAGTCCACACTACACACTACAAGCGGCTTCATTTTAAACTGTTGGGGAAAAATTATGATAATGAGACTTGAGAGGGACTTATGAGGAACACTTTGGTGTAAATCATCCAGAGGATGAGTCCAGTCTCTTTTTAATGCATAGAAGCCTATATTAACGTTTATATAGTGTGGAACAACCTGGTAAAGTGTCTGTTTTACAGTTTATAGTTCTGCAGCGTATTTATTACTCCTACTTTTTTGTTTTAATACTTAACGATGTCATATGTTATAACAAATAATAAAATATGAATTCATTTATGGTCCTCTTATCTTTTATCTTTTCTATCCTTGGACAATACATGATAATCCTCTACCCCACCAACGAAACAGAATTAACACGCGAGTTAAAAGCCCAAATAGTCATTCTCCATAAACAGTCCAACAGCCAAGAGAAGTTGAAATAGAATTTAAAATATCCAGTTAACTGAATCAGGCCGGGAGCGCACGTAGGTGCCCCTCGAAACTACTGCTGTGAAAAAAATACAGGCCTGAATGAGTTAAGGGAACAGTTTAAAAAACCCTACCAACGGATGCAGGAAAATAGCAGTATGACTACTCATTACGGATGAAATCTCGCCTAGAATAATTACTGCAAGAGAGAATTGCATTATTTAAACACTCTCTTAAGCAAATCGTTTTTAGAAAGCTCCAGAAATGTGTTATTCAAAGATTCAGGAGTACCATTGAATTGCTGTAAACACGTCTACTGTGAAAAGAAAATTCCAAGAACGCGGCTAGCTACACGGAGTTGCTGTGATAAAGTTAGTGATGTGAATAAGGAAAATAGGCGTGCGGAGGAATATCAAAGCTGGCGTAATGAATAGAAGAATGTCTTGTGGCGTGATAACACTAAAATTGAACTATTTGGGATATCAAAAGCGTAGATTTGTGAGACAACGTAGCCACGTAAAGTTTAAAGTATTAATCTTATTGTATTACTGAGGCTGTAAAAAATAATGGGGGTTCTATTGTGGTGTTCAGATTTTGGTAAAAATCGATGAGAAGACACATTATCACGGAATATAAACATGCACTGCCGAGTGGAGTTCATTTAACTGGGAGGAAATTTACTTTCCAGTAAGACAACCATCCACAACATGCTGCAATATTGAACAACGTTTACTCGGAGAGGCAGGAGTAAATTGGGAGGGTTCAAGTGCTGAACTTTCTTACACAAAGTCTTCATCTAAAACCCACTCAGCATTTGTGGAAACAGGTGAAAAAGTAGCGTAACGAAAGCGAAGCCAATGACCCAACAAACATTTGGCGTATCGTCCATTCGAAATGACGAGCAATTACTATGGAAAGTCTACGTATATACAGGCTTTGGCTAATCCAATGCCTTTGAGATGTGAAGTTATCATCCGTGTTCGAGGAGGTCGTATTAAATAATGAATGGTGGCCTTTCTTTGCGAATTTATTAACCATTTGCTGTAATTTATTTATAATGTCTCGTATTATGTGATGATCTAAATTATGCAGAGATTTCTATTTTGATTTACTTTATTCTTAATTACGTCCACTTATATTTATGATAGATAATAAATAATATATATATATATATATATATATATATATATAATATATATATATATATATATATATATATATATTAGGGTGTCACTAGGTAATAGGGGGAAAATTAAACGATGGATATTTTCCTATGACACCCCCTAAAATTGTTCCATTTGGTGTAAAACATACGGAAGAGAAATTTGGTCCTGATTGGTCATCATTTAAAGGTCGCCCTCGTCACTGAAACAAGACCCATTTGTTGACGTCAACAAGCTGTTCAGTGTTCACAGCTTGGCCGAACCAGATAATAAAAAACAAGGCAATTTGGTGAAATAACGAAAGTAAGACACTTAAAAACGCAAAGAATACAAACAGTTATTATATAATCAAAATAGAAGACATAATTTGGCGAATAATGGTACAAAATGGAGAAGCAACAAAAGCAAAACTTGAGAAATAAAATACATATACAGTAGCAGAATAATTGGTGCTCATACGCTGATCAGTGATTAGTTCTTTCGCGTCCTCACTAATGCTGATTTGTTCGGAGCTGGGTGTTGCTTTCTGTGGTCAGTGACAACTTGAACGAGGAACTGGAGCTGTTCTTCTTTCACTGTCAACTTTCCGTTCAGCTCCTTCACCAGAGCCACGGCCCGTTCTGCTCTGTCGTTCACCACTGCAAGTTTGGAGACCACATCCCGAGCTTGCACGTATTCAGAGTTTGACGTCATGAACTGGGATGGTGGAGCAGAAAGCAATCTGGCAACTGAAGTTTTGAGAAGAATCCTCGGGTGTTCTTTGTGATCAGTTGCTCCAGTCCTTTGCTGTCACTGAGGAACATAGTATCAAGAACCAAAGGTCGTTTTGGCGGCATGTGAGGGGCTTCTTGATCTAACGCTGCAACCATGCTGCACTTCACTTCCATCGATATCCTCTCATCAAAGAACGCCAGACCCACTGCCTCCTCCGAATGGTACCACAGGTGCGCAGACAGCTTCTTGGTGGTACCATCAGAGATCTTCTTGTGCGGGTATCGAAGGAGCGTCCTCATCAATTCCCAATCATTCAGCGGAGCTTCGATGGACAGATGAGCTGTTGCCCACGCTTTCATGTAAACTAGAACAGAAAAGAGGCAGATATCTCGAATTCCGCGTTCCTCAGTGTTCGTCAGTTTAAACTGTCTTCGGAAGAGCCAGATCTTGATGGCATAGAGCCCCTTAGCCATCCATCTCGCCAGGTGCATAGCACCAGGGGCGCGGAAGTTTAGTCCCTTGTATGGAACTCCTCCAAGAAAGATGACGGAAAGATCGAGGAATTCCTGATAGTCATCACGAACTTGAAGTGCTTGTGATTTTGCAAACTCAATGAGCTCCGTTCTGTGCTTAAAAATAGCTGCTTTGGTGAACGAATCTGTGTCCGCAGTTTGGAACTGTTGCTGGTCAATGCGGGTCCAATAATCATGGAATCGCTTGAAAAGCAGAATTTCTGGACCGGTAGATACTGAATCTAGCGATGCTGCGAATGCCGCCTGTAGCACCAACTCCAGTACATGGTGTCTGCACGCGCAGTGTAACAGGTCACGTCCAACTTTTTCTTCCAGAAGAACACAAGTTCCTCCACGGTGGCCTGTGTTTGTCGCGGTTGTGTCGAAACACATAGATTTGACATGATCGGTCACTCCCATTCATTCAGGCAATCTATGATGGCATTTGTTTGTGCCAGCGCGGTTCCTGACAGAAGTTTTGGCACCCCGAGGAGCTGCTCTGTCCCGGAGCCAGATACAAGAATAGGTAAGCGGTCAACATATTCTCGTGACGTCAGATCTTGCATGAGTTTTCCGTCCCAGTGAACAGTCAACGGACTATTGCCTTGGAACTCGCTCTTCAGTTGCCGAGCCTTAAGGGTACGGAATTTTTCACGCTGACGATGAATGGATCCACGATTGATGTTGTAGTCGCTAGCATCATGCCCTAAGCTGGAAGCTGCCTCAAACAGCAGATATGTGGCCTTTCTTGACGAGAGTTGCGTGCGATCAAGCGCTGCCGCCAATTCCGATGTCATGATGTTCTTTTGCTCTTTGTTTAGACGCTAACGAACCACCACATGCTCCTTTTTCTTCGCTATCATCTGAGCTGGAGGATGAGGACCCCAAAACCGCTTCGTTGAATACTGCCTCCATTTCAGCTGCTGATCGCTTTCTTCGTTTCTCCTCTTCCTCCCGACGTCGAGTACAATCTTTGACTTGGCGCTGATGGGTCATGTCCAAACCTGCCATTGAACCTGGACGTCCTTTCTGGCGCTGCTGCTGAAGGAACTCCAATCCTCTGGGTACTTGACCATTTCTCACAATCAGCGTGGGCGATGTCAGAGAGACGATCGAGGCGTTCAATGAATTCTTTTTCTTTCGTCTTGTGTGAATCGCTCGTCCTTGAGGCGTGTTTTTTTGAGTCCTTTCCACTCCTCGAAGACTTTATCCAGTTTGCTGACGCAGTGTGTCTCGAGTCTGGTTGGAATGTGAGCTTTCTCCAGAAGGACATCACTGCTCGAAGTGACTTCCTCAACGCGTCACGTATTGTCATTTTCTTTTCATGGTGAAGGTAAAGGAAGTAACCGAATGCTTGCCTGTAGGAAGGAAGCTTGCATCCTTTCACCTCATCAACCGCTGCCCCTAATAGGTATATACACTTCCGGTTTCCATCACCAGAAATCACGTAGCTGAAATGAGAAACGGTGAATCGTTAAGTATTGTTCACTTTATTTCTCAGATATTCAGACACACACAGATACACACACACACACACTATAGAGATATATAGATATCTAATGAACGATTATGGAGACGCCGCGCAAGCATTAAACTTTGGAAGGCGGGGGCGACCTTTTATAGTTATTCAAATAAAAAGATTTTTCAGTCACCATGTTTTTTTTACCAATGGAATAGATTCGCGGGGTGTCAGCATGAAAATTTCAAACTTTGCATTTAAGTGACACCTTAATATATATATATATATATAATATTATTATGTCAGAAACTGACACAACGCTGAGGCCACACTAATGCAGCCCACTGTGTTAACTCCTGAATTATTATTACCAGCACCATCGGGAGTCGAACCCCGACCTCAATGTCTTCACTTCGCTTATAGGGAAAGAGTGTTACCAACTGAGCTAGGTCGCTGACTTCTCTTTCGACTTGGTCACCTTTGATGAACGATCGCTTGTGCGGACACGGCATTCTGCATGCTTACTCCTTTGTACTTTGTTCATTCACTTGTTTCGAGCGAACATTCAAAATGAACCCTGTATATATATTATATATATATATATATATATATTATATATAATATATATATATATATATATTATATATATTATATATATTATAAAAGAGAGAGAGAGGGAGAGATTCACTCTTGAACACATGAATGTATTGTTGATGTAAACCAAGGGGAAAGGAACGAAGATTCCGAGTGTGCTTTAATTGGAATATTTTATTCTTTGAAAGGTGTTGAAATGAACGAAAATGTTTAGAATTTTTGTTATATATATATATATATACAGTATATTAACCAAAGGTTATTATATATATATATAAATATATATATATATAATATATATATATATATATATATATATTATATGAAAAATTATTTCACGAAAGTGGCGACATTCTTGTGTGCTTAGGATGTTGTGATAAAATCGTGGTGTACGCTTTTTCCTCCGTTGTGGAATGGCTTGAAAGCGGTGAACCCGTCTCTTGTGTGACGAAGGCAATTCTCGTCTCGACCGAATTGTGCTTGTCGTCAAATTCCCTTCTCTAAAGAAGCGTTTCGTTTAGTCTACGTTATGGGCCTTTCACTTCATTTATTTATTACGTTTATTACTTCTCGCCTTTACGATGCTTTTTAACCTTTTGACGGGGGGGGGGGGGTATTTAATTTTCATGCTTTTTACCTCTTCAAATTATTATTTTTTCTTATTTAAATTTTGGCAAATGTTTCGAGACTGCAATTTTACTGTTCAGATTGTAACTAAAATTTTAGAAATTGAGAATATTTATATTAATATTAAAATTGGACCTTTTTCGTTTATGGCCATCATTGAAATGAGAGAAATTAATATTTTTTAACTTATTTTAACTTTTTATTAATAATCGGTACATTTTGAATGGGATTTATTACATTACATTATCGTTATTATTGGTTATAGGTGCTGGTTAAGTGTGCGGTCTACCTACGATTCGGCGGTCTACCTTTTAATTATAGCTTCTTATCTTGTTTACTAATTGTTTGTTTACATCCCATTGTCAATCGCCCTTGACGATTGGTTAGGTTTAGTCATGATATTTTCGTTAGTTTTAACGAAAATATCATGATTAAACCTAACCAATCGTAGGTAGACCGCACACTTAACCAGCACCTGGTTATACCTAACCTAACCTAACCTAACTTAACCTAGCTTTACATAGCCTAACCCTAACCTATTCTAATCTGACCTAACCTCGTTGGTGCCCATAGAACGAAAAGCCCCTTAAAATTTGAAAATGGTGATTTTAAATTAAATATTAAATTTTAAATGTTTATTAAATTATTTATCATATAATTAATAATTGAACCCCATTTCTTTAATTTGCGTATAAACGGTTTTAATTTTTTGTCCTGACACGGTGCCTAGTTTCAAAATAACATTTTCATTTGATTATAACATTTTTAACCTTAGTTTCCTATTTGTTACTCGCACATTTTCGTAAATCTTATTTACACGGTAACAAAAAATGAAAGTTGTGGCTTTCCAAACAGCGGAAATGGAGCGAGAGAAAGAGAGAAAAATGATCTGTTACCATTTCCTCGAAATGAAAAAGAAATCACGTAGCAAATTACAAAAAAAAATTTTGGGGGCAAAAAATCTACGGGTTCAACCATAATCAATAAGGTCTATTTTACGGTAGTTATTTACTTAAAAATCACCCCTCTCGCGTCGCAAATGAGTTTTTTTTTATAGCGTTTTTCATTTTATAATTTTTGATTTCGAGGAAATAGCCATTTGCTCAGAAAAAAGAGTTACATTGGCGCTGATCAGTCAATTTCCCTTTAGATAACACTTCCCCACGAACGGATCTTTTTCTCCTTTAAATGGAATTCTATTTAATTTATACAATTACACGTAAAAAAGGAGGAAATAATATATTTAACAATTTCTCTTCGGTGTTTATTTTCCAACTCGTCTGAAGATTCAAGGTAGGCACAAAATCGTTTGCGGGGTTTGCATTACGTGTAGATGCATTCCCTTTACCTAGTTATTGCCACATGAATAAACGTGGCATTGAATAGGATGTAAATGTAATGCATATCATTGCTTGTGTTTTGCTAACGTGTAATGTAGATAGCTTAAATGACATATATATATATATATGTATCATGCATACATAAAGTTTCTTTAGCATTGTGTGACGCTAAGAAAAATGAAGTATATATGTTGATTGGACTCATTCGAACGACACGTAGGCAATGGAAAGTTTTATATTTGAATAAACAGGGAGCTGATAAATTAGTTTATTTGTCACAAACTTCAAAGCTTCATCATTCGCTGTACGGCACAAATAAGCGGTAAAAGAGAAAAGTTGGGAAGAATGGAGGAGAAAGATTACTTGAAATTTGCAATAAATGGTTGATCATCGCTAGAGCGTTTGCGCCAAAATTTAGTTTATGCGCCAAAAATGGGTTCCTTTTATGACGTTTTGATTGCGTCAGTTGAAAGAGACATCATTATTTCTGTATTAGGTTAGGTTAAATTAGGTTAATTTAACAATCGAAACGTACGTTTTGACACAAATGAAACGGACACACTTTGGCCGATAAGTTAAATTATGGCGTAAACGTTATATGGCACCAAATGATCCTATCTCTGCATACCTTCTTTTTCACGTATGATAGATTAAGATAGAAGAAAGGAATTTTAAGTATATTTCCTCAAATTCCTATTCAGAACATAATTTTTTAGTTACGAAAAAAAATATATTATTTATTATTTAACAAATACGAACTTTACCTACAGCCAAGTTCTTTCATGCAAATTTGAACAATTTTGCGAGTTTTATTTGTTTTGTCTTTTTTTGTCTATGAAACGTTTCCAGAAAGAAAGAAAATCTATATTGTTATTTCTCTTTAACGAGAAATACCATTTAATAAAAATGAGGGCGTTTAATCTTTTGAAAATAATAAAAAATAAAATTTTTCCTTCCTTTTCGAGGGGATAAAACGAGTTTTCGAACTCTGGCACACACATACTACTAGTATAAATCATTTCTCTGTCATGATAATATAAAGTTTTTAACACTAACTGTAACCATGAAAGATATACCGTATATAAATAAAGATATAATTATATTAGCCCTATCTACATAACCGCATAATTCCTGGTATTATTATTATGTGTGTGTGTGTGTGTGTGTGTGTGTGTGTGTGTGTGTGTACACACATATTCTATAACCGGTGACCTTTTCCTTGATCTTTTCTCGGTATCAAGCGAGTGTCGTACTCATGTACTGATAGTCAGTGAGGAGGGTCAGAGACTAGTACAGCGCTCATAGGTTATGCAGTATACCGGTTGATTACAAATGATCTTCCCGATTTTAAACATTTATTACGAAAAACTAACAAAGCTACAGCGAAAAGCAAGATAAACAATTAAACACTATTTCAGGGAATTTTTATTTGTAATATTGAACACTTCAGGAATAGCCATAAAGTTAACATGTTTTGTGCTTTTACCGCTGAGAAAGTGTACGGTCCATTCTTCTTTGTTGAACAAACAAAGAAGAATAAAGACTATTTACCTCGATATGCTACAGCTGCGGCTGATGCCCCAGCTGCTAGAGGACAAAGCTGATGGGTGGTTTCAACAGGATGGTGCGCCACCCGTTTCCACAATGAGGTTACAACATTCCTGAATGAGCAATTCCCTGATCGTTGGATCGGGCGTGGGGGGCCCATTCCTTGGCCGGCTCGTTCGCCCGATCTAACTCCCCTTGACTTCTTCCTGTGAAACTATGTCAAAAATGAAGTGTTTGTTGACACCCGGGGAAAACTTTGGAACATTTGAAGGAAAGGATACGCGAGTCTGTTAGAAAAGTTCAGTATGATATGCTGCAAAATGTATGGAAGGAAACAGAATACCGCTTTGATGTCTGCAGAGCCACAAAAGTAGCTCATATTGAACTTCAATAGCTTGTAAATAAAACTTTCTGAGTTCTTCTTTATTTGTATATCTTGCTTTTCGCTGTAACTTTGTTACTTTTTTCATAATAAATGTTTAAAATCGGGAAGCTCATTTGTAATCACCCTGTGTGTATATATATATATATATATATATATATATAATAATATATAATATATATATACACACCGGTGTGTATATGATGAGTCAAAAGTCTGAAAACATAGGAACTATGCTTTTCAATGCAAATATACATATATATTTACATTGAAAAGCATAGTTCCTATGTTTCCAGACTTTTGACTCACCCTGTGTGTGTGTGTATATATATATATAGTTTGTACGATTAGTAAAATTCTACAGTACTGATTCATAGTTCGAAAGATTGACAATAATAATGCTTGGGTCAAAGCATTGCACAGACCAGACGTCGCTTAATCTCGCTGACCTGACGGAAAACGGTGTTGCAACGTGGTCACGGCGTATCATCTTAGGGGATAAATTAAACAGTAAAACTAAATATGAATACTTCAACTGACAGTTGTTTGTTGAAATTATTATAATACTGTAATAATTAATAATTAATAATTAATAATTAATATTTTAATAATTAATATTTTAATAATTAATAATTAATATTTTAATAATTGTAATATGTATTTTTTCCACTGAAGCTTCTTCACTCATTCATTCCAAAATAATGGAGTGTGAGGACGGCATACTTCTCTCGTCGTCCAAAAAAGTATGATCCACTTCCTCCACGAACCTATGCATTGAACCGCATCGAGATTATATAACAAAGGAATATTCATTAGATGTAAAGTGGAAAGGCAATTAAATTGGGAACTAGGAGCTTGCGCGATTCGAACCCGCGTCGCGTGGTGGTTTTTAAGTCAGCGTTCCAACTGATCCCGCCATCCAAACCCCTCCTTCCCCTTCCCACCATTCCAAAAAAAAAAAAAAAGGTTCGTTCAAACGAGCTCATAATTTTCCACTTTATTGTCTTTTTACTTTCTATGTTTTCAAAGTGCGGTTATTGTACTTAAAATCGCATTCAAATGTTCATTACACCGTTACGCCTCGCAGTAACCCGCAAAAAGAGATCCGTGGTAATTATCCGCGTTGGCATGTATTAACCCACATTAAAACGAGGATAAGATAATTGAACAAAAATCATTTTTATGGGATGAGTTTTCGCCTATTTGTGCGCAAATGTGGTTTTGTGTTTTGTCCTTTTATTAATTAATTAATTAATTAAATTGCAATTCCTCCCCTTCCTCCTGCGCAGTAGTTATCTCTTTTCTGCTTCTGGGTTTAATAGCTTTCAAATGAAGATATAGCGAACATATACAAATGCTTAAAACGTTACTCGACTCGGAAAGAGAAGAGAATTTGGATTAAAAAACGAATTTATTCATATTTATTTATGACTAAAACAGGATTTGATTGAATGGCAGTAAAAGGCTGCGTATTTGCTATGCAAAAATTTAAATAGATACGGTGAAGTTGCCATGGTAACTGTGGCACTCTTTGACCTCCATTGCGAAGGGACTGGCTCCAGCGCAAGTTAGAGAATTAGGTCATGTACGCTGTAGAATATTGTAAAGGCAATACAATTAAATGTAAATTTTTAGAACAGCTGAGCAAATCTTCACAATTGTCCTAGAACTAATATACAGGGTGTCTCAAAAGTCGGGCACCATAGGCTTTATTCAGATTTACGAGGTTTACGAGTCGAAATGGTTTATAAGTGATGTTTAATTACAATATATGTTCGATAATGTTCGGATAATAAAATTAATAGCTTTTTTGATTAACTGTACATACTATCTTAAAATAATTAAATTGAATGAAGCTACATTAGCCAATGGTGCGCGACTTCTGAGACACCATTGGCTAATGTAGCTTTCATTCAATTTACTTATTTTAAGATAGCTTTTTATTAATTGTACATACTATTACATATATATATATATATATATATATATATATATATATATATATATATATAGAGAGAGAGAGAGAGAGAGAGAGAGAGAGAGAGAGAGAGCACTGTTCAAGAAGACGTACATTCTTATTTTTTAATACCAATACAATTTCGGCTCCTCGCGAGTCCTTCTCAATTGGTAAAGGGAATTACCAATTGAGAAGGGCTCGCGAGGAGCCGAAACTGTATTGTTATTAAGAAATAAAAATGTACGTTTTCTTGAAGAATGGTTTCCTTCTCCATACTTCGTCGCGACAGTGCGTTATTTTACATCATACCTTTGGTTAGCTTTCGCCCGAATTGTTCATTCTGACGAAGGTGAAGCTTTTCACTCCACCTTAAACCTACAGTTTAGCGTGGAATCAGAACCACGCCCCATCAACAGCCCAGCGTCTTAACCACTAGGCCACCTAGGGTACCCATTTATCTACCAACCACTTTCTTTATTGTGTGGAAAGATGAACAGCTGGGTTTTGCTGCGCGCCGGCTGCCGTCGGGTCTCGAACCCGGTTGCTGATGGATTCGTAGTCAGCGACGCTAACCACTATACCACCGAGGCGCATATTATATATATAGTATATATGTAGAGAGAGAGAGAGAGGGATAATAATAATAATAATGATTGAGAGTGTTTTAACCTCCTTCGCAACATCTAAGGTTATTTGTCGAAGGGGACCTACAGCTTTACGTGGGATCCAAACCACGGGGTCGCTACATAATCTGGACACTGAGGACGGTCTCCCACCCAACTACTATCCAGACCCAATATCGCTTAACTTCACTGAGCAACGGGAAGCGGTGTTGTGACATTGGCTACGATGTAGCCCAGACAGAGAGAGAGCGCTAAGAGTTACGTTCGCTTCTCTTCGATGCTATTTTTTTTTTTTTATCAATTTCCTCCTACACGCAAAATGGGCACTACTCTGTTGTAGATTTTTTTAGGCGGGTTCACTTTAGGTTAGCTAACCCAAAATAAAACAAAACAGGAACCTGGGTGTGTAAAATCCTGAGGTAGCATAAAGTAATAGTAATTTGATTTTGGGATTTTTACTTAAAATCCTAACGCGAGTGAAATTCTTAAAAAAAAAAAAATCGTTGTATACGATAAAAGAGTGTATTCTCTAAACTTTTAATCGAACCCCTCCCTACCTTTATGAGAGCAGAAGTGATTAAAAATTTGAAGAAAAAAAACCCCCAAAAGCTGTAACATGTAGGAACTAATGTAACTTCAATGATCACTGCCGAAAATGTCGGAGGAATTTGTATTCTTATATATATATTTTGTTTCTTTTTTTCTTTCTTTTTATTATCATGTATTTCTAGTTCAACATCCGCGCACATACGATTTTCTTACGCGTTTTTCTCTGTCCGTATATACGAATTAATTGCCGCATTAATATTTATGTTTCGTTCGTACAGTATAGTCATACTGCGTTACACAGACAAACGGGTTCGCTGCTGTAATTGCTATAATGGAATTTAATATCCATATAGAATTAACCCGCTATCAAATTTAAGCATACAAAGACATCAATTGCCCGATTGCGTAACGAACGACCTTTTACAGCGAAAACTCTTTTCCAAGTTCATGTATTGAAATGTAAATGTTTAAAAATTAATACAGTGTGTCCTGATCTGTAAGTTCCCTTTAGTTTTTAAGTCTGTATATACAAATTTTATAAGTACAGTATATTGAAAAGGGTAGATTTGAGCCTGGAAAGTGTGTCCGCTTTTGCTGAACACATTTTATAATACTTATTTTGAAGAAACACTGTACATTTTTTGGATAAAGAATTGAATATGTAAAGGGTGGAACTGCGTTATACTAGTGTGTATGTGTGTGTGTGTGTGTTAAAAACCCTTTAGAATTTGGTGAAGGTGAAGGCCTATTTTATGTCGATAGTCACGCCTAAATTGAATATCTAGTGGCAGTCATTGCATTTGCAGTTCAATTCTTCTCTACCTGAAAATCATTTATCATGACTGATATGGAGCCTTTGATGGCATCTGTTACTCGTAATTTATTTATACTAATAATAATGTTTGCGATTCTTTAACCTTCTTCGTAACGGCGAAGGTCATGCGACGGAGGGGACTTTCAACTTTACGTGGGATCACGCGGGTCGCTACATCATCCGAACGCGAAGGACGGTCTCCTATCAAACTACTAAACAGACTCATCGTCGTTTAACCTCGCTGATCTAACGGGAAACGGCGTTGCGATGCGGCACGACTCATCCCTAACTTGTAATGAAAAGTAATTTGCATTTTGGAGAAATTTGTTCCATGAAACAGAAGACGGTTTTTACGAGTTACACGAAGAGTGTTGAAGCATAATAAAGTCCAGTTCTTTCGGCCGGTCGCGCGCGGGATCACCTCGCGACTCACGACTGATGACTTGAGTCGTCACGCCCCAACTTGTGAGTCGTGAGTCGCGAGACGATCCTGCCTGCGGTCGGCTTTACAGTGTTCCGGTGTAGTCTTCCGATACGAGGAGTCGGAATAAAGCGCAATTTTTCCCGGTCGTTATTAATGCGGTTTAATCTGAATTTAACCTACTTACTTAACTTAACGTAACGAAAACAACCAACCAAAACTAATGTTCTCAGAGTTTTCATTATATGTTTTGTTTTAATGGGGTTGTCTAACCTCCTTCGCAATATTTAAGGTCATGACACGGAGGGGACCTACATTTTTACGTGGGATCCGAACCACGAGTAGCTACATAAATTGCGCAAAGGACGGTCTCCCATCCAACTACTAACCAGACTCAATGTCGCTTAACTTCGCTGATCGACGAGAAACGAGTTACAACACTGGCCACGATGTAGCCCTTCTCGTTATATCTATGAGACTGTTTAAGTCCGTTTAGCGCAGATTTTTCCAGTTTCTTTTCACACACTTCGATATATATATATATATATATATATATATATATATATATATACACCAATGATATAAATTATGTCTGACCGGATTGTTACCTTTTTAAAAATGTAGTTTTTGTTTGGATATACCTGTCTTTTATATCTTTTAAGTATTTATTCATTAGGTTGATAGCATTTAATGTCATTTGAGGTTTTATGTCGTTTTAGCGAACATAATCCGCCATAGCAAACCGACTTGTGAAGACTTTTAAACCCTCGAGCACGATAGAACACTTCTCCTTAACTCTGCAAAAGGTCTTCCTCAGCTGGGGGTAATTCTAGTATGCTCATCAAGATTGTTCCCTTCGTGCTCAGACTAAAAAATAGCAAACTTTTTTTTATTTTCCTTCAAGCTCCGCGATGAACTAAAGGTGGGCGGAGTCAGGTAAGCGAGGGGCAGGCCTAATACGTCATCTGGGAGGAGAAAAGCCTTTGTCAAGATTTCCATTGGTTGCGCGCCAAGTCGGGATTGAAAAGCAGATAACCGCAGTCATATCGAGGCGGGATTGTTTTGAACTTGAATATTGGGAGGAAACCTTTTTATTCCTAATTTATGTTCTTGGGTTAATTATTACAATTATAAAATATCAGATGATATTAATGAGCTCAAAGTAAATGAGTCAAGAATGAAAAAAGTTATGAATAAATTAACTATTGAATAACGAGTTTAGACGCGGGCTTTTTTCAATGCAAAAAATCTTTATTTAAATTTTTAACTCGTTAACAGTAAAATAGCGTTCAAATAAATTATCAATATGTACCAATGACTATCATATTGTGGCGTACGTTAATTGAGACGTATATAAGAATCATATTCAATATATAATAAAAGATATTTGAATGTAATAACATAATAAAAAGAGGAAGTAGGTCTCATCAAATTTATAAACCTTTTTAAAACAATCTACTTTAATGTACAGGGAAGCACGACGGGCCATTGAGGAACAGTTTTAATATACCCGAACTTCATCGTTAACTCCGTTTGTTTACAGTTTTTATAAGTTATTATATCTATAGTATTTAAAGAATTTCCTTTAAGTGGTTCGTATTTCAAATTCGTGCTAAAGGTCTTCAGTAATTGAATAGGCACCATTTGGTACTTTTTTGTACTGCTCGTATAAATTAGTCACTGCTTGAAACTAATATATTTAAAAGTTTCGGGCATTTCACGTAATGCCTACGACCCTTAATCACGGATATTACGTATTAATAACTTAACCTTACCTTCACCAAGTGATTAAAGGTCACGGCTATTATAAGCGAAATGCCTGAAACTTTTAGGCATTAAGTGAAATGACTAGCTTTACACATTGACTGTAACGTAGATACATTTCAAAAGCTACCCCTGTACCCGCAATTAATAATAGGCTTGGCCATGACCGTGACATTCCTGCTCCTCAAATACCACTGTTCTTTACTTTTATATCCTCACCGTTATAGTGATTCATTTCCAGCTTGTTTGCTGCAACTTAAGATAAAAAAAATATTTTCGAACCGTGAACGGCATCGATTCCTCTTTAGATATATATATATATATATATACACACTGTATATATATATATATATATATATATATATATATATATATATATATATATACACACACACACACACACACACACACGAGTATATTAGTTTCTTTGTGTTTCTTGAATGTACATTAATTCTTATCTTTTGGTTTGCATTGCCAGACTCTGCTATATAATTAGGTTATTTCTATAAAATAAAGGCCAATTGTTGTATGGCACGAAAGGTAGTAGGTGGAGGTCTGAAGTAACAGTTTAAGTATATACCGAGCAAACAATATATTTACACGTTCATAAATATTTATAAACACTTTATGAACTCTCGTGTTATAATAAATGACCCTTGTTATGGAGGGATAATTGCACCAAAATAATATTGCACATTTGGAAGTTCAGGATTCACGTAATTAATACATGAAGTCAACCAATTTTTGTATAATGAATAATTAAAATAGGGTCGTATCACTTAAAAGTCAAATGTGAAGTATTAAACGGACTGAACAGTTAAGCCGCAGTAAAAAGCTTTACGTAACCGTAACCTTGGGCTCTATAACCATAATCTGTCCAAGGACCTGTTGTTTGTCCAGTCTTGGTGCGGTGTAAGTGTTAATTTATTTTTATTGTACAGGGTGTTCACGATGTCTTGTCAACACAGTTGACTAACTGATTTTCGTTCTTCTTTCAGACCCATAGAAATGTGTGATAGCAGCAACTATATGATTGAACAATGCATATTGGCTTGTACCTGAGTCCATGAGCGACCACGTAATGGCAAAACCATTGAAAATATTTGTGCAGACTTTCAGGACCGATTCAATCGTGCAGCTCCTCCAAAAAAGACTCTGTTGAAATGGGAAAAGAAATTGTTTACAACAGGAACTGTAAAGCACTGGCAGGCCATCTAAGTGATAAATGGGTCTGAAACAAGAATGAAAATCAGTTAGTATTTTACTGGGGGTGACATAGAACAAAATGATAAACTGTTTGTTGCGATTTGGGTGATGCATGTACGCGGACCAACTTTGCAATGACCCAAACATAATCCAAACATGCTACTTTAATAATCACTCACGAGGGCAAAAAATTGTTGTACTGTTGAATTAGTTGCGTGTGCGTGTAATCAGGAAGTAATTGATTCAATAATCTTTTATAGGTTTTTATCTGAGTGTAGAGTTGTCTCGCTACTGCTATAGTATTGATGTATGCCCAATGTTCATCTTTGTGACATGTCCTTGTGCTAATTCTTGAGATCGTGTCGTGTGACTGAATGTGTGTGGTGTCCAAATTTTGTACGTAGACATCCCTCTTCGTGTGACAGTAGTTGTACTTGGTTTTAGAAAGAACCAAAATATAATAGATGACGTGCTAATGGTGATGCATATCGGTATGTGATTTGAAAGTACAGTATGTTTGAATCTGGCGTCATATAGGTACAAAATCCGGCATCATTATTATTATTATTCGATTACGCCCTTCAAAACAGATTTAAAAGTAGGGTCCTAGAAACTCATAGTCGTAACGTCTCTTGGTGCGAAGGATATACGAACTAGTCATTTATACTGTTAGAGTTGAAGGAGGGGGTTTTGCGCTAAGTCACCCAGAAGGAATACGGGAACATTGTGGTTACGTACAGTTTGTGAAGTTGTAGTTGAAAGTAGTGGATGGCTATTATGACTAGACCCGTAGTAATGTGTGCTTTGCATGTTAAAAAAGATTTATCATTTGTGTTCATGTTGGCGTGTTGTATTGCGGTTTGTGAATATGGCTGATCCAGTCTTTAGTCCTTGAGCTGTAAAATATGTAAAGTACCTAACCTAATTTAATGGCGGGAAAGGGTTGAAGAATTGTGAAATTAAGTAGTATCACATTTGAACGCTAAATGTTGAGAATCCAATTAAACACTGTCTTATGTTACGAACGCTAGGATGTACTACGTTTAGTGTCGTCATTAATGCGAAGTTCTGTGTCTATACACTGTAAAAAATGTACGTTTCATTCACTTCCAAATCCAGCGTATGTCTGACATAAAATGTACTTTCCAATTACGAAGTATTTCAAACGTACACGGGAATTACCCCGAGCTCAGAACGTACATCAAATGCCCGATAGTACATCTGACATTAAATGTACTCTTGTTACAGGTAGTACGTAGAAAGTACAACGCAACATGAGAAACCACTAAACCAGTATAAAACAAATTAAGTGTATTTCGGATTTAATCTCGTTCCAACATATGATCTGGAGCCTAACTGAATTCTCTGAAATTTCATTTTTATATTCTGACAACTACCATATATTCTTTATGCACCTTATATATAACCAGTCTGAAAAATACGTCTGCAAAAAAGGCAAATCTCTTTTGTGTGCATAATAATAAACCTTAAAAAGAACAGGACAAGAATAACACGGAAAAAACATTTGGCGTTAAAAATTCAAAGTAAAAAGAAAATTTAGCGGCAGCTTTTAACATGTACACTGAGATGAATTTTCGTAAAGATGTGAGAAATTCTCTCATCGAACAAGTGCCTTCAGGTGATGACAGTATTTTCATCAAACTTCGATGCTCGATGAAATACTTTTCGAAAAATTGATTACTTAAAAGTAATTTCATCGAAGTGGGTGGCGCCATCTATTGGAAGAATTGTCACTTAAATACCGTTCAGTTTATTAACCGAGTGTAATTACATGCATATCTATTTTATATCAATCAAGAACAACATACAACAGCAAAACTTTTAAGATTAAATACATTAAAAATAAATTTACCTTACCTCGGTGAGATTCAAACCGATGCTACTGAAGATTCAAATTTTGCAAGCCACCATGTTATCCACTCGGCCATGAGACGTGAAGATATACTGCGAGAGTTTTGTATATATACGCTTTTGCATTGGTCTCAGTATATATATATATATATATATATATAATATATATATATATATATATATATATATATATATATATATATATAATGAAAAATGAATTATCAGGAGTCATTGTTCATGATTTCAAGTACAAAATTAATCATCGGGAGTGTTTTGGTGACTGACCGTTTATAAACTCTAAAAAATTCTAGTCCCAGTATTAGAGTAACATGGTAATTGAATCTGCAAAACAACTTTAAAGCACATAGTTTTCTTTCTAAAAACTGCCTCTAAATATTTTTTTGTTTTTTAACTTTGAATTTTTAACGTGTTATTGATGTCCTGTTTTTAAAGGTTTATTTTTATGCACACAAAAAAGATTTGTCTTTTTGCAAGACGCATTTTTCAGACTAGTCCATGAATTTTTTAGGCAACGTCTTTTTGTTTTAAACACAAAGTCTGCACAAAATTAGTGCTCATACCACTATATAAGCAGAAGTTTTTTTAGCCAGTGAGAACTTACATTTACTTTAAACTCACGAACCACTTTCATTTGAGTGCAGCTTCACAACTTTGGTCTCACCGGCTTTGGATGTGAGGCTAAATTTTTTATGGCTGTGGTATTTTTGTAAATTTATGGACTGACTTGCTTTTCATCGATTTCACAAAAGAGTATATAATTATGTACAAGCGTGGTCTGAACAGATGCATAAAATTATTTATTTTTTTGATCATAAACAACACAAACTGTAAAATACCCGAAATTTTGTTTTTTTGCGTGCTGCCAACAAGAAGTGTGAGGTTGAGCGGAGCTTAGAACTCTCGACAAAGAAGCTCCGCCCACCGTCACGCGGACGGACGGCTTACTCACCTGAACAACTCTTTGACCAAATAAACTTTGCTCTAAACTTTTTAGTAGTGAAGGAATTTGGGAACAAGTGTAGTTTACGTTCCCCTGACGCAAAAGGGGACACAAACTACACTAGGTCAAAGTTGAGGAACGTAAACTACACTAGGATGTTTAGGAAACATTTTTTAAATGAATCCATCAAATAAAACGTTAACACTAACGAAAATATTACGACTTAACCTAACCAATCGTCAATATATATATATATACTTAGACTTACTTCCCATCTGGAGGTCTCCAGGTTGGGTCCCGTGCGATGCGTCTTCCCCGTCGGTAATCTCGCCACTGCGCCCCGTCTCTGGCCAGATCTGTTCTCTGGCACCAGGTTAAACCCGGATTCTCTCTTTCTACCGTCTTGAGCCACGTCGTCTTTGGGCGTCCTGGGGCCTCGATCCCACTATTCTTCCGTACATCAGCCTTCTCGGAAGTCGGTCCTCCCCCATCCTCTCCACATGGCCGTACCATCTCCTCTGCACATCCACCACTCTGTCCACTATGGTGAATTTAACGCCAGTCAATTCCCTTATATATTCATTTGGTCGTCTGGTACCAGCGGATGTTACAAATTCGGGGCAGACAATACATTTCCAACGATAATAACTTCTTTTCTTTTAACTTCATCGTCCAGTTTCCGAACTATATAAAACTGTTGGTACCACTATTGCCTGGTATAATCTAATCTTTAGCGCTCTGCTGACATTGCCGTCTTTCTATATCTTGGTGAGTCTATTCATCATCACATACCCTAGTTTAATTCTCTCTTGCATCGCTTTAAAGTCATCTCTATTTTGCGTGAACCACACTCCTAAATATTTAAACTCCTCTACCTGCGCTATTATTCCCGACGCCAGTGCCACCGCTATCTGTTCTCTCTTCATTGTCTTGGTTTTATTCAAATTTATCTCTAACCCGTATTTTATGCATGCTTCTTCTACCCTTGTATATACTGTATATATATATAAATTAACGATTGGTTAGGTTAAGTCGTAATATTTTCGTTAGTTTTAAACCTTTTATTTGATGGATTCATTTAAAAAATGTCTCCTAAACATCCTAGTGTAGTCAAATAAATACGCGGACAAAGTTGGGGAACGTAAACTACACTAGGATAATGTAGGGAACGTAAACTACATTAGGCACCACGGGGGGACGTAAACTACACTTGTTCCCGAATTTGTGCGGTGTTTACATCAAACTACTCGCGACGACGTTTTCTATCTTTTGGTGTAAAGTGCGTGTGGTGTAGTTTCTTCTGAAAAAAAGCTATAGGCATCAACAGAGCCGTCCGCGAAGTGCTAGTAGGATAAAAAAGGAAAAAGATTTGTCCACGCACTACTATGTGTGTGGACGATAAAAGAACAAATATATAAATTTTTTCCACTAACAACAGATTCCAATCGGTGACAACGACTGGCTTCATGTAATATACGCTGTCCTTTTCTCACTACGTCATTCGGTTAGAGAAATGACTCAACATATTCGGTATTTATAGTTTTTATCTATATTACAATTTCATTAAACAACCAAAATCTCTTCAGGTAAAAAAAATTTGATTTGTATTTACAAATTTTCTATTTAGAAAATAATTCTAAAAAAAAAAAAAAAATGCCTTTTTTAAAAACTTAAAGAAACTGATATTAATTCTCGACCAGATTATTTATAGGGTTATGTTATGAATGTTTGAATGAACCCTTAACATTTCGTAGCAGTCAGCCACAGGCCATAAATACAATATGAACTTAACTTCCTTGAAGTAATTAATGTATGCACGATAACACGCACAATATGACTTTTCATTTTATATTGTTAATTGATATATATATTAGAGTTTATGGTATTTAGTAAAAATAGCTTAGAGCCTTAAAATAAGTACCATTTCGAGCATTTATTTTTTTTTGTTTTTTATAGTCATGCCTTCATTGTGCATGTGCAAGTTTTCTTCGCGCTTACGCTTAATCAGAAAATTTACATAAATCCGAAAGAAGAGATACCTCCAATGGAGGCAGTTAACTAGGGGAAAGTTATTTTAATATGGGCATTTTTAACACTACTCCAGCCAGTTTGTGTAAAGTTATTGAAGAGTTTGCCGAATCTTTATTTATAGTTTTAAGCATTTCATCATCAATTTTACGTAGCAGTTCAAAATTTTAATGGTCTTTTTATGATGAGAGGTTAGCCTTTTTCAATAAATTTAAGAATTCTGGAATTTTTATTACGTTATATATATATATATATATATATATTTTTTTTTTTTTTTTTTTTTTTTTTTAGTTCAGGAAGAACCGATTCGCCTCTATTTAAAGGGCATATCTCAGCGGAAAAACAAAGAAAAAGTGAGAGGAAAGACAGAGGAAAAAGAAAGGGTGGAGGGGACAGTCGAAGTGGAAAAAGACCAAGGATGACAAGGACTGCAGGGTCGAGCCCCATCATCCTTGGGTGCTAGGGCCGGGAGGGCGCACGTGAAACCTCCAGGAACAAGCACGTACAAACGAGCACAAAGAGCACTCAAGAGCACGAGCTTAGAACCCCCTTGCGGGGATATATATATAATGTATATATATATATATATATAGGGTGTTTCAGGAGGAAAGGTCAATACTTCGGGAGGTGATAGTATCGGTCATTGTGAGAAAAAAAGTTCATATGAACATGTGTCTAATTCTGAATGGTTACGGAGATAGAGCTGTTTGAATCTGATGCGCGCGCAGCTCTTCCTCCCCCTTCCCTCCCCTATAACCTTGAACCATGTAAGCTGTAATATAAGCATGTAACATAAGCCAATCGAGAGCTGACTGTTGTGAGTGACATTGTTTGGTGTTTGAAGCAGTGTTAAGAATACCACACACCTTCACACATGCCGAATATGCAGATATGGTGTAATGGTGTATGTCTACGGTTTTTGCGATGGAAGTGCAACAGCTGCTGTTGCAGAATACCGTCGACGGTTTCCGAACCGCAGAATTCCGGATCAAAGAGTGTTTACCAAGGTTTTCAACACATTGCGTGAGATTGGTACACTTCCCAGCGCTCATGTTTCATCTGAACGTGAAGGTCAACAAGGTGTGGATGAAGTGAAAAACATTCTTCAGTTGGTAGAGCGTAGTCCTACTACTAGCTCACGAAGAATTTCTACACGTCTCGGTGTACCACACACAAGAGTATGGCGAGGAAGGCTTGCATCCATATCATGTACAGCGTGTACAACACCTTCAACCAGGAGACGCTGCCATGCGACTGGAATTTTGTCATTGGGTAAATGCTAATCGCCGATTGCTTCGATCAATATTGTTCACCAATGAAGCTACTTTCACCCGTGACGGTATCAACAACACTCGTAACTCTCATCGGTGGTCAGACGAAAATCCAAATGCCACTGTGGAAACAAATTTTCAACATCGCTTCTCTGCCAATGTGTGGTGCGGTATCATCGATGATCAGCTGATTGGCCCTGTTACTTTAGAGAATCGTCTTACAGGACGAAGTTACCTACAATTTCTGCAAAATGAATTGCCAGGACTATTGGAGGATGTTCCTTTGGCTACACGCGCTGGTATGTACTTTCAGCATGACGGAGCTCCTCCACATTCTACCCGTCTGGTGATGCACTACCTAAATCAAACTTTCCCTGGTCGATGGATCGGCCGCGGTGGTCCCATTCAATGGCCACCAAGATCTCCAGACCTCTCTCCGTTAGATTATTGTTTGTGGGGGTGGATGAAAAGTCAAGTTTACAAAAGAAAGGTGGATACACGAGACGAATTGCTCGCGCGCATTTTGGATGCTGCTGCCCGCATAAAGGAACGTCAAGATCAACTCAGACGAACAACACGCGATCTTCGCACACGAGTTGTAAAGTGCATTGAGGTTGACGGTGGGATTTTCGAAAACGTATTGTAAACTATAACAAATTTGTCATTTCTGTATCTGATACCATTCAAAATGCCAATGTTTAAACATTAAATGTTAGAAACAGTAATTGCTTTCTCTTTCTTGATTACCATTAACAATGCTTTTGTATTTGCAGATTCCAACAGCTCTATCTCCGTAACCATTAAGAATTAGACACATGTTCATCTGAACTTTTTTTCTCATAATGACCGATACTATCACCTCCCGAAGTATTGACCTTTCTTCCTGAAACACCCTGTGATATAATTTATTATATATATATATATATTATATATATATATATATATATATATACACTGCTGTGCAAAAGTCTTAAACATATTGCCTTTTTCCACTGTGATGCATAAGGAAACTAAAATTTTGTATTCAATGCAAATACACCTTTAATGAAATAACACATGCCTGCGATGGTTTTATTGTCCGAAATATTTTATCACTTATATAGTAATTTTTGCACGCTGATTCTGAAAATAATATTCATTTTTCGCCATCACGTACAGATTTTTCACAAAATGTCATATTACATATGTAAGTAATTTTCATTAAGTTTTGATTAAAAACTACTGCCTATAAATGCTTATAAATGCTTGGTTTCACCAAGACATCAAAGAAATGGAGACGAGATATCAGGGAAGGTGGGACATTAGCATGATGGCTGATTATTGCTGGATATTGAAACGGGATACTCCAGCATTATTACATAAAAGAAAAGGAACAGCGCGTACATTCGAGACTAAAAGGCATAGATCTCACAAGAAAACTCGCGACAAATAAAGATGAATATGTAATTAACGTTAATAGTCTTTCTTTTTAAAGTTGTTTGCATTTGTAATTAGTATAACAAAGCGAAATAGGTACCTAATGTAAATTGAAATAAATAATAATTATTTATGTTGTTGTTCTTTCCCTTCCAGTTTGCAGAAAATCCTTACGTGATAGAAAAAAATGGACTCCTTATTCGAAATCAGCGTAGTTGAATTATATAAAATCAGTTATTAGTAAGAAAACAACTCTTACAAAGTTCTCATTCTCAGGCCTGTGTAATCCAATTCAAATAACCACATTTATACAGAATATACCTTCATACAAACTGATAGCGAGTGTATCCACCCTTTTCCTTTAAAGCTGCTGAAACTCTTCTAGGGACACTTTCAAATAATTTTGTTATAAACTTTTTGGGAATGGATTTCCACAATTCTTCCAAAACCTTCCACAGATAATATAATTTGCTGGGATTCTTTTTTTACCCTTTCTTTGTCCAAATAGCCCATACAGCTTCAATGATATTGAGATCTGGGCGTTGAGGGGGCCATACCATGCGTTGAAGGACTCTAGCTTCACCTTCTACTTGTAAATATGTTTTAATTATTCCAGTTGTTTGCTTTGGATCATTATCTTGTTGTAAGATAAAGCCAATAAGCTTCGCATCACCAGGGATGGCATGGTGGATCAAAATCTGTTTGTACCTAGCAGCGTTCAATATACCATCAATTTTCATCATTTTTCCAACACCGCGCTAGGAGATGCACCCCCAAACTTGAACTGAACTTTCTCCATGCTTAACTGTTGGCTTCAAGCGAGGCTTCTTATAAGTTTCAGTTGTTCGTCGTCTCACATCTGTCGTCCATTACATCCAAATAATTGAAATTTTGATTCGTCCGTCCAAAGCACCTTTGACCATTGTTCCATAGTCCAATTTCTGTGTTCGTTTGCATATTTTAGCCTTGTTCCCCTTTCTTAATAGAGATTTTCTCGTTGAAACATCCTTTGAGCACTGATTTTAAAAGTGACCTTCGTACTGGACGATGGCTGGACAACGATACCTGAGCCTTCTACCAGTTCTTCTTTCTATTCCTTAAACATAATATCTTCAGGTATTGCTCATTCTTGATAGATAGCTTTAGGGGTCTTTCAGTGCTGGGTTTGTCAATTACAGTACTTGTTGATAATGCTTCGAATACCACCCCTTGAAAATCGAGTCATGCGGACTGTTTCACTCAGTGTGTTTCCTTCCTTGTAGAGAAACACAATTCTACGGGCGATCTTCAACTGAAGTTTTAACCATTTTGTTTAAACGAAACAGTTGATCCTGAGAGATCTTTATTTTGCAGTACAAAAAGTAACCTGAAAGAATGGATCTATAGAGAGGAAAAAAAATTTTTTTTAGCAATAATGAAAACATTAGTGTTTCATCAATTATATTTGAATGTTAAATGTAAGGGTTTACAATACAAGGCTACTACAATACTTAATTTCAGCTAGTGATGCACCGGAGGCAGATTCTGACCGGAGGCCGGAGGGCCGGAACCTCCGGCTTAGTGTTTTTTCGTCTTTAATAACTTAAACTTTATAAAAGTCGACTTTCTATGCTTTGTGTGTACTAATTTCTCTAAAAATTCCCATTGAACAGAATATCCTCAGGTTATGGAACTTATGATGTCTTGCTGAATGCTGAGTAAAGTAGCCTATATCAAATCAATTATTAATACAATCACTGATCACTCATAAAATAAATTATTATTACAGTCATCTGAGAACTGAAATATTCAGATAGG
Source organism: Bathynomus jamesi (assembly GCA_023014485.1). NCBI lineage: Eukaryota > Metazoa > Arthropoda > Malacostraca > Isopoda > Cirolanidae > Bathynomus > Bathynomus jamesi. Next base: position 877,078 of record JAJOZX010001014.1, on the reverse strand, counting down.
TGCAGAAATGAGGTTTTATAGTTTTATAGAATTAAAACTAAAAGTCGTCAGAATTGAGTTTGATGTACTTGGCACCTCCGGCCGGAGCAGGAGGTTTTCTAAAATGGCCGGAACTCCTGCTCGGCCGGAGCCGGAGCTCCGGTGCATCACTAATTTCAGCTGCTCATGTACAGTTTGCTTTGAATTGTGATCACAGTGTTTCGAAGATTCTGATCAAGGTGAATTAAAGGTTGCTTTTTGTTTTATATGAAGGTATATTTTCTATAAATATCGTTATTGGAATTTGATTTTCATTTATTAAAAGTGTATTTGAATTAAATACTAAGTTTAGTTTCCTTATGCATCAAAGAGAAAAAATGTAATATGCCTAAGACTTTTGCACAGCAGTATATATATATATATATATATATATATATATATAATATATATATATATATATATGATGAATAAAACCACGAAGGAAAGGAAACACAAAACGGTGGTTTTATTCATCATAAATATTTTTCACGTGTTACTTTCGTGAAATAATTTTCATATATATATATATATATATATATATTAGGGTGGTCCAAACAAATGAAAAAAAAAATTTGCTTTTCATGACATTTGCCCACATTCCACAATGACTAACGACGTTGGAAATAAAAAACTGGATCGATTCGTGCATATTTAGAGGTGGCGCAACTCGAAGCCTTAGTATCATTCTACATATACAGTACTGTACAGTTTGGGTAGCAGATTTCTTCAACTTGCGCCACCCTTAATATTAATGGATTTAGCTCTAAATCTGGTCTGAGGTCTTTTGCTTATAAGGAATGGGAAAATGCATCAGGAGCTCTTATTTGTACATTTTAATTTTTTACCATATATGTGTGGATCACCCTAATACACTGTATATATACATATGTGCCTCGGTGGTGTAGTGGTTAGCATCGCTGACTACATATCCATCGGCCCCGGGATCAAGACCCGGTGACGTCAGGCGGCGCGCAGCACAACCCAGCTGTTCGTGGCTCCTTTGAATAGATGTCTAATTCTTTTTGATAACTTTTCTGACTATTTTTGATAGGTGGAAGCACAACTTCATCGAAATAACTCCATAAATTAACCTTCGGCTTCTTTTTCAAATGTTCTTGATCTTCTCGTGAAACAAAATCAGTTGCTTCATCGCCATAGGTTATATTACGTGCAGGACTAGCGTTAGGTGATGCAGACATAATGATTATCTAATTTTCTACAAACTCAGGCACTGTTATGCAAGCAAATTTGAAACGAGAAACTAAAACGTGAGAACTCATGCGAGTAATGTCTGCCTTCCACTGCCAGAAACGATTCTGTAAATTTTCTATGAAATCGTGTTTCATAGTATGAACACCTGCATTATCAGTTATGTTAGGCAAAAATACCACGAGTCCTGTTACATCGAGAGACACCATGTGAAGACAAGAAGAATCAGAGGAAAAGTCATTCGTTAATTTTTCACATCGACTGAGAAGCTTTACAACACACTGAATTAGAATCCACTGATGATAACACTGGTCAACAAAGATTTTTCATCAGAGTAAAATTTGTGGTGGCTGGATAGCATTTTTCACGCTGATTCCAAAACTGCATTCAGATGTTTTCTAGCACGTATAGTTTTCAAGATGAAGGCATATATATAACTACACATTTAACCATTTTAAATAGGCAAAATACTAATATTTCAACATTTGATTGTGTTTATTTTATTGTGTTTTTTTAGTTTATTCATCTTATTTATTTCAATTATCTTAATTATACATCTTATGTATTTCAGGTGTGAGCTTTTACGTCTAGCAGCATTGTGATTCAGGCAACAACGCCGTGCTTTGTGTGTCAAAAGATCAGTCCAGTCCAAGAACTTGTTGTGTCAAGTTGGTGTACATTTTTTTTGAATTTATAGTTTGCTCAGGTCAGTCAACATGCCTCGACAATGTAAGAATGACCCCGACAAGTTCTGTTTCGTATGCGGCCAGTTGACAACTAAAACACAGCGACGAATTTTGAATTAACAGCATTCTTTTCAGTAGACGGTCCTCTCTGTTATTGCCATGACATCAATGGACTATTTACAGCCATATCTCAGACGTATGTGGCATCTGAGTGGCGCCTCTTTATTGATTCGTCGCAGAGAAACCTGAAAGCAGTTCTTTTGCATAATGGTAATATAATGCCATCCATCCCCATTGCCCATTCCGTCCATCTAAAAGAGACATATGACAATATGGATATACTACTTAAGGCAATCAAATACGACAGTCATCAATGGAATGTTTGTGGCGATCTAAAAGTTATAGGAATGCTTATGGGTATGCAGTCAGGATTCACAAAATTTTGTTGTTTCCTTTGCCTGTGGGACAGTCGCGCCACTATAGAGCATTACACCAAAAGTGACTGGCCACTTAGGTATACATATGTCCCGGGATAAGCAATGTCCAGTCTGTCCCTTTAGTGGATCCCCAAAAGATCTATCTGCCACCTCTTCACATTAAACTTGGTTTAATGAAGAATTTTGTTAAAGCAATGGGTAAAGTCAATTCTGAAGGGTTCCAATACCTTTCAAGGAAATTTCCGAAGGTTACGTAACTGCAGCAAAATTGAAGGAAGGAATTTTTGTTGGGCCACAAATAAGGGAGGTTTTGAATGACACTGAATTTGAAAAAGTCCTAAGTCCGCTGGAATTGAAGGCTTGGCTGGCATTCAAATGGATATGTGAAAACTTTCTTGGAAGCAACAAGTCACCTGCGTATAAGGATGGAGTCAAGAACCTCCTTGATGCCTTCAAAGAAATGGAGTGTCGAATGTCGTTAAAAATTCACTTCCTGCATTCCCACTTAGATTTCTTTCCTGAAAACCTTGGTGCAGTGAGTGACGAGCAAGGAGAGCGCTTCCATCAAGATATTCAGATGATGGAGAAGCGCTACCAAGGATATTGGAATGAAAGCATGATGGCGGACCATTGTTGGATGCTGTATCGTGACAATCCAGGCCAAATTTACAAAAGGAAATCACACTCACAGCGCTTTTAATAAAATAATGTATATATTCTTTATTTATAAGTACATTGAATAAGTGAATAGGTATATGATGTATTTGTTGTTTAGCATTCCTAAGTGTGATCTATACATCCATAAATTTTCTTATAGCAATATCAAAAACTTAAAAATATCAAAACCAGTGTATCTAGTATATAACTATACGTGCTAGAAAAAAATAAAACCAGATTCGGAATCAGCGCGAAAAATGCATTAAGAAAAGTGTGACCATGTTTGTGATGAGAAAAAAAAGTTTCATTTTGTTGGCCAGTGTAATTATTGAAGGTTGCTCCAGTACGTCATAGTCCGAGGCGTATGCAACAACCGCAGTTTTCCGTTGAAGAAGTCGTTGTAGCATATGGAATGTAGAGTTCCATTGGGTGATAACGTCTCTTATAAGTTTGTTTTCGGGTAAATTATGTTGCTTCTGGAATTCATTAAGTCTGTCAAAGGCTGGAGATGAATAATTAAAATGCAACAGATTGGGCGCGCAATTGCACATATCTCTGAAACAGACTTCTGGCTAAGAAGGGCTTCATCATCCGCAAGTGCTAAAGTATGATTCGCACAAGAACAGGAGTAATTTTGAGAACGCTAACAGCTTTAGTAATATTACAGCCATTGTCGTGCACAACTGCGTGCACGCGATCGCTCTTTATTGACCATTCTTGCAATATAGAAGTCAGTGCAGTTGCAAATTTTTCATGAGTATGGGAATCTGGCAGATTTTTGGTGGCTAAAACATGCTGCTTTTGCTCACATTTACTATTAATTCTATGTGCTGTCAAACTGATAAAGGCTTCATTTTTATAGTGACACCTAATAACCCAAATAAAACTATTATTCGGAATTCGGTATTCTGCCGAATAGTTTTGCACCAAATATTCGGTATTCGGTGAATTTTAGTATTCGGTATATCCCTAATACTCGTATATACAGGGTGTTTCAGGAGGAAAGGTCAATACTTCGGGAGGTGATAGTATCGGTCATTGTGAGAAAAAATGTTCATATAAACATGTGTCTAATTCTGAATGGTTACGGAGATAGAGCTGTTTGAATCTACAAATACAAAAGCATTGTTAATGGTAATCAAGAAAGAGAAACCAATTACTGTTTCTAACATTTAATGTTTAAACATTGGCATTTTGAATGGTATCAGATACAGAAATGACAAATTTGTTACAGTTTACAGTACGTTTTCAAAAATCCCACCGTCAACCTCAATGCACTTTACAACTCGTGTGCGAAGATCACGTGTTGTTCGTCTGAGTTAATCTTGACGTTCCTTTATGCGGGCAGCAGCATCCAAAATGCGCGCGAGCAACTCGTCTCGTGTATCCACCTTTCTTTTGTAAACTTGACTTTTCATCCACCCCCAGTCCCCCACAAACAATAATCTAACGGAGAGAGGACTGGAGACCTTGGTGGCCATTGAATGTGACCACCGCGGCCGATCCATCGACCAGGGAAAGTTTGATTTAGATATTGCATCACCAGACGGGTAGAATGTGGAGGAGCTCCATCATGCTGAAAGTACATACTAGCGCGTGTAGCCAAAGGAACATCCTCCAATAGTCCTGGCAATTCATTTTGCAGAAATTCTAGGTAACTTTGTCCTGTAAGACGATTCTCTAAACTCGAAAGTAACAGGGCCAATCAGCTGATCATCGATGATACCGCACCACACATTGGCAGAGAAGCGATGTTGAAAATTTGTTTCCACAGTGGCATATGGATTTTCGTCTGACCACCGATGAGAGTTACGAGTGTTGTTGATACCGTCACGGGTGAAAGTAGCTTCATCGGTGAACAGTATTAATCGAAGCAATCGGCGATTAGCATTTACCCAACGACAAAATTCCAGTCGCATGGCAGCGTCTCCTGGTTGAAGGTATTGTACACGCTGTACATGATATGGATGCAAGCCTTCCTCACGTAATGTTCGCCATACTCTTGTGTGTGGTACACCGAGACGTGGAGAAATTCTTCGTGAGCTAGAAGTAGGACTACACTCTACCAACTGAAGAATGTTTTCCACTTCATCCACATCTTGTTGACTTTCACGTTCAGATGAAACATGAGCGCTGAGAAGTGTACCAATCTCACGCAATATGTTGAAAACCCTGGTAAACACTTCGATCCGGAATTCTTCGGTTCGGAAATCGTCGACGGTATTCTGCAACAGCAGCTGTTGCACTTCCATCGCAAAAACCATAGACATACACCATATCTGCATATTCGGCATGTGTGAAAGTGTGTGGCATTCTTAACACTACTTTAAACACCAAACAATGTCATTCACAACAGTCAGCTGTCGATTGGCTTATGTTACATGCTTACATCACAGCTTACATGGTTCAAGGTTATAGGGGAGGGAAGGGGGAGGAAGAGCTGCGCGCGCATGAGATTCAAACAGCTCTATCTCCGTAACCATTCAGAATTAGACACATGTTCATATGAACTTTTTTTTCTCACAATGACCGATACTATCACCTCCCGAAGTATTGACCTTTCCTCCTGAAACACCCTGTATAATGTTACACACAGACCATGCATAGAACAAGGAATTCTCCTGGGAAAATTAAATCCACTATAGTCTGAATAAATAATGGTAAATAACAAATACTAAAGTTTTTCTTTTTCGTGACGGAAGCCCAACGTGAGCAACGGGTCATGACCGGGTCATGATTTAATTTTCCCAGAAGAGTTCCTTGTTCCATGCGCAGTCTGTGTAACATAAAAGTTTCTCAGGTGACCATTCTGAGTTGTATCGTGTGTTAGGGTGAGCCACACATATATGGTAAAAAATTAAAATGCAAAAATAAGAGCTCCTGATGCACTTGAACATTCCCTATATGGACACAGACCTCAGACCGGAGTTTGAGCTAAATCCATTAATATTTAAGGGTGGCGCAAGTTTGAAGAAATTTGCCACCCGAAACTGTATAGCCTAATGATACAGTTTGCACAAATCGATCCAATTTTTTATTTCCAACATCATTAGTGGTTGTAGAATATGGGCAAATGTCATGAGAAATATATTTTCATTTTCATTTTTTGGGGACCACCGTAATATATATATATATATATATATAATATATATATATATATATATATATACACACCCAATGTGTGTCTATATATAGTGTCCCAGAAGTCCTGACCCGAAGGCTAATGTCATGTACCTTATGGGGCAGGACTTTTGGAATACCGTATATATATATATATGTTACAGTCAAAGTGTGTAACCAGCCATTTCGCGTAATGCTGAAACTTTTAGTCATTTCGCGAATGGCTGTTTCACTTGGTCATTTCGCGAAATGACTAGAATCTTCAGCCATTACCCGAAATGGCTGAAATTCCACCTTGGTCATTTCGTGAAATGGCTAAAATGACTTTTGTCATGAATTCATAGAAATAACAAACATCACAATAAAATTGGAAACCTTTATTTAACTAACTAAATCTGCTAAAACATATATACATCCACAGGTCTGTTTGAATAAGTGAGAAACATTCTTCAAATGCACATTTGAACACATTTGAACATTTGAACACATTTGAATTTTCAATATAGAGGTTTTCAAATACTAACCGGGCCTTCAATGTTATTCCGATGTCCGCCATTGAAGACCCGGTTAGGTCAACTGTATGCCCTTGACAATTGGTTAGGTTAAGTCGTATTTATTTTCGTTAAAACTAACGAAAATAACACAACTTAACCTTACCAATTGTCAAGGGCATACAGTTGACCTAACCGGGCAAATATCTTGTACGAAATGACCAAGGTGGAATTTCAGCCATTTCGTGTAATGGATGAAGATTTTAGTCATTTCGCGAAATGACCAAGTGAAACAGCCATTTTGCGAAATCACTAAAAGTTTTAGCCATTACGCGAAATGGCTGGTTCACACTTTGACTAATATATATATATATATATATATATATATATATATATATATATTCTTAAATGAACAAATTCTTCCTCCGAGTACATTTTCGTCAGTGGTCACTAAAGTTACCTTAGTTCCTACATGAGATGTCTTTTACTTTTAAAATTTTTAATTACCTACACTTGCGTTAAGGTAGGGAGGAGTTATATTAAAAAGTTTAGAGAATGCTCTTTTTTACCCAATATAATGATTATTTTTTTCAAATTTCACTCGTCTTAGGATTTTAATTAAAAACCTCGAAATCAAATTACTACTACCTCATTACTCCTACCTCATGTTTTTACGCACCCAGTTTTTGTTTTAGGTTAGGTTAAGTTTGGTTTGGTTAGGTTAACGTAACCTAACCTAACCTAACCGAAATTGAACCCCAAAAACACATCTCGTATATTTCTCAGAACAGAAACACTTTGCTACCCGTAAACCATTGTTTTCTGTTATTGTGAGGTTTTTTTGATTGTGTAACCTGCAGTTTGTGTTTTTTTAAATGTGTTCTTAAAGGAGTTGAACCTTTTTTTAGCTGGTACCATCCAGTATTACTGTAAAGATCAGACTCTATAGATAATGTATCAGGTGGAGATTATAAAAAACTGAGATAAAGTCCTTGTTCCTGATGTTGGTATCATTATGGGCTTGCTTGTACTTACTAGGTCTTCAACATTGACTAGACCCCCTAAGTTTTCCTACGTATGCCAAGCTCCGCCTCTTCATCTTGTTCAATATATTTTCTTTTATTAATTAAATGAACTTTTAATAATATTTGAATTTTAAAACCTGTTTTTTTCTTCGTAATATTTGCAAAGTAGTTTCTGTTCAAAAGTTAGTTTAGTTTCTTTTCATCACTCTTTTCATCACTCTTTTCATCACTCATTTCCTAACTTTATGTCACTTTCTCGAGGCATTTGTTCCGTTTTTATTATTAGTTTATATATTTACTTTCAAACATGTACATTAGTTGGTACTCTTTAATAAGACCGAGGATTAAGATTTTAAGATTTTTTTATAAATAATTTTTTAAAATTATTTGACGAGAAACATACACTAATTTTCTACTCAAACTCCGAAAGAAGATATCAAAAGTTAAAATGGCTGTCAATTGTTTACAAAGTTTTAGTCCCATATAGTGACCAGAATGAGAACAAATGAAACACATGGTCACTTTGAGGGGTTACGAGACAAAAAAAGAAAACTTTAAGAGAGTAGTAAAATGTATGATTTATTCATTTTATTAGCTAGAATCCTAAACTGTGGCGGTTACTATGAAAACTAAAATAAAATAAAAGATTTAATTAATTAATTAGTTACAAAAATAAATTAATAATGAATACGAAAGACAGAATGAACGAGTAAAACTAGGAATAAGATGAAAAAAGGTAGGAGCTATTGAAGAATAGGGACCCCAGCCTTCTTTAGTTAGCTTTATAAAGCTAACTAACGAAAATATCATGACCTAACCTAACCATTCGTCAAGGGCGTACAGTAAACCTAACGAGTGGTTAGGTTAGGTCGTGATATTTTCGCTAGTTAGCCTTATAAGCCTAACTAAAGAAGGCTGGGGTCCCTATTCTTCAATAGCTCCAAAAGGTGTATATACGGTTAAATAATGACTGATTTGTATATGTTACAGGGAATCTGTGTAACTAGGGATTTCATGTAAGGTTAAATCGTGATATTTTCGTTAAACCTACGGGAAAATTATTGAATGTCCGGTTAGGTTAATTGAATGCCCGGTTAGGGTGTAGTGTTCCGCTCTACCAAATGTAGTGTACGCCCTTATTATTTACTTTCTCTTCATTATTTACGCTTCTTTCTACTTTACTATCGGCTCTTTATTTCATTTTTCACTTGCTTTCTCTACTCTCTTTACGCCGTACCGTATAAAGATTCCGGTAGCCACGCCGAGACGACTAGACTATGAAAGTCCGTTACAAAAACAAAGGGGGGGGGGGTTTATTAATACTCTATTTAACACTTGTGAAGGTTTTATTGATTCCGAAAATGGTTTAGTTAATTTAGGGGATGCGAGTATGAAATTTTATTAAATATATTTACGTCGGAGAGGGGCACAAAACAATTTGATTTTAAGATCACATGGCTCCAAACTTACGCTTATCGCGCCTGCCTCAAGACTGACTCCCTTATGGGGTAGCCCACTCTTTGTCGGCCTCTATTCAGGATTGCCAACTCTTCCCAGTTTAAACAATTTCAAACAATTTCACAATTTTTTGTAAATAATTTATAATAAACATTTTAATAATTAATTAAACAGAAATTAATATTCTTAACTAAGCATTACTACACTCGCATCACCCCCTTGAAAATAAGTTTTTCCATTAGTAAAACTTATTAATATCGTTTAACAATGTTAATAAATTTATTCAACAAATTTATATATTTTTTTTTTTTTTTTTCCAATTCAGAGTTGAAATAGACAAGAAATAATTAGAATGACAAATTCCACACATATATTTTGTATCATATTATAAAAACCGAAAACTTTATAATTTTCACATTTGCATAAAATAACATTTCACACTAATAATTAAATTACAACCTGTAACTAATCTATACATACCAAAAAAATAATGGAAAATTTTCTTACAGTGGCTACACAAATCTCAAGTTCAGAATCTATTCCAGCGATTTCTCATCAACGATCGCTTTACATTCGAAACAATTATTTGTATAGTTATACAGTTACTATCAGGGCAACATAGAAAAAAAATAAGAAAAAGTTTACATAAAATACTGACCAAGAGCGCACATACTATTTCACGAAAAACACAACAATTATGGGCAATAATCGCACCCTTTCACTTATAATTTAATTACATAATAATCAGTACATCAATTTGCTGGACGTTGTTTAGATGACACTCCGCACGCTGACAACGGATTTCAATTTTCAATCGCAGCTCTCCTGCTCACTTCGCTAGAATGCAAGGGATTGCATCAATCAACATGCAACAGGGCAGCACGCTATAATGGTTCCGCTCTCTCCCTAATGGCGAAAAAAAAAACAAGAGACGTCCAATTCTAAAAGGATCAGGGGGGGAGATATCTGAAAGCGGGACCACGCGCTGGAATTGGACGGAATTTGCAATTCTAGAAGTCGATGAAGAAACTCGCCTTGTCTCATCTCCACTTTTGTCGGTGAACGCTGCTCTTGCTACGTCCAGCTGAAAGACTCTTCTACTGGCAACAATCAACCGATCACTCCGCCGTAGGCGGTAGGCACCCGTTCAAGCTCTCGTGGCTTGTCTACCGCGTGTTACAACACATATTTAGCGAAGCATTCGAGCAGCGTGACCAGCTACTGCCCGAAAAATACCAGTAGACCATCTTCGATCGAAACTTTCGTGTGCCAAGACCCTGCACACGTAAATTTCTCTTCTCTTCCGAAACTGTCCTGCGCCAACTGCATGCGCATTCGGTTCCTCTCTTCTAACTCTTCCGAAACCATCCTGCGCCAAGTCCCTGCGCAGTCTGGGTTTCTCTTCTCTCTCTCTCTCTCATTGGTGATCGATCACCTATCCGGTCGACTAAACTCACTTGATGGAACTCGGATTCAACTTGGTTGACTCCAAACCGAGCCTTTGAAATTTTGAAAAAAAAAGTTTATTCGAAACGTGTTTCTGCACTGCTTATCATTTATTTAATATTTAATTTACCGAATTTTCTCGACAGTTCACTTCGAAACAATAACTACACACTTGCTCTGGCCAAATTCACGGAAAAAAAATTACACATCTCAAAATTTCGCAAAAATTTAATCAAATCTAGCTACCAATAAGGTCACTTATGGCAGTTACAGCGGAGAAGATAAAAAAAGTCATAAAACGCACGAAAAAAATTGTACAGTATAAATATAAAAGCGCCCATACATAGTAACTGTTAGTATAATTTAAGAACTATTATTGTTCAAACTATCGTCAGAAATCACCTCAATACCTCTAAATACAAAAGACAAAAATGAACCCCAGAAACTTCATGTCATCCATTCTCTGACAATCATGAACCCTCTTGCTTTGAGGAGGAGCACACAAAGACGCCACAAAAACGTTACTGGCTATCTAGAAGGCTCCATTTCCGAGTGTACACTTGAGTCAATGTTTCAAATGCATTAGTTAACCCCGACTGAAGGTTTAAACTAATAATTTTCCAAAACAGTTATTAAAAAGTAAAAAAATTTAAATATTACTACCAAAAATTATTTTAATACAGTAATTCCAACTTGAAACTCTAAATTTCATATGAATCCAACTCGTAATTCACAAATTACATCTGAGATACAACTCTCTCCTTCAACAGAAACCCCAGTATGGTTTGCAAATCACAAAAATCTCAGTAATTTATCGTTTCCAAGTGAAACTAAAAATTTGCATAGTTATACTAAATAAGAATAGATAATATGCACTCAAAAATACACACAACCTACTGTAAACAAAAAACAAAACATTGCATAATTAAGAGCGGTCGCTTTGTTTGTAAGCGAACCTCTATACAAATATCCCTAACCGAATGAAACTGCATTATATCCTGACATAATTTTGTAATTTTTTCTATGCAAACGCTCGAACTAAAAAAAAAGGACATTTTTCATTTCTAATACCCAAATTAAAATATCAAATTAAAACATCCTTTTTAGAATACACTCTAAATTCCCAATAAAAATTTTACCATTGTCATTGAACTGGAAATAAAAATAAAAATCGGCCTACCTATAAAAATAAAATTGATTATTGAATGAATTTATAAAACGTAAAGAAAATATATGAAAAGAATTTCCTACACAAATTTCTGTAATTCAAAAAAATTATAATATCGAGATTTAGTAAAATATGTATACCTTAACTCACATAGGTCCCCAAAATAAAAATAAAATTTACTGCGCACTTTTAGACCTATAATTAATAAATTCAATGTTATGCGCGGAAAGAACAATTTAGAATTTAATGCATAACATTTGTGCTTATTAAAGAAAAATCCTATGCTTATTTATGTTAAACCAATTCAAATTTTGTTAAATAACTAAGAATTTACTACTCAATAGACATATACCGTAGTAACGGTTAATCTCCGAACAATATTTAACGATAGGCCTACAAGAAATCCTTCAGTACAATACAATAGCCATTTTACCAAATATGTCGGAATTGTCGTAAAATGAACGAAAAGAACAGAGAGGAAAAAAAAATAGATAATCAGCCTACCTACCAAATTTTATGAGTATATAAATATATAAAATTATATATATAACTAATATATACGTATAAGTTAATAAGTAAGTATATAATTAATGGGTATATAATTAATGAGTATATAAAAAAAATCCACAAAAAACTTATAGAAAATTTCACAACACAATTTCTCTATTTCAGTTAAACGAATTCTGCTTATTTTGAAATTTAACACAATCCTATACGGCCAAATGTGACAAATTTAATATGTTTAAGATTTATTTTTCGATTTGTCCCTTAAAATGTAACGTAATCCTATTTTAGCGCGAAGCGAGCGAAGCAAAAAGCCCGTAAATCTATATAAACAATTATTTAAAATAAGCCTATCATTATAATTTATGTACAACCAATCGAAATATAATCAAAAATCTGCTAATGAAACCCAGAAATTTTACATGTTCATGAAATGTTTTAGAATACTATATATGTATATATACCTAGAAATGCGGTACAAATTTTCGCTGAAACATTTTGAAAGGACCATATAAAATGTGTATCATACTGTATTTAAACTAACATACTTGAATTACGTACAAATCCAGTAAAATTTATTTATTAATCATTATTCTTAAAAGGTAAGCTGAAACAGGCATAACAGTGGAAGAGACGAAAAAAAAGGAAAATTGAGTCCTCAGGCAGCACGATAAATTTTCAAAACTATGTCCTCTTCAGATGTAATGAACGAAATTTAACGTAATAATGACTCGCACTATTGAGTCGGACAAGTTTTTCTACTGACTCTGTAACGACTAAAATAAGTTTTGAGTCTAGACTCGATCTCAAACAACAAATTTTGACGCGCGAGAATTTTGAAGCGACGTGACTCAGAATAATTTGGAAAACAATGGACGCCATTTTCAAATTACATTTATAATGAATTTTAAGGAATGAAAATCGAAATTTGCCTGCAAACGGGGTAAACTTTGCATTTAGATATTTTAATAATCGAAATAAAATATTCATTAACGCTATTGGCTAATATACCGGGTTTGAAGAATTTTAATCGAAATTCTAGTCACGTGGGTAAGCCTCACAAAATATGATGTAATCCCACCGCTTGCCACCAGATGTAGTGTTCCGCTCTACCAAATGTAGTGTACGCCCTTATTATTTACTTTCTCTTCATTATTTACGCTTCTTTCTACTTTACTATCGGCTCTTTATTTAATTTTTCACTTGCTTTCTCTACTCTCTTTACGCCGTACCGTATAAAGATTCCGGTAGCCACGCCGAGACGACTAGACTATGAAAGTCCGTTACAAAACAAAGGGGGAAGGGGGGTTTATTAATACTCTATTTTAACACTTGTGAAGGTTTTATTGATTCCGAAAATGGTTTAGTTAATTTAGGGGATGCGAGTATGAAATTTTATTAAATATATTTACGTCGGAGAGGGGCACAAAACAATTTGATTTTAAGATCACATGGCTCCAAACTTACGCTTATCGCGCCTGCCTCAAGACTGACTCCCTTATGGGGTAGCCCACTCTTTGTCGGCCTCTATTCAGGATTGCCAACTCTTCCCAGTTTAAACAATTTCAAACAATTTCACAATTTTTAGTAAATAATTTATATTAAACATTTTAATAATTAATTAAACAGAAATTAATATTCTTAACTAAGCATTACTACAAGGGCAACTATACGCCCTTGACGATTGGTTAGGTTAAGTCGTGATATTTTCATTAAAACTAACTAAAATATCACGACTTAACCTTACATGAAATCCCTAGTTACACAGATTCCCTGTAACATATACAAATCAGCAGTGGTGGGCAAAAAGTAACCGATTACAAGTAAAAATGGATCACCTGAAGATCAGGGCCCCCAGCATTCTTTAGTTAGTTTTATAAGGCTAACTAACGAAAATATCACGACCTAACTTAACCAATCGTCAAGGGCGTACAGTTGACCTAACGATTGGTTAGGGTAGGTCGTGATATTTTCGTTATTTAGCCTTATAAGGCTAACTAGAGAAGGCTGGGGGCCCTGATCTCCAGGTGATCCTCATTTTGGTATAAAAACATAAAATTTCGTCATTATTACTAATATTTCGTAGAAATAGCTAAGCTGTAGTAGGTCATGTACTACATCTGCTTAATTATTTAACTAAAATTCAGGTAACAATAGCCAAAGTTTGTTTCGTATAATTAAACATTTATGCAAATTTCAGTAATTTTTTCTTATTTTTTTGACTGAAGTGCCTAATAAAATTACGTACGTGATATATTATATTAACAAAATGTATGACGCCGCTATTGTATTCTTCGTGTTCGTCGTGCGTCCAGGATCAAATACGGTGTTTCGTTTGCTAACGCATCAACTTCGTTAAGGTGTAATAATATTAAAATCGCGTCGGTTCGTTCTTCTCTTTTGGGCTCCTGAGGTGCTTTAGTATCGACGATCTGATAACTTACTGTTAGCTTCAGTTATTGAATACCATTTAACGTTAAAATATGAATATATATACTTGTATATTTATATTATATTATATTATATTATATGTAATATCTTAGCTGCTTATCTAATAGATAGATAGATAGATAGATAGATATTTTAGATGTCTAAAATCTTATTGAATTTAGGTACCTATACTGCATATCAAAATGAAACATGGAGAACTCCAAAGATCCCTTTAAGTTAAAAGGAAAAACTAAATAATAGAAATTGCTTTTGCTGCAAGTTTTGGAGAAGAACTAGCATTCAAAGAAAATATGATAATTAATAAATAAGGGAGTCAGTATGACGATATACAGTATGTATAGCAGTGTATGAATACTGTAATTGTCTTTTTGAGGTTAGGGTATACGAATCGATATATTTATCACGCCCCATTTGATCATTAATTTATGGAAGTTTGCAAGACGAACTTAATTTAACATCTTTAGATTTTGTATTTGAAATATATATATATATATATATATATATATATATATATTATATACCGTGTGACCACAAAAATTGTCCCTGTTTTTAATCGCTTATTACTCAGTCATTATTGCAGCTTCACAAATGAAATAAAAAGCATTCGAAAAGAAACATTTTAAAGTTTTATTTAATTTTTCGATATCCTGGATACGAAATCAGTACTTATAAAAAAATGACAGTTTTATCCACCACAATCATGGGTTTTTGTCGTGTGACCACAAAAATTGTCCCTGTTTTTAATCGCTTATTACTCAGTCATTATTGCAGATTCACAAATGAAATAAAAAGCTTTCGAAAAAGAATATTTAAAAGTTTTGTTTAATTTTTTCGATATCCTGGATACGAAATCAGTACTTATAAAAAATGACAGTTTTATCCACCACAATCATGGGTTATTTGTCGGACATGCAACGTGTTTTCATCGCAGAAGAGATGATCAAACATGGCTCGGTAGTTGCCACCCAACGGTCTTTCAGACGACAATACGGTCAGCAAAGGACCATAGATCCTAAAACGATTCGCAGGATTTTCGCAAAATGGAAACATCACGGCTCAATCAAGAACATGCATAAAGGCAACTCTGGCGCAGCAAAGGTGTGCAAACCGCTGAAAACATTGATTCAGTCGCAAATCAGCTTGAAACGGACAACAAGAATCTGTGAGACGACTATCAGCTGTGACAGGAATCAAACGGGAGAGCATTCGGAAAATAATCACGTTGGATTTGAGAATGAATTCATTCAAAATTATGTGTTTGCAACAGCTTAGCGAACAAGACTACCAGCGTCGTTTGATGTTTTGTGAACGCATTGAAACAATAATTGAACAAAACCAGATAAGATTAAGTGACATAATTTCAGTGATGAATGCCACATCTATCTCAATGGGTTCATCAACAGACAGAATTACCGGTGTTGGTCACAAAACAAGCCAAATATACACTTGGAGAAACCTCTGCATTCACCAAAAGTTACTGTCTGGTGTGGTTTGAGTAGCAGCAAGGTTTGGTCCTTACTTTTTTAAGGACCCAGAGACAAGGAGACCGCTTTCAGTAACTTCAGAAAGATATGTAGAAATGCTGAACACTGTTTTTGAACAAGAAAACTGCAGTAACAAGTGGTTTCAGCAAGACGGAGCAACAGCCCACACAACTAGGCAATCACTGGAATGTTTAACAATATTTTTTGAACAAAGATTCATTTCTCATCGCTCGCAGTTTCCCTGGCCCGCAAGATCTCCCGATCTATCACCTATGGACTTTTTTCTCTGGGGATTTGTCAAGGACAAAGTATTCAGGCAAGAGCCATCCTCTATCGAAGAATTAAAGCAAGCGGTGGTAGAGAGGTACAGTCCATTGAATGCAGCGTTTTGGAAAATGTAATAAATAACTTCCTTTCCCGTTGTGAAATGTAAGAATGTCCAGGGACGTCACTTTGAACACATGTAGAATAAATTAAAACTTTAAAATGTTCTCTTTCGAATGCTTTTTATTTCATTTGTGAAGCTGCAATAATGACTGAGTAATAAGCGATTAAAAACAGGGACAATTTTTGTGGTCACACGGTATATATATATATAGACAGCGGAGTAAACAGCAACAGTATAGTAACATCCTTTGCAGACGATACAAAGATCAACAGAAAAATCAGCGATGTAAATGAAGTGGAGGCCTTGCAGAGGGACACGAACAAAATATACAAATGGTCAGAAGACAAAAACATGACATTTAACACGAGAAATTTCAGCTCTTGAGATATGGTAGAAAAGAGGAATTTAAACAGAATGCATATTATCCTCCAGAGTCCAGATAGACAGGAATTCAGCGAAGTACGAAAGCGATCGATCTGGGGGTAATAATGACCGATGATGCGAAATCCGAAACACAAAATCAGATAGCGATAAATAAAGCAAAAAGAGTCGCGGGACAGGTACTAAGAACGTTCAAAAGAAGGGACAGGACAGTAATGATTCCCCTGCTAAAAACACTGATTATACCAAAACTTGAATACTGCTCAGTTTTGACGTTCCCATATAAAAAGGAAGAAACTAATAAACTAGAAGAAACGCAGAGACATTTCACAGACAAGATTGATGGCTGCAAAGAACTCAACTACTGGGAAAGACTACGTAAACTAAATCTGTACTCCCTGGAAAGAAGAAGAGAGAGGTACACCATAATCTACATATGGAAAATGATCGAAGAACTGGTACCAAACCTAAAACTAAACCCAATTACCATTCAAACAAAGGCAGAATGTGTAGTGTTCCAAAATTAAAGGCCTGAAAAGGGACCTCCTCAAGACTGAAGGAAAATAGCTTGGTTGTCAGGGGGCCAAGACTTTTTAACCAGCTCCCAAAGGACCTCAGAAACGTTACAGGGGTCAAAGTTGAAGTCTTCAAGAGAAGACGAGATGCCTGGCTCAGGACGGTACCAGATGAGCCGGGTGTACCTGTCTATGTACGGTGGAGAACGAAAGAAAGCAACTCGCTCCTCCACCAAACCAGACCTAGAGGCGGGGCCACCAGCTTGACCTTCGTGTGAAGAGAGACCAAAGCACGGAACAGCAACAAGGTAACAAGGTATATAATTGTCAGAAGGGATGTGTTGAATACCGACCGGTACAGGAAATTTTCCTTTGATATTGTCATCAACATTTCTGAATGGAAATAAAAGAAGTAGAAGTGAATTTATTACAATTTTTAACCCAATTAACGGTTAAGTTACTATGTTGAATTTTTACAAGGACGTTATCCGTATTTTTAATAGGATTATTTTTCACTTTTTCATTTACAGTTTGATGTAATGTATAAAATTTATGTAATGTAATGTATACAATTTATATTTTGAGTACAAATCTCGTATTCTTCATTCATATTATTTAACTCAAAATCTCTCTCGATATACAGTATATCTCATTTCGATAGGGCTATCATATTTTTTAATATTTTGTTCTAGAGACATGTCATGTCATAGGAATAGTCCTTTCTATGAAGTGCCTCTGTATCATATCTTTCAATATCATAATTATTGTATCAAATCATTCAGTGTATCATAATTATCGTAAGCTGTTTCATTTTCTCTACTTGTCTTTACGATTATTATAGTTATTATTTTACAATCTTAGATTCTTTTATCTCTTATTTTTAACATTCTCTCTCTCTCTCTCTCTCTCTCTCTCTCGATTGATATAATTTATCTCGACTTTCAGAAAGCCTTTGATAAGGTACCTCACCGCCGGCTAATGGCCAAAGTCCGCGCGCTGGGTATCGGTGGGGAAGTAGGTAGCTGGACTGGAAACTGACTGAAGAATAGGCGGCAGAGGGTTATAATTAAAGGAGGTAGCTCGGGTTGGGCCTCGGTCACTAGCGGGGTTCATCAGGGTTCCGTTTTGGGGCCATTGTTGTTTATCATTTACATAAATGATATCGACTCTGGCATCGTCAGTAGGATCGCCAAATTCGCTGATGACACCAAGCTTGAGGCCAATGTTGGGACGCCCGAAGCGATCGAGCAACTTCGTGCGGACCTACGTAGGATAGGAGAGTGGTCCGGAAAATGGCAAATGCCGTTTAACTTGGGTAAATGCAAGGTCATGCACATTGGCTACGCCAATCCCAAGTCGGACTACTCGATGTTGGGGAGTAATATCGAGGCGACTGATTTGGAAAAGGACTTGGGTGTGCTAATTAACAGCGACCTTAAGTTTACCAAACAGTACGTAGAGGTGGAAAAGAAAGCCCAGAAGCTGTTGGGTTATATCAGGAGGCAATTTCGATTTCGGAACAAGGAGATTGTGCTCTCTCTGTACAATTCCCTGGTTCGGCCGCACCTGGAGTATACTGCGCAGTTCTGGTCGCCCACCCTCAGGAAAGATATTGAGAGGCTGGAGCGAGTGCAGGCGAGGGCCACAAAGTTAATCCCTTCCGTTAGGCATATGGGCTGCAATCGACGCTTACGCGCACTGAATTTGTTTTCGCTGGAAAGTCGGAGGCTACGCGGTTAACTCATCGAGGTTTTCAAGCTCTTACACGGGTTCAACGATGTCGATTTTAGAAGCATGTTTAGTTTAAATGATAACTCAACTCGCAACAATGGTTGGAAGTTGGATTTGAAACAGTTTAGCACTAGTGTGTGTGGGAATTACTTTACCTATAAGATCTGTCACACGTGGAACAGGCTACCTTCAGAAGTTGTGGACAGTTTCTCTGTGGATTAGTTCAAGAAAAGGTTAAACCGAATCTTGCATACTATTTGAGGGTGTAGAAATTTTTTCCTAGCACCTATTACCATTGGTACCTCCTCGGTATGGGCCGCAAGGCCTTTTGAGGTACTTCTTTTCCTTGTAACTCTCTCTCTCTCTCTCTTTATTTACTTCTACCTATAAAGTCAAAGAAGATATTACGTCTATCCTCTCTTCTACATATATTGTATAAATATTCCGAGTCCTCTAATCTAGATTTATTGTATAAATATTCCGCGTCCTCTAATCTAGATTTATCGTATAAATATTCGGCATACTCAAGATATTCATTATTAACTATATGGTCGAAAAACCTACGTACGCAACACGTTTGGATTTGTTGTTTTTAACCTAACCAACAACATTATTAATGTTACACGCTGAACAAACAATCGCAACGCATCCCTGAGCAATTTATTTTCTAAAATTAATCAACAGATTTAAGTGAATTGAAGTTAATAATTAATTTAAATTCAACATTTAAATGAATTGTAAACCCATAATAAAAAATTCACAAACATTAATAACAAAAATGTATGGCGATTGGAATTATACGAATTTACTCTTTATTATTTTGGATTTAATATCTAGTAATTATTTATCATTATTTAAGCTTTTACTTTGGTAACGTTACTGTTAAAGACAAATATGCGAGTCTGGACACGTTAGATACCGATTCATTCTGCGGATTACTACTTACCCGCGTTTGTAACTGGTTTGGAGCAGATGAGGATCAGTTGAGCAATCGCGAAATTGATCTAGTAGACGTTGTTGGTCCCAATCTCGGATTTCGAGGAAGACGTGACATTTCTTCATAAAATGGAAGATCTGAATTTCTTCAGTCGATGACGAAAGGTTTGTAATTCTTCATACAATACTATAGAGCAAAGCTGGGCACTTGCGTTTTTTTTTTGCGGTACTGCGGTACTGCGGTACTACCGCACTACCAAACCGTACCGCATAACGCAGTACCGCAAAGGATCGCTGAAAGTACAGGCTGTACTTTCAGCGATCCTTTGCGGTACTGCGTTATGCGGTACCGGTTTTGGTAGTGCGGTAGTACCGCAGTACCGCAGTACCGCAAAAAAACCGCAAGTGCCCAGCTTTGCATAGAGTTGATAATTATATGTGTACAGTATACACTTCATACGATGAGAACCTGATGAATGGGATGGATCCCTTCCCTTCCCCTTTAAAACGGATGGACCGACGGCGAATGGAAGTAGAAGCGCGGAAGGGAGTGCTCTGACACCACTATCATGTTAATGAAACTAGCATAAAAACCCGGCCCACGGGCGGAATATTTTATTAGCTCCTCCGGAAGACTGTTATTACCCTTCGGGCAATACCTATTTATTGTACAGTCATGGTACTAATATGTGTTGGTATTATAATCCAGAATATTATTCAAGAAACATGTTTTATTCTTGACAAAGAATATTACGACGTGAATGTTAAAATTCCCAATATTATTCCGAGTGATGGATTCCTTTTTCTTGCCATGTTCAGTTCCTAAGATTCTTCGTCTGGATTAACTTTTCAGAACATTCCCAAATTTTTTTGGGGGGCGGGGGGAGACAATAGTAGTTAAGCAATAAAATGTAATAAAAATTATTTTAAGGAAAGAAGCCGCGCCTTGTAATCACTTCATGATCTTTAACCCCGCTCATCTTCATAGATCCGACCCTAACGGGCGACTGAGCGAGAGACATTAGCGCCACCCACTTTACGCGAGTGAGCCAATCATAACAGGCGACTGAGTGAAAGAGATATTTGTTACTCCGCTCAACTCCGCTCAAAACTGCGCAAAATTTTTTTTATTTATAGATAGATTTTAAACGAGTTAGAGTTTGACATTTACAATTAGCTCACGAATCACTTACATTTTAAATGCAGCTTCACAGATTTTACTTGAAGCTCACGAAGTAGTTAAATTTTAAATACAATTTGTCACATTTTTCTTTTTACTTATCATGACTTCCAATGCATAGCTAAAAATTTTGTTGGCTACATATTTTTCTAAATTTTTTTACCAACTTGATTTTCTTCATTCCACGAAAGTGCATGAAACTGTAGAAGCGTGTTGAGACTTGGTTTACTCGTAGACTTTAATGATAGAGAAGGCCACCAATCCACGTTTCTATAAAATTTTATGTTTTTCGAATAGCCGGAAAAACCAGCAGGTCAACAAATTGACGAAAGAAAGCAATCATCAAAATTTTGAGTTTCACATCCCAAGACCACTGGGCTAAAATCCTGAAACTTAAGGGCTTCGTGTTGTAGCATATATAAATTTTGGTGGGGATAAATTGAGATAAATTTATTTGAGGACACCCGATCTGAAAAAAAGTTAAGAAGTTATTTTGGGGATGACTTTTTTCTAAGTTTCTTGAAAAGGAAGCGAGTGATGAAGGAGAGAGTTGTTCTTATTGTTTTCTCTCTTCTTTCGGGTCTCTTTCAGTTGTTCCTCTCTGTTGTCCCTAAATCTCGTCAAGCTACATGAGCTTTTAGAAATACATGGGATGAAAGGGTTTACATAAGTTGGGGGGGATCTGAACGGATATTCTGTTTTTATAAACAATCATTTGGGAAAATCCAAGATTATATTATAACAAAAGGTTTTTACCAATATATATAACACAGATTACTTTGAAAATTCACTAAAACCCAGTGAAAGTAATTTAAATTTATAACCCCCTCCCCCGTCGCTCCCTAAAATAAACAAAAACTTGGGTCGGCTTTGTTTTAAAATCTGGGAGTTTTTCCAATCCCGATCAGCAACCCAGTTATGCAATTTACATCATGCATCAATACCCTTTGTATCATATATATACTGTATATATATATATATATTTTTTTTTTTAAATACGCTAGTTAGATTTTTCCTTCTTTTTTCAATGTGGAGGTTAGGGAAATGAATTTTTGATGATAATTTCAGTCGTAATTTGTAAATGTGGACAACAGTCATCAAGCGGACGATAATGTAAATTGATCTTATTATTATACCGGATTGGATGCATTTTTATAGACAATTTTAAACGTCAGTAACGCTACTTTCATCACTGGTTATTTTTCCAGATATTCTTAAAATTTCTGAGGTGATTTTATCATCCATAAATGGTGGAAAACACGGATCACCTGAAGATCAGGGCCCCGAGCCTTCTTTAGTTAGCCTTATAAGGCTAACTAACAAAAATATCACGACCTAACCTAACCAGTCGTTAGGTCAACTGTACGCCCTTGACGATTGGTTAGGTTAGGTCGTTTATTTTCGTTAGTTAGCCTTATAAAGCTAACTAAAGAAGGCTGGGGGCCCTGATCTTCAGGTGATCCGAAAACACCGGCACAGATCTCTACCCAAAGGCTCATATTGTTGCTAGAAATTTTTGGGGAAAGTTTTTGAAAAAATAATGAGTGACAGATTAATCGATTATTTAAGTGAACACGATTTCATGTATGAACATTAGCGCGGGTTCGACAGCCATAGAAAATTTGGAATTCATTTATGAAAAATTACGACAATAAAAACTCGGATTTATGATGGACATTGTGTTCAGGTATATCCAGGAGTCCTTTGGTAAGGTGTAGATTCCTAGCGTACAGTACAAGATCTTAAATTCAGAAATGAATCCGATCTTGGAATGTATTACTTGTGATGACGTAATGGACATACCCGGTAATCGACGCTGAAGGGACGTGAGCCCAGCCTTTTAATTTGAAGGAGGGACGAACGCAGGGTGGATGCTTGTACCCGATCTTATGAACACTATATACGACAGCCGTTCCTGAATCGCAGCGTTTCACAATCACAACCTTTTCTGGCTCAAGGCACCCCAGTGCCATCCGTACCTCTTTCTTGGCATCCCGAAGGATTTTTCTCTCCCACTGTTCAACATCAATTCCACTTCTCCCAAATCCCAGTTAATTTCAAACTTAGCCTATATACGGAGAGTTGACAAAAGTATATAGACACCATGATCATTGTCCTCAAGGACAAATGAGGGGTCGCGCGTCTTAAGGTACCTAAGCGCCACCACAGGCGAAGACGTGTTTTTGATGGATATCACTATTTTCACCCTTCCTCTATCGCGTGGTTTGGGTTATAATGACCTTACGACACTAGAAGTATGGTTGAAAACCTTATGAAGCGAACTGCTTTTTTCACCTCTATCGCCAGCCAAAAGTTCATCCAAAGTTCGACATAATAAGAAAATCAAAAAATAAAAAAAATATATATATATAAAATATAAAAATGAAAATCTATTCCAAAAACTCATCAACATCTTCATTAGCATACTTGAACTCTAATTTAGCCAAAACTGAACGTTCTAGCTCAATTAATAACAGAGATACTTTTGCCAGAATATTGCTGAACTTTGGAGGTGATTTCTGGCTAATTTTAATTTTGGCGCTTAGGTACCTTAAGACGC
This sequence comes from Bathynomus jamesi, assembly GCA_023014485.1. NCBI lineage: Eukaryota > Metazoa > Arthropoda > Malacostraca > Isopoda > Cirolanidae > Bathynomus > Bathynomus jamesi. Next base: position 853,233 of record JAJOZX010001014.1, on the reverse strand, counting down.
GGGACCCCTCAAATGGCAAAGCTCATTGATGGAATGCCAGAACGTGTGTCAGTTTTATGTAATGCAAAGGGGAAAACAACAATTTAAATATATTGATTCAATAAATCTGTTATTATTAACTTTTTTTAAATCAAATCAAAAACTATGGAAAACCGGTCGGTGTCTATTTACTTTTGTCAACCCTCTGTAGTTTTCGTATTGACGTAATAAATTGGGCATCTTTTGTTCTATTTGAAATTTTCCATATCTTCAGCAACTTATGAATTTTCAATTACTTATTTCTACCATTTTCCTGAATTTTCGCGGTACCCTTTTAGGAGGGACCCGCGGTATCCTCTTTGGGAAACTGCTCTAAAGTGTCGAAACACTTTGTACGCGGATTATGTGACGTAAGTGTGACTCACGATACGAAGTCCCCACAATTCATTCGCTGAAACAATGACGATAGAAATTAAAAACATTAACGACATAGAAGGGAAATGGAAGATACGAACAAATCAATCCAGATTTACGATAAAACTCGTCGGGAGACGGACAACCAGAGAAGTAACAGTCAATAGTAAATAGACGCCATGATGATTGTAGGTATAAAGTAATGATGATTGTAAATAATAAAGTTCCTTATGACATAAAAATTTTAAGCCGTTTGGTTCTGTATTACGTGTCAGAATTGGTTAAAGAAAAAGGTTTTTCTCAGAATTATGTTTCAAATTGGAAACCGCATAGATACTAACAGGGAACTTACCGACTCTCTTTTTGACCCTATGTACAAAGAAGCTATACCAAAAATGAAATCTATACGGTCAATGTTCGGAACCATTTATCGCTTAGGACGTTATATCTAAGAAAAGCCCATTTACGTACTTTGACTTCATTGATTTTCGAACATTCCTGTTAGGTAGTGTATACTTGTGTAAAGTGGTAGAGTACTCGGGGAAAATGTTGAATATACGTACGTAAGTAAACTCAAGGGTATGGAAAGGTTAGGTTAGGTTAGTACTTGTCCTACGTTTAACATCTAAAAAATACATCAAACACGTAACAGAACGAATTATAAAGGTAAACAAAGACTTAAATAAGAGTTACGTGTTTAACGATTTTGCTAGAAGCGACGAAAGTAAGTTATATTTAGCGCTTCGACCGAACATTGCCATTGCATTTGTCCAAAATAATATAGAACTTTCCAGTGAGGGCGAGGGGCGCTCAGCTCACTCATATGTTCATTCTTCCATTTGAAAGAAATTGGTTGGTTGATAAATGGTTACCTTGGTAACCTGGTGGATAAGACGCTGAGCTGGTAATCGGGAGGTCGTGATATCGAGTCCGGGCGAGGATTTTGTAATTTCTGCCTTCCCTGGTGGGTTGTGGTTCGGACTTCTCATTAAACTGAGGTCTAAGGTGAGGTAACGAGCTTGACTTTCGTCAGAATGAACAATTCGGGTGGAAGAAATATATATAACACATACACACACCTTGGTTAACCTTGGTTTGCTTTCCCCCGAATTGTTCATTATGACGAAGGTCAAGCTTGTCACTCCACCTCAAACCTACAGTTTAACGTGGAATCCGAACCACGCCCCACCAGCAGCCCAGCGTCTTAACCACTAGGCTACCCAGGGTTCCCATTTACCTACCAGCCAATTTTTTTTTATTGTGTTTTATTGTGTGGAAGGATGAACAGCTGGGTTTTGCTGCGCGCCGCCTGCCGTCACCGGGTCTCGATCCCGGGGCCGATGGATTCGTAGTCAGCAACGCTAACCACTACACCACCGAGGCGCATATATATTATATATATATATATATTATATATAAGGGTGTGACAGTTGCCCAATTTTGTCCTACAATGCTGTTCAAAATTTGGTGTTGCATATTGACATAAAAAACCCACGTGCAATTTTTTGAAGATTCATGCATATTCGAGTGAGCACCAGCAATTTGAAAAATAGCGATTTTGCTTATACGGCATACGCGCCTATAATGAGATTACACAACCATCATAAGGGATATTAACACAAATCATTTGCCTGTCTTAATTAAAAGCTGTTATCACTAACACAAAAAAGTTAATCATTCTTATTCTCTCATGGTACATTAAGGGGTTTTATCATATATTCACAAGGTATTATTTCTCTAGAGCAAGAAACCATGATTTCTGTTCGGAAACAGATGATCGTTTGCGCTGATTAGGAACGCGGAGTCTGTCATTTTCAACTACTTGAAGGACTTCTTGAAAGCGCTCCTCATCCCTGGCAACATTAAGAAAGTCATGGCAAAATTTTACACCACGCTCTGCAGCCTCATTGACGACCTGAAGCTTGTCCACAACCCGTGGCCTGACAAAAGAACAATCTTGAGGGTATAGAGCAGTTTAGCCATCCACCTGGCTTTGTGAAGTGCGCCGGGGTAGACCATTGTGAAGTTCACTGGTTCGGATCCTTTAGTTACAAGCAGCAGACAAAGCTCTACCAGCTCCTTGTAGTCGCCACGTGTAAATGATTGGGCTAGAGATTCACGGAAGAAGTCAGCCATCTCCTGCTGGCGCTCCTCAAACACTCCAGGCATTGCGGGGTGGTAGTATTTCTTTTTTTCATTGTACGCCAGTTGAGAGAAATGGTTCTTGAACCTAGAAATGCACTTATTGGGATTATTGTATTTCGTACTAATCTATAATATTGTTTTAGGGGTATTAAGATTGATATGATCGATCATTTGCTTGGTGTTAGTATATCTTATAAGTCCAATAAAAGAAATTCCACTAAATTTGTTCATTAGATAATAATATTCCTTGTTATTTTGTAAAGCTTATGACTCACCTCTGGAAAACCATTATGTTTGGACTTGAAGAGCCCTCCACTTTCAAGCAATCCCAGCAAACACCTAGGATGACTTCGCCCACATGCCTGCGACAGGCGCACCAGAATACGGCATGCTCTAATTCCTTTTGGAGGGAGACGCAAGCAGCTGTTTTTTGTCCTGAAAAAAAATGTAATTGTAGTTTAAGGCCACCATTTCAGCACGTGCTTTTTGCAGATTTCTGTTAAATCATTCACTGTATTTTGGTATTAATGTCGTGATAAATTCACGCTGATGTTTGAAATAGTTTACCTGTATTGGATGAAGTTGTGTCGAAAACCATACCAACGACATTCTGTTCACACTCCCAATCGACCAGAAGTTGTTTGGTTGATGTTGATATCAAGTCTCCTTGAACCAGGCCAGCTTTTTGATTCAAATGCGGAAGAGGTGGGACTCCAAGAAGCTTTGTGCCATTGACACCAGACACAAGAATGGGCAGGCGGTCATCAGTGCCTTTGGAATCCAGCGTGTCCATAGTTTACCATCCCAGTGCACCAGTACTTTGTCTGATGGTTGCCATTCATCCATGATTTTAAACTTATTTCTGACACGATGGAAGCTCGGTATCGGTGGGCCATCCTCGCATTTAGACTCAGCTTTGATGTATCTCCACCACATGCAGATACAAGGGAGTACACAATTGCACTCAGCTGGTCGGCGAGATGTTGTTTCGAACACTGCATGAAACAAGTTCTGCCGACTTCAGAATATCATGGGGCACAAAAATTGAAACCCCCTCTTTCACTGTTCTCCGATGTTTTCTCTTTGGTTCAGCAGTGCTGGCCTCATCAATGTCATCGTCCTCATCAGCTAATAGGTGAATCAATATCAGCCTGTACATTCTCAGCATGATCACATTGCTCTCTCTCTTGTCGCTTCTCTTCTCGCATCTGCCTTTTCTGTCGCTTCTGAACCTTTTCTGTGAGTACTTTGTTTACCCCAGAGTAGGTAGCTACTCTGTCACTTAGCATGCTTTTCATAAAAAGTATGTCAGTATCGATGGCATCTTGTTCGGCCTGAGTTTTCCCCTTTTTCGCAGCCGCCAAGTCTTTCAACACTGTGTTCTTATAAAATTTCATCGTCAGGCTCAATTCTGATTTAAACTTCATAATTCCAGGATCATCAGCCCGTCTTCTATCCTCATTCTTTTTCATAAGCATCATGTAGTCTTTGTCATAGTAAGTTTTAATCACTCGGCCAATATTGTTCCTGCCTGTAATGGTCGGGACATTCGCCTTCTGGTAATGCAAAAGCACATTGTCAATGGTGGCAGATAAAGCCTGGTCCCAATGCATATCCCGAAGGTTTGCTAACAGACATAGTAAGACCTGCCTATTAGTTGGCAGTTTGCAGCCCTTTATTTCCTTTTCTTCTTCTCGGGGTACGGTGCCCAATAACATTCTGACATACTCATCATCTTGCCGTGTATCCATGATTAAATTCTCTATTCACAACATCAAATCACTGTCAAGGGAAAAGAAAAGAGCATCATTAAAATTAAATGCAATAAAATAATACGTGGAAAATTTGTGGGTCAGCGTTCCAGACCCGGAAATGAAAAATGATAAATGTGCTATTTTCACACTTATTTATGAAGTTCATAAGCTGAAATAGCAATACTTGCTGGTACGACGGTGCTAGCTCAAACATGCACCGATCTCCAAGAAAATTTACAGGTGTTTCCTCGATAAATACACAACACTAAAACTTGAACAGCATTGTAGGACCATTTTTGATTTTTGGAGGGCAACGGTCACACCCTAATATAATATATATATATATATATATATATATATCCTACAAAGAGTTTTAATTGAATTTCAGTGTTATAAAGATTTTCCGAGTGCAGCGTGCAAAACAAAAGTTTTAAGTCTTAATTATTTTAAACTTTGAGCTATATCATTAATAAAATCTAATTATTTTAAATAAAGTTAAAGAAAATAAGAGCATTCTTTTATTTTTACCGTACGTGGGATAGTTTTTAATATTTGAACGGCGTAACAATGAATTATGGAAATAGTAAATTGTCTCGCGAAAAATTTGTAAAAATATTTACATACACGATTTTGAGGTTGACATAATCTGGAATCACACATTGTGCCCAGTTAGTCAGTGTAATAATAATAATTAATTATTATTATTATTATAATCAGTCAGGAACTGGCACAGCGCTTAGCCCAACTAATGCAGCCCTTTGCGCTAATTCCTTGATTATTATAACTAGCACCATCGGGGTTCGAACCCACAACCTCAGTGTTTTCGCTTCGCTTATATGTAAACGGTGTTACCAACTGACCTACGGGCGCTGGTATAAGTCACTGTAATGCAGGCATTAAACAGTGCGTGTACTGATTTATGGTGGACCTGTTTATATATAATATATTATATATATATATATATATATATATATATATATATATATATATATTTCGAGTTGAAAACTATATTTACCATTGCTTTTAACTTTTCGGCTACCCTGTAGCATAATAAGAGTTAAAATTACAACAATATTTATATTATTTCAATTTTATAAAATGCGATGAAGTATATATAATTAATGGAAAAACTTACCAAAGGATATTTTCTCTTATATTTTACTAAACTTTATTATTTGAATTTTATTTATAAACGCTTTGACAAAGAAAATTGGCAATAAAGTATTTAGAAAATAAATTACGGTTTGAACGTATTAATATGGAGAAATAACAGTCATTGATAAATACAGGATTATCAAAAAGTCACTGTGTATCGCACATAAGTGGGCGTGGTGCACATTGACTTTTCGATCACCCTGTATAAATTGTTAGATAGTATGAAATAGATTCCTAGCCCACTTGCAATCTATTTTTGTCAGAATGGGCATCATTTTCTATCTTTTATCTATTTTCCAGACACCATATTCTATCTTATTTGATCATTAATCTTTAATCTACAACTACTCTTTCCTTTGGGAAGTTGCTCCTCTACTACTACCACTGAGGACGACTAGTCTGGCAAGGAGCTTCGGGTTTTATTCGTTTCCAAGCTTTTTTTTTTTTTGGTGACTTTCCTTTACCAAAGATTTACCGTTTTGTTTTTCGTGTTTAAGTCAAAATTAGTAATTTGTGGGACATGTTGCTGACTTTATAAACATCCTGTGCCTTCTTAAACTTTTGATTTTTTTTTTTTTTTTTTTTTTTTACGACATCACTTTCCTACAAATTTCATCTAACGTTTCTCAAATTTTTGGAAACATTTTTGAGAGTCCTCTTTTGCAGTGGAGAGCAGAAAGCTTCTTGCAGTCGAGTTAGGTCATTGAAAGAGCCTGTTCTATTTTCCACTTCACCGCGGATTTGAGGGAGGAAACAAAGACATGCCTCTCTCTAGTGCGAAGATAAAATTTCCAAATTGTTTCCAGAAATTGAGTGAATGTTGAAGGACATTTGTACAGAATGTTTGGTGACAGGAAAAAGGAAGCAAAACACAGTCGATGGTTAGTCTTGTTGTAACATTATTATTAACCTGGAAACATTCATGTTTTGTTTAAGTTTAGTTAAAAAATACAAAAAATAACATTCATAACATTCCTGTACCAATATCGTAGTTTGTTAAAGATAAGATATCTGTAACTTTGACTAAAATTATTAAGCAAAATATTTCCAAAGGAATATTCCCATTAGTGCTAAAAATTGGTTGTATAACACCCATTTTTTAAGGGGGTTGATCCTGCACTAGCATCTAATTACAGGCCGGTGTGTTCATTATCTCTGTTCAGCAAAGTTTTTGAAAAAATTATAAAAAGTAGAATGCAGCGATATTTAGAATCCTACAATTTATTATCTCCAAATCAATATGGCTTCCATAATAATAAAACAACGGAAATTGCTATTTTAAATCTTATGGAAAATGTAAATATAGCTAAAGAAAACAAAGAAATAATTATTAGATCAATATTTATGAATTTGAGTAAGGCGTTTGCTGTAGTAGGCCATAATATTCTACTTAACAAATTATACTGTTCCGGCTTTAGAGGAGCAATCAGTGATTGGTTTAAAAGTTATTTGTACGATGGATATAATTTTGTATCAGTAAATAAGGTCTGCTCATCTAAAACGTTTGTCAAACATGGTGTACCACAAGGGTAAGGTTTGGGTCCACTGTTCTTTTTATTATACATAAATGACCTTCCATGCTCATCTGATATACTTAACTTCATAATATTTGCAGGTGATACAACTGCGTCTTTTTCTTGCAAAGATGTTAATAATATTCAACTAAAAATATATTTAAATCAATGTTTAATTTTAGAAATATAGTCCCCAAACATATTTTAGTAACTCCGTATGATACTCTTGTTCTTCCTCATATAACGTACTGCACCCTTGTTTGGAGAAACTCCGCTAGCAACGCTTTAAACAGTATCTTTGTCATCCAAAAACGATCGATAAAGTGCTGATCTGTTGCTGATTTCCAAGATTATTCAAGTGCATTATTTAAAGAGCTGAAGCTACTAAAACTCAAAGATGTAATTAAACTGGCAAATTTTATTTTTATTTAAGAGTGTAAGAACAAAATCATTAATTTACAATGGGTAAATGGATATTTTGTAACTCATCAAGAAAATGCTGATGTAAAAAATATTGTGAATGTAAATTCGTTTAAAACCAAATTGAAATCTTGATTAATAATGGAATACTATTAATAAAAATCTAGGATTAAATGTACATTACTCTATTACTTATACATTTCTCGTGTGTAATCTAGGATTAAATATACATCACTTGTTAATGTTCATTTCTTATCTCTCATGTCTAGTATTGATTTCTTTGTATGGTATTGGTTCATACTTTCAATAATGACTTTGTATTTGTTTTATATCTATAATAATAATAACTTAAGATTAATGCATACTCTAATTAATAATTCTTATTAATAATTTATGTATTATTAATAACATCTATGTTTTATTGTTACTAATGAAGAGCCCAGTAAAGCCTAAAGCTTAAGGGCCAAATTAAATTAAATAAATAGTCTAATTTCACAATTATTTATATTAAAAGAAAAACAAAAATTGCAAAACTGTATTTATTTTTTTATATATGTTACAGTCAGTGTCTAAAATCAGGCAATTTGTGAATTGACTGAAATTTTAGGCAATGTGTCAAATTGATGATACACACAAAACCTAACCTAACTAACCTAATGAAGTTTTAGGGAGCATATTGATAAATACCAGTGGGCATGCATATGCAGCATTACCAGAAAGGTTAGGTTAGGTTTTGTGTGTATCATCAATTTGACACATTGCCTAAAATTTCAGTCAATTTACAAATTGTCTGACTTTAGACATTGACTGTAACATATACACCCGATAGTCTACAGGGTTCCTCTCTCAACTGATTGTCGCCAAATTTGTGGGCAATGTAGAGATCGGAAGTGAAATCTGGAGAAAAAATCTCCTAAATACAACTTTGAACGCGTGACCGGACAGCTCATACCAGGACAACACATACCCGGACAACTTATACCGGACAACTCATACCTAGGACAACTCATACTCTCTTCAACAATTACCACCCCAATGTTGATCTTTTCATCTATATCCACCCCGAAAGTTTAAACTCTGCAAATTAACCAAAATAAGATAAGAAAACAATAACAACAAATTTATTATTTATTGCAAACATATAATAAATAGAGAACCATTATTTACATAGGATAAAATTTGAATGCCGGTTAGGTCAACTGTACGCCCTTGACGATTGGTTAGGTTTAGTCGTGATATTTTCGTTAGTTTTAACGAAAATATCACGACTAAACCTAACTAATAGTCAAAGGCGTACAGTTGACCTAACTGGGCATTCAATGAACCCAACCGGGTATTCAGTTGACCTAACAGGGCATTCAATGAACCTAACTGGGCATATATATATATATATATACATATATATACAGCGTGTCCCAAAGAAATGTATACCCACTTTGTTCGATAATACCAGCTATGAGGATAATAAATATATTACTTATTATATGTTTTTTAATAAAGAATTTTCTCCTGAATCTAAATATGTAATTATTTTTATTAAAAATTGAAGAACAAAAACGTTACAGATGTTTAAATTATAATTATTATTTTCGAGACTTCATGTGCGATATTTTCTAATATTTTAACCGACTGTTTTGAGATACTTATGTTTAGTGTTGATATTGAAACATAAATGTTGTAATTATTAGTTAATTCAAAAAATTTACAAATTCCATGGTTAAATGACACTTTATCTAAGATATTCGACGTCTTCCAGAACGTTGTTTTTGTAAGTTTTGCACAGTGCCGTCGGTTTCAAACTTATCTCGTATACGTGCAAAAATATTAGAAAATATCGCGCATGAAGTCTCGAAAATAATAATTATAATTTAAACATCTGTAACTTTTTTGTTTTTCAATTTTTAATAAACATAATTACATATTTAGATTCAGGAGAAAATTCTTTATAAAAAAACATATAAAAAGTAATATATTTATTATCCTCATAGCTGGTATTATCGAACAAAGTGGGTATACATTTCTTTGGACACGCTGTATATATATTATATATATATATATATATATATATATATATATATATATATATATATATTTTAACTGCAAACACGCAGTATAATTAACGTAAAGAACGATGCTTGTATAGGAGATATTCCGTGCAAGATGAGAGAGAGAGAACGAAACATGAAAAAATGAGGTAACCACCCGGGAATCGAACCCGGGATCTTCCGATTGCCGGTCAGATATGATAACCACTACACCATGGGCCTCACTCATTCAAATGCCGTAATTCTTCTACATACGCGCAGAAACCAATGCCCCAAGGGGCACCTCTCGCATGCCGTAACATTATATACATTTTAACTGCAAACACGCAGTATAATTAACGTAAAGAACGACGCTTGTATAGGAGATATTCCGCGCAAGATGAGAGAGAGAGAACGAAACAAATGAAAAAATGAGGTAACCACCTGCGCGTATGTAGGAGAATTATGGCATTTGAATGAGTGAGGCCCATGGTGTAGTGGTTATCATATCTGACCGGCAATCGGAAGATCCCGGGTTCGATTCCCGGGTGGTTACCTCATTTTTCATTTGTTTCGTTCTCTCTCTCTCATCTTGCGCGGAATATCTCCTATACAAGCGTAGTTCTTTACGTTGATATATATATATATATATATATAACTTGCATGAATTTTAAATGTTTAAATTTAATTTTTAATTTTACAAAATAAATATTTTCATTAATTTTAAAAATAAATTTTTTCATTTCAAAATGTTTTCATTAATAACTTGCATGAATTCTAAATGTTTACACTTAATTTTTAATTTTACAAAATAAATGTTTTCATTAATTTTTTTTTTTTTTTTCTGGTCCTAGGTATGAGTTGTCCTAGGTATGAGTTGTCCGGGTATGAGTTGTCTGGGTATAAGTTGTCCTGGTATGAGCTGTCCTGGTATGAACTGTCCTAGAACCCTTTGAACGTGGAGGTAGCTATGTAGAAAGTTCTGGGAAGTACTTTTACTGATACTGATACTGATTAATCGACCGATATTAGCTGTATCGCCGATTATTACTTTTCCAATAAATTTTCCTTTTAAAAGTTTTATTTATCATATTAATCTAAACCTTGAAATTAGATTGTACATAGAAGAATCCAATATTATTATACATATATTATTTGGGAACCCAAAAATGATAATCTGCTTTATATCCATTATTTAGTTTTGAAATACTCGTATTTTCGAGTAATGGATCGAACATCGAAGCCCCGCATAAAGGTGCAGGCCTCATTTGATTCAGAATTTAAGGAAAGTTTAAAATAGTCCTATAGATGAGCGGTCTGCAAACTTTTTAAGTTGTCACCCACCTCCTATTAGAGAAGTAAAATTACGACTCTTCCCCTTATTGTTACGGGGACAGCCGCGCGCAGATTGGTAGTTCGTGATGTTAATTTATTGGTGAGCGCAAGTAGTGGCGAGGACCAGAACAGTTCTTTTGAAATCAGAAGTACAATTCATCTCTTTGTGTCAATATTTTCCCTGCTCCATTTGAAATAAGAAGCGTTCCATGAATTGAGTAACTCTTCGCCCACCCTAGTTTGCAAACCGTCGCCATATAATTGCATGTAACTCATTTTGCTGTACATCACTCGATAAAAGCGGAAGGGAGAAACACAGTAAAATACAGTTTTCTGTATTGTATAATTTTATGAATTGCGATTCATCAGTGACCCAGAAATCTAATCAGCTGAGGACACGTTCAGGTAAATTTCGTTACTCTAACGGTGATGGAAAACTGACAGAAATTAATTACAAAAACATAAAATGAAACAAAAAAGAAAACTATTTTTTACTAAATCTCCTGTAAATAATTATGTTATTGATTTAATGACCATAACGGACAAATTCAATAAACATTTCTCAAAGGTGAGAAGTCGGGTGGGGAAAATATCTTCCCATCCCCCAATTCCTTCGGAGATTTCATGGGTGAAGAAAACCTACAAAGTCTCACCTTCCTTCTTCCTTCCACTAACATCAACTGACGTAAACGCAACAATTTACAGTCTTAAAAACAAAAGCTGCGTCATAGATTCCATACCAAACAAAATATCTAACCTTTGAAGTGATACTCGTATTTCTGAACAGCTTGCCGTCCTTCGTGATTACTTTCTTGAGACCGGATATTGCCCCGCGCTTCTAAACTAGCTCGCATATGCCCCATATTTAAAAATGGTAATCCGGAAGTTGCCACAAATTATCATCCAATATCTCCCTTGCCGACCATGGGGAGATTTTCGAGAAAATCGTATATATTGTCAAAGAACAACGTTCTTCACAGAGGAAAATATTTTGTCATGCTATCAGTTCGACTTTAATGCGAAAACCTCGACGGAAAACCTCAGCGGAAAAATTAAACGGAAGATGTTGTTATTGCTTTTTTAACTGAGAAACTGTAAAAATTAAACAATAAAAAAACTTCAGTTGCCCTCTTCCTGGACGTATCCAAAGGTTTTGACTCGATAGAACAATCAATTCTAACCCCAAAATTGTTTGGTTACGTATGATTATAACAAACGTAAAACAGAATTTAGGTTTAAATATACAGGGTGTCCTACAAGTCTGAACTCATAGGCAAAATAGACATTATATTTTTAAAGTGAAACAAACACATTTCTAATGTCAGTTTTACTTATTTCAGGAAAGAAATTAATATCCTTATGGCTCAGTATACCAATCGATAGAAAGTGGAACTGGTATTGCTATATGTTTCCGGAAAAAGCCAGAGGGAGGCATGTCAGTTATTTCACGAACATGCTTCCCTCTGCCTTTTTCCGGAAACATGTAGTAATACCAGTGCCACCTTCTCTTGATTGGTATACTGAGCCATCAGGGTATTTTGTTTATGAACTATGTAAAACTGACAGAAATGTGTTTGTTTTACTTTAAAAATATGCCTATTTTCCCTATGAGTCCAGACTTCTGGGACACACCCTGTATATATAGATAATATAAATAAGTGTATCAGAGAAGAAAGTATTGTTGTAATTTTTTATGAAAAACTGAATTTCAAAAGAAACATATGCTGCTTGGGCCAGACCAGTTCCACCCCAGAGTGTTGCGGGAGGTGCGCGACCAGGTGGCTCCCCACCTGGCTACAGTCTTCAACAAATCGTTGGAGACGGGCCAGGTGCCTGATGACTGGAGGGAAGCCAATGTGACCCCTGTCTTTAAGAAAGGGGATCACTAAAAGTCCAGGGAACTATCGTCCATTAGTCTCACTTCAGTTGTAGGTAAATTATTAGAGGAGATAATAGCGGATAGGATCGTTGACCATTTGGATTCCTACAAGCTGATTGGGGACTCCCAACATGGGTTTAGACGGCATAGGTCGTGTCTCACCAACTTGCTCGAGTTTTTCCACGTCATGTTGAGTGAGTATGATAAGAGTAGGGCGATTGATATACTTTATCTCGACTTTCAGAAAGCCTTTGATAAGGTACCTCATCGCCAGCTAATGGCCAAAGTGCGCGCGCTAGGTATCGGTGGGGAAGTAGGTGGGTGGATTGAAAACTGGCTGAAGAATAGGTGGCAGAGGGTTGTAATTAAAGGGGTTAGTTCGGGTTGGGCCTCGGTCACTAGTGGGGTCCCTTAGGGTTCCGTTTTGGGGGCCACTGTTGTTTATCATTTACATAAATGATATCGACGGTGGCATCGTCAGTAGGATCGCCAAATTCGCTGATGACACCAAGCTTGGGGCCAGTGTTGGGACGCCCGAAGCGATCGATCGAGCAACTGCGTGCGGACCTACGTAGGATAGAAGAGTGGTCCAAAAAATGGCAAATGCCGTTTAACTTGGGGTAAATGCAAAGTGATGCACATTGGCTACGCCAATCCCAAGTCGGACTACTCGATGTTGGGGAGTAATATCGAGGTCACTGATTTGGAAAAGGACTTGGGTGTGCTAATTAGCAGCGACCTTAAGTTTACGAAACAGTGCGTAGAGGTGGAAAAGAAAGCCCAGAAGTTGTTGGGTTATATCAGGAGACAATTTCAGTTTCGGAGCAAGGAGATTGTGCTCTCTCTGTACAATTCCCTGGTTCGGCCGCACCTGGAGTATGCCGTGCAGTTCTGGTCGCCCACCCTCAGGAAAGATATTGAGAGGCTGGAGCGAGTGCAGGCGAGGGCCACAAAGTTAATCCCTTCCGTTCGGCATATGGGCTACAATCGGCGCTTACGCGCCCTGAATTTGTTTTCGCTGGAAACTCGGAGGCTGCGCGGTCAACTCATCGAGGTTTTCAAGTTCTTACGCGGGTTCAACAATGTCGATTTTTGAAGCATGTTTAGTTTAAATGATAACCCAACTCGCAACAATGGTTGGAAGTTGGATTTGAAACGGTTTAGGACTAGTGTGTATGGGAATTACCTTACGTATAAGATCTGTGACACGTGGAACAGGCTACCTTCAGAAGTTGTGAACAGTTCTTCTGTGGATCTGTTCAAGAAAAGGTTAAACCGAATCTTGCACACTATTTGAGGGTGTACAAAATTTTCCCTGGCACCCGTTGCCATTGATACCTCCTTGGTATGGACCGCAAGGCCTTTTGAGGTACTTATTTTCCTTGTAACTCCTTGCTTTCTTGTTAATAGATTTAAAGGTATAGAAGTAAAGACGGTCAACTTTGTTAGAAACTACAACCAATCATGAGGAAATTTACAAACCAGAAGACGAATAAGCTTTATTTAGACAATAATGGGAAAACATATTTCTAATAGCAGATGAAGAAAATAGAGAGTACGACAAAGACCGCGAAAACGAAGTTCTGGAGGAATTAGTAGATAAAGTAGACAGACTAGCACCCCACCAAAATGTAAATGCAATTAGATTCACCGAAGATGGATTTGGCAGTGAAATATCGTTAGAAAAGCTGAAATGCAATTTAAATACATTCAAACAGAAAGTCCCAGGACCAAGTGGTAGCGGTGTACCGATTAATCGGCACCGGCAAAATTGGCCATTTTTTTGGCATTAGCATCGCCAAATTTAGCCTCTTCTCTCACAGATTCTTTGAAATTTTAAAATTTTCATTACAAAACAAATTCTATATTTATGGAAAATTGAACAGACAAAAAATACTATTATGATAATTTATACTCATTTCAAAATATTTTACATTCACGAAAAAGGGAAAGTTTAATAAGTTAAGTTGGCCATAAATTTACATTTTTTCTAACTAGCTAATCTCTAAATATTATAAAATATTGTAATTTCCAACTCTATATTAATAATAATTCTATATTAAGTTTTACTTTATAATTTATATATTAAACTATCTTATTATGTTGACTTTATTTTAAGTATTTTAATAATTTTATTAACCTAAATTATATATACATTTTTTTATTCAAATTGGTCACCAAGGACTTGAAATTTTAATGAAAAATTTTGTTGTTGTTGACAAATCCTGGCCACTTCCACTCGGTTTGAACCCTTATTTATACCTCTAACACTTCACACTGCCACATAGTCTTTCCACCCAAAAAACTTACGAGGACAGCGTAGAAGAGTATTCTTTCAGAGATAGGACCCTAGTCCACTCTCGAACCCTGTCATACACAGGGAGCGTTAATTAACACCCCAGGGGTCCTCCCTCGTATGATTGCCTTTGTGAAAAGCACGTTATTTTTAGTTGGTGTCCTGCTATATAATAAAAGTGAATCTCGAATCATATATGTTTTTATGAAGTTTTTCTTTTAAAAAAATAGAAAAATTGAGATAAAAATTAAATCTGATTTATTTATTCAAAGCAACTGATAAATAAATCAGTCTTTAGGTAGCTTTTTCTCAGCGAAGGATCGAACCCCTGACTCGTTGCGTAGCGGTGTTGTATATTTATTTACCTGCCCCAGGTGTCTCCTTGGGAATTACATCGGCAGCACTGTTCGCTCTCTCAGGGCTAGATTTTATTCGCATATGGGAATAAGTGGCCGAACAGGTAAAATTTTAAAAACTAAGGAAGCCTCGAGTATTCGTGAACATAGCATTAAATGCAAAATTGATGTCACTTTAGACAATTTTAAAATTCTTGGTTGTAATACTTGTCCCAACTCACTAAGAATTTTAGAATCCCTTTTCATTAAAGCATTGTCCCCTAGTCTGAATGTTGACTCATCGTCCGTCCCTCTCAATTTGCTATGATCCCTCCTTCCCCAATTCCTTATAATCCCTCCTTCCCTATCTCCCTCGCCATCCTTCGTTCCCGTTTCCTCTGCTCAAATTAGTCGGCCTCGGATACTGCTGTGTAAGGTAGATAGCTCCATTGTTCCAGTGTACTATTGGTAATTTTTCCAGTGTATTAATTTCACATTTACTACATGTATTTAAAAAATAACTTCTTAATTTTTATATGTAAATCTGTATATAACTTAGAATTTAACCCTCTTTTCTCAGTCTTTTAAAATTTGTCTTTACGAATAGGTTATAGAAATTTTCTGTTTGTTTTTCATTCAATATTGATTTTAATTTCACATTGTTATTAAACAGCCTGAAGATGAGCGTATTGCTCGAAACGTTGCGCAATAAAGAAGACTTTTCATGGCATTTACATTTCTCCTTGTCATTGGATTTCTCCTAAATATTAAATTGAAGCTCTGTAGAAGCAACCCGCATAATTATATATATATATATATATATATTATGCAAGATATGGCGGACCAAATGGAAGGAAAGACATTTCATTTCTAAAATTATAGCGAAAATAAATAAAAATTTGGAGGTTGAATACAGAAAACGTTTTTGAAGTATTAATAGCAATAAAGCTTTTCAGAAAGAAAATGCATAATGTGTTGTTTGTTCAAGCCTCTGAACAACTGCAGTCCTGCTGGTACTAGTTGGTGAACTGATTGATACAACTCCACTAGCAGAATACATTGATGGAGTTAATACATTAAACATATACTGTAAACATATACAGTAAATGCAAACAACTTTAAAAAGAAAGAAGACTATTAACGTCAATTACATATTCGTCTTTATTTGTCCCGAGTTTTCTCATGAGATCTGTCTTTTAGTCTCGAATGCACGGGCTGTTCCTTTTCTTTTATGTAATAATTCTGGAGTATCCCGTTTCAACATCCAGCAGTTCCAAATTTTTTGTTTTAAACTTCACTGAACGGAAAGCAAAACTGAGACCTATTTTCACAAGTGGCTGCGAAACACCAAGCAACCATATTGATTTTGAGTGCCTTCAGAAAATAAATTTCAGATTCCTTAAAAAGTTAAAGATTCTATCAACGTAAAAACTCAACCATTAGGAATGCAGCTGACGAGGAAGCTTCTAACAGTGGCTGTATCCTCCAGTGCGGAACACGTCAACGCGAAGAAGCGACGTCAAACCGAAACATGAACGCGCTGGTGGCCAAACTTCCTCAAATTTCCATGCAGCGGGCTGTCTACGATTGGCCAGACTGGCAGTCGACGGCCTGTTGCGTGGCACAGTCAGAGTGCCGATCGGCTCCCAGGGCCGGACCTATACCAGCGTGCTATTTTTTCATTTACGGGGAGCAATTGCGTGCTCCCCGGAATACTCTTACAGTCTTACTCTCCGGCGACATTAAGACTAATCCAGGCCCTACTACAACTTACACATGTCACCATACACAAAGACATAGACACAGTAGGACCATGAGACGCATACAGAAGCATAATATGAACATATTACACTACAACGCAGATGACCTCACAAACTCATGCAGCTCAGGAAATTTGTGCACAAACAAAACATTTACGTAGCACTTATACAAGAAACAAAACTAAAACGCACACACAAAACACCCACCATCCCTGACTTCACGGCGATCTGTCAAGATCGTACTGGGGGTCACGGGGATGGACTTACATACGTAAAAGCGTTAGTTACACTGATGCCACCCAAAACATTACAGACACAATCCAAGCAGATAACACGATAGAAATACAGGCAGTTAACATTAAAACACACTCAAAACACAACATCGCACTCATCAACATTTACATCCCACCAGATAGTTCACCTCAGGTGCCAGCCAATTACAATCCACAGTTACACAATCTGGCCCCTCTCACTAATGTCATCTTAGGAGGAGACTTCAACGCTGAAGACACTAGTTGGTACCTGCACAACCAAAGCAACACCAGAGGCGCCAACATAGCCACACAACTAAACAGCCTCTTCATTCTTAACAATACAGAAGAACATACACATATACCACATCAAGCAGGATACTCAAACTCCTCCCCATACATAACGTTCTGTTCCCCCTCACTAGCAACACATACACACTGGAGAACAGAAAAACAACTGTCATCAGACCACCTGCCCATCATCATTGCAACACGTTCTACACTGCCCCAACAGCCTTAGGCACACTTGCAGAAATTACAAGAAAGCTGATTGGGAACAGTTCAAAATACAGACTGATGAACAATTCACCACATTAAACAGCACACCCATCATAAACATCAATACAACACTCAAGACATTTAATCAGATCATCAATAATGCAAACGAATACATACCCAAGGGCAACAATAGGAAATACAACCCAAATTACACTACAGAAATAGCCCACCTCATAAGGTAACGTAACAACCTCAAACATAACTCACAAACACCACACACAGAAGCCACAAAACAGCAGATACAACAGCTCAACACAGAAATAAACAACAAACTCAAAGAAAAACAAACAGAAATATATAGGGAATTCATAACAACACTAAACCACTCAACAGATACATCCAGGCTATACAAGACTATAAACAGCATTACCCACTCTAACAGTGGCATTCACACCTCACACGCGGCTATCTGTCGCAGCCAAAATAATATCCCAATATATACACAACAAGCTAACATTCTAGTTAATCACTACGCAAAGATAAGTCACTTAAACAGAGACAACAACCAGAAACACGCAGACAGACAAACAGCCAGACACAAGGAAACCTACAGACTCTACACGACCATTACACCCTTCAATACAGACCAGACCACCAAGATCATCAAAAACATTAAGAATTCGAAGGCTACTGGACCAGACAACATATCTAACATACACCTTAAACACTTGGGCCCACAGGGAATACTAGCTCTCACAAACATCAGCACATATTCATACAAACACTGTATTATTCCTGACACATGGAAACGGTTAAAATTATTACAAACCAAACAAAAATCCAACAGAACCAGCTTCCTATAGACCCATTACTTTACTATGCACATCTTCTAAAGTAACAGAAAGACTAATCTTACAAATCACCAACCCACGCATACCACTATCGCCTACTCAACATGGATTCAGACCTCACCACTCAACCACGACATTACTCACTAACCTCACGTAGCACATCATGGATGGCATCAACTCCAGACGACCAGCTCAACGTACACTATTAGCAACAATAGACATTAGTAAAGCATTTGATGCTATCCCACGTTTCCCTCTCATCAACAAAATACTCAACACAAACATGCACAATAACACCAAAAGGTGACTGAACAACTATCTTTCAGGAAGATACTCGCATGTCACATTTAATGTCAAGTCATCCAAAACCAAACTTTTTCCGAACGGGTTCTCTCAAGGCTCTGTTCTCTCACCAACACTGTTCAACTTATACATGCATGACATTCCAACACCCATAGATAACAACCTTACCTTATCATCATATGCAGATGACATCACTCTAACATCCACCCACAGCACATCGACACGCACCGACTACAAATAACCTACAAACATACATAAACAGTATACAAGACTGGCTCACACACAATAGACTCAAAGTAGCGCCCACAAAATCAACCATCACCTTGCTTACAAGCAACACAAAAGAACACCAGATAACTCCACAGCTTACACTAAACAACGCCAACGTTCCATACACTCACAGGACCAAAATACTTGGGATCACATACAACACATCATTATCTTTTGCAAACCACATTCAGGATATTAAAAACAAATGTACGTCAAGACTTAACATGCTTAGGGTACTAACAGGCACAAACTTTGGACACCAGCAGGAAACAACATCACTCATACAAACAATATATTCGCTCAGTTATGGATTATGCTAGCCCATGCTGGTCACCCATTATCTCAAACACACACATAAACACCTTACAGACAATACAAAACCGCACTTCGTATCATTGCAGGATGCACTCAAACAACACCAACAGAACACCTGCACACAGAAACAAAAATACTGAAAGTTAGGGAACAATTAGACATGAGGGGAACACAATTCATGGCAGCAGCGAAACTAACCCACAAAACTCTTGCCACTACATGTACACACACCTAACCCACAAAGCATTGACACGATTCGGTCCGAATGCGGTCCTAGGTGCGAAGCCGCCACCCATTAACAGGTCAGAGACCAGCCTAAGCAGATCGGATCGAGTTAACTTAGCAGGATTCCGATGTGAACATCACCCCAACTTACAGACATATAAACACAGACTAGACAACTCCACAGAGGACACCTGCCACCTGTGCCAGGACACACCACAAACAATTGAACACATTATGACAGACTGTACCGCTCTAGCACACCATAGAACACAACACAACATCACTAGTGCGCTGAACCTCTGGTCCACTCCGGAGAGGGCGATCGGTTACCTGCGTGCCGCCGGCTTGCTCGATCGGGGTGGGCTGATCGGCTAACCAACAACAACAAGAAACTTAAAGAAAAACAAACAGAAACATTTAGGGAATTCATAACAACACTAAACCACTCCACAGATACATCCAGGCTATACAAGACTATAAAGAGCATTATCCACTCTAACAGTAGCATTCACACCTCACACGCGGCTATCTATCGCAGGCAAAATAATATCCCAACATATGCACAACAAGCTAACATTCTAGTTAATCACTACGCAAAGATAAGTCACTTAAACAGAGACAACAACCAGAAACACGCAGACAGACAAACAGAGAGACACAAGAAAACCTACAGACTCGACACGACCATTACACCCTTCAATACAGACCAGACCACCAAGATCATCAAAAACATTAAGAATTCGAAGGCTACTGGACCAGACAACATATCTAACATACACGTTAAACACTTGGGCCCACAGGGAATACTAGCTCTCACAAACATCAGTACATATTCATACCAACACTGTATTATTCCTGACATATGGAAACAAGGTAAAACTATTACACTACTCAAACCAAACAAAAATCCAACAGAACCAGCTTCCTATAGACCCATTACTTTACTATGCACACCTTCCAAAGTAAAAGAAAGACTAATCTTACAAATCACCAACCCACACATACCACCATCGCCTACTCAACATTGATTCAGACCTCACCACTCAACCACGACATTACTCACTAACCTCACGTAGCATAACATGGATGGCATCAACTCCAGACGACCAGCTCAACGTACACTATTAGCAACAATAGACATTAGTAAAGCATTTGATGCTATCCCACGTTTCCCTCTCATAAACAAAATACTCAACACAAACATGCAAAATAACACCAAAAGGTGACTGAGCACCTTTCTTTCAGGAAGATACTCACATGTCACATTTAATGGCAAGTCATCCAAAAACAAACTTTTTCCGAACGGGTTCTCTCAAGGCTCTGTTCTCTCACCACCACTGTTCATCTTATACATGCATGACATTCCAACACCCATAGATAACAACCTTACCTTATCATCATATGCAGATGACATCCCTCTAACATCCACCCACAACAACATCGACACCGCTACAAGTAACCAACAAACATACATAAACAGTATACAAGACTGGCTCACACACAATAGACTCAAAGTAGCACCCACAAAATCAACCATCACCTTGCTAACAAGCAAACAAAAGAACACCAGATAACTCCACAGCTTACACTAAGCAACACCAACATTCCACACACTCACAGGACCAAAATACTTGTGGTCACATACAACATATCATTATCTTTTACAAACCACATTCAGGACATTAAAAACAAATGTACGTCAAGACTTAACATTATAACCAAATACTCCATTCCATACCACGCCCCTCAGAAATTACATAGTACAGAAAACACCTACACACACACACACACCTAACCCACAAAGCACTGACACGACTCGGTCCGAATGCGGTCCTAGGTGCGAAGCCGCCACCCATTGACAGGTCAGAGACCAACCTGAGCAGATCGGATCGAGTTAACTTAGCACGATTCCGATGTAGACATCACCCCAACTTACAGACATATGAACACAGACTAGACAACTCCATAGACGACACCTGCCACCTGTGCCAGGACACACCACAAACAATTGAAACATTATGACAGACTGTACCGCTCTAGCACAACATAGAACACAACACAACATCACTAGTGCGCTGAACCTCTGGTCCACTCCGGAGAGGGCGATCGGTTACCTGCGTGCCGCCGGCTTGCTCAATCAGGGTGGGCTGATCGGCTAACCAACAACAACAACTAAGAGTGGAGTCTCGCAAAGGAGTTAATACCGATAACATTTGGTCTGGTTAATAGATGGATGGGAGACCGTCCTCTGCGACCAGTTTATGTAATGAATCGTAGTAGGTTCCCTTCCGTCATATGACCTTAGGTGTTGTGGAGGTTAAACAACCCCTACCAAAACAAACAAAACGGCGCAATCACAGTGTCTTCGATTGTACCCTATAAAAAGAAGTCAACCGAAGTGGAATCTGTAATCCGGTGGGCAGTCAATTGGATTATCTCACTAGATCTATGGACTGGTACATGAACTTTTCGTTCAAGAAGTCGTGAACGCGGCAAGTGTAATGGGCTGGAGCCCAATCTTGCAAATAGATTTCCTGTAACTTCATTTGTAGTGTTATGGTAGGAATAACATCTTCGTTCAGCTTTTCAAGATAGTTGGCTGCACTGGCAATGTCACCAAAGAAGAACAACAATCCGATGATGACCTCGAACAAAATTCCAACTCATAGAGCAACATCCATATCATTCAGAGTTTGCTATATCACAACATGCGAATTCTCAACAGCGTAATAAGCGCAGTTTTGCGGTCGATATGCCTCTTCAGCTAGAACGTGACTTTATGTACGAGTCTGAAAACAATTTTGTCAAGCACAGAATGATCGTCAGCGAATAAGTTCAAGAACAACTCGGCAAATTCACAACGTCAATCGGGGTCATCACCGTTCAAGACATGCGGCAAGCGAGGGCAACAAAACTTCAGTCCCACATCCTTGAACATCCCTCAAACACAAGTTCTAGCCTGACTCACTTCCAGAGAAGCTCTTCTTCATGACTTATCGGGATTTGTTTAAAAAGCGGCAAGAATACGTCCTCTGTTCTCAACTTCTTATAAGTTCTAGAAAATCTAGATCGTCCATTCCTGGGTATACCGTGGACACTTCCGAGTTTGTAAAACTTCCGTATACAGTGCCCGCGAAAAGTATCCGATCACCCTTAAAATTTGTATTTTTTACATAAAAAACAATGTTTAAATGTATACTAACCTTATATTAGTATTTTGTCATCTGTCCTTTGGTTTGGATGACTTGTTCTAGACGTTTTGGCATGGATTTAATCAAGTTTTGACAAACTTCCACTGATATTTCCTTGCACCATACCTTTTTGATGGCCTCTTGTAATTTTTCGACTGAGCCAGTGTCGTGGCATTCAACCTTATTTTTATTATTAGCCACAGATTTTCTATCGGATTGAGATCTGGACTATTACCAGGCCAATCCAAAATATCAAATTTATTGTCAGTAATCCATTTTGTCACTATTTGGCCCTGTGACATGGTGCACCATCATGCATGTATGTTTTGGTCCTTTGGATTGCCATTGCCATTGGAAGTTTATCCTGTAGCATTGCTAAATACCGTGCACCATTCATAGTTGTGTTCTTCGGAAGAAAATATAAGTTTCCACGCCCATAGTAACCGAAACAACCCAAACCATCACACTTGGAGGGTGTTTCATTGTCTTTAGGGTGTATTTAGGGGTCCATCCTATTGAGCCAATAGGCCGGTGAACCTTTTTTGGACAACTTCTGAATGTCAAAAATGTCGACTCATCGCTAAATAAAAAACCTTCTTCCAGTCATCAACAGTCCAATGAATGTATTTTTTACAAAATGCGACACGTTTTTTACGCATTTTTTCATTAATGAACGGTTCTTAGCAGCATGGCGAGATGGTAATCCGAGTTCTTTTTGGAGCCGCTCTGGATAGTTCGTTCAGAAACACCAGATAACAAATTATTCATATTAAATTTTATTTCTTTCGCAGTTATTGTTGGGGTTTTCAATACTAAACGTTTCATAAGTTTGTCTGTTTGCGAATTTGTTTTTCTCGGTCTGCCAGATCGTTTTTTAGGGACTGGCGTGGTTAGGCCACCATTGTTCTCAGCCCGTGAAACCCATAAATTAACGGTACTTTGGGATATGTTTAATTCCTTAGCTATCTGTCTCTGTGATTTCCCACATGCATGCAAAGCAACAATAGCACCTCGACAATCACTCTTAAGTTGTTTTTTAGCACACATTATATATAAATTTTATTTACACCACTTTCTGTAAAAAAAAAAAAAAATCAAGAAATTTACACAAACAGTGAAATCTGACAAATTGAGACACAGCCACCCGCAACGAAGGCTACCAGAACACTAATTTGAGAATGCGTTGGATAGCTTCATATCAGCGAGCAACCTCAAAGTTACCAGATGTCGCTAGAACAAATAGAAAGTGAATTACGTGTCTCTGAATATCAAGGGAAAATATTGTATTTTCTTGAGTGATCGGATACTTTTCGCGGGCACTGTAGAAGGTTCAAAATGTCCTTAAGTGTTGGTAGAGTCTGGCTATAGTGCTTCTGGTACATGACAAGCAACTTTAGCTGCATTCTGGTAAATGACGTAACACTTTAGAACTTGAATTTTCTCAGACGTTGATAGCCATGAGCTTTCAGTGATGGTGAAGAATAATCCGCTTAGGCTGAGTCTGTAGACTTGTATCTGTGATTAAATCGTTAAATCGCCTTCTGAAGCATCGCGTTCTGTATAACCGGTGCAACCACGATACAAAACTATGGCCTGTCAAACGTGTTTCTTTACTTTTTGTCCCACTGTATATGTATAGTATACAATAAAAATTGGTTAGTTTCTTGGAAAACGCAATGCAGTACAAACAAAATGACCATTGTCATGACAAACCTTTAATTCTTACCCAGATATTTTGCATCAGTGAAAAAAATCTTCGAGTATAAAAACATTGAAATTAGAAGTCGAAATACAAATTTAATACCAAAAAATTATAAGGATCACCTGAAGATCAGGGCCCCCAGCCTTCTTTAGTTAGCTTTATAAGGCTAACTAACGAAAATATCACGACCTAACTTAACCAATCATCAAGGGCGTACAGTTGACCTAACGATTGGTTAGGTTAGGTCGTGATATTTTTGTTAGTTAACCTTAAAAGGCTAACTAAAGAAGGCTGGGCAGGTGATCCATTATAACCGAAGAATTATAACCGTACCAATGAACCTTATAGCGATTCCTTATAACAGTTTCCCACTCGTGCAAAATCTATGCATAATTTATATTACATTCTGCAGATTAAGGTTAAAAATTGTAAATAATAATAACAAGCAAGTGATAGTGACCACTGTTTCAAAACTAAAGAACTAAAGGAGCTATTGAAGAATAGGGAGCCCAGCCTTCTTTAGTTAGCTTTATAAGGCTAACTAACGAAAATATCATGACCTAACCTAACCAATCGTCAAGGGCGTACAGTTACCCTAACGATTGGTTAGGTTAGGTCGTGATATTTTCGTTAGTTAGCCTTATAAAGCTAACTAAAGAAGGCTGGGGTCCCTATTCTTCAATAGCTCCGAAATAAATATAGACAGTTCGCATAAATGTTACAAATATTAATTGAAATATAAAAAATATGTACCACTAAATTAGCATTTCAGCTCAATCCTATTAATTAATTAATATTAAATTAATTAATATTAATCCTAATACTGATAATCCACAGAAAACTTAATTATTTAATGCATGTTTCAGTTTATTTATATAAATAGACTTTAGGATCGTGCCTTTTCCGAAATTTGGACTGTTTCCTATGTTTTTGAAAATGAGAAGTTAATGTAGATTTTTACGCTGATTTAAAAATGTAAGTCTTTTTTTGGAGAAATTATTATTTTAAAAGTTACACGGTGTTCTAGTTTACGTATATATTTTGGCGAAGGGTAGAAAAAATAACTGAATGCCTGGTTAGGTTAATTGAATGCCCGGTTAGGTCAACTGTACGCCCTTGACGATTGGTTAGTTTAGTCGTGATATTTTCGTTAGTTTTAACGAAAATATCACGACTAAACCTAAACAATCGTCAAGGGCGTAGTTGACCTAACCGGGCATTCAATTATTTTTTCTACCCTTCGTGCGGGTAGCAAAAATATATATATATATATATATACGTAAACTAGAACACCGTATAACTTTTAAAATAATAATTTCTCCAAAAAAAGACTTACATTTTCGAAATCAGCGTAAAAATCTACATTAACTATCTTATTTTCCAAAAATAGGAAACAATTTCGGAAAAGGCCCTTAGGATCTTTAATTAAAAGCGCCATCAATAATGATGGAATCAGAAAAATGAAGACTGATCATTTTTAGCATGTTTACGAGTGCGTTATTATTAATATTTGTTAATTTAATGTGCTACCAACCATTACGAGTGCTTGAATGAGAAGGGACGAAAGAGGCAGAAGTGTACTTTAACTCAAGCGAGCAGTATGCTCGCACCTGCGCAAACCGAATTGACGGACGCTACGTCCGTTATTAACAAAAATGAATTTGAAAATTATTTGTGGGTAAAACTTGATTCATGAAGGTATAAGTTCTTTTCTCTTTTGGATGGTATATCTTTCGAGCTCTGGTAGCGTAGGACTCTGGGCGCCGAGGCTCTTGATTCGCTTCAAGCTGCTGGTTCCTGGTTCAGTTGGGCTGGCCAATCACTCTCTCAGTGCTCATGCTCAAGTGATATAGTATTGTGGCACTCTCACCACCATACAGTGGAGAAGTGAGTTTCCAGGTTGTCACCTTTTTCACATCTTTCGGTACTGTTGGTAAGACCGAGTTACGTTTGTAAATATTGTTCAGGAAGGTTCTAATGCGAGCAACCCAATAAGATTTTAAATTCAAAGCCCCCAAGGATTTATAAATAGAGGGAATGTTGTACGTTTTAAAAACGTCTCAAGAAGAATTAAATGTTTATCACGCTGGTCATATATATATATATAGACGTACGTTGTCAGATCAAACATAAGGTAAACATACTCAGTGTCCCACTTCATTGTCATTCCCATTTCATTCCGCGCCCAAGTGTGAGAAATCCGCGAGCGAGAATCTCAAAGGAGGCAATTCTCAAATTGATCTATTCCCATTTCATGCCATTCTTATTTCTACAACTTCCCACTTTGGTCCACGTTCGGTTAGGTTAATGTTAAATAAGTTCAGTTTAGTGAGGTTATTAAATATTAACCATTCTCATTTGGCTCCTTTACCACGGATACGAATGGGAGTGACATTCTTCTTCAAATCAAGAAACTTTCTCAGTTCTGGATTTCTCGCTTTGTGCATTTTTAATTGCGGACCGCGAATATGAATGGGAATGATAGTAAGTGGAAAGTAATCATAATCTAACATAACATAACTTAGCGTAATCTAATGTAATTTAACCAAAATTGACTTGGATCCGTTGTTATGTCAAGTGCATCTGGCCCAGTTATGTTGGGACGAAGTAACTCTTATTAAATCTATTACAAATATCTCTTCTCAAACGAAGGAGCTAGTGGGTACAGCTATAACAACACGAAATAGGAGATAACGGAACTTTTAGTGAAGATATTACAGCGCTGGTCAAAAAAATGTAAACAAGAATTAATTCCGTATATTTGTTCTTTTTCAAGTTAAAGAGCCACTCTCTATATCTAATGTTGTGACGGTGAATTTGTATGCGTAAATCTTATATCAAAACGTAAATAAAAATGAGAAAGAAAGCGTGACGTGACTTTTAAATCGATTTAATTTCGCGTGAAAATTTAAATCTTTTAAAATGAAGACATACAAAAGTAAAGTGATCCGTACCCAAGGTAGAACAGAAGGGCTGAGTGAGTTATCAGAAAGAAGAAATTATTGTTTGACATCCCCGGATAAATTTATGGTCGAGTAATTAATCTACAAAGGGGAAAATATAGCTTAACAAGGTTGTTTTTCATTATTGAAGCTTGTAAAGATTTGGGTTTGTTTATTATTTGGTCTCGCCTAAGGAAACCCTCGAGAGAAAATTTAAAATTTTAATTTTGAATTTTAAGTTTTAACTTTAAATTTTAAATTTTATTTGAAAATTTCTTTAAGAAAGGCGGAGCGTAGACTTTAACGAAGTTGAGATTAGAGCCAATGGAAGATCAGTAATTTTTGTACGAATGATGTCATGTAATGAAAATGGTTTTGATAGGCCCTTTAGACACCAAAGGGAGGATTTCTCGTAATCCTAAGGTGTAACTTAGAGTTATAAAGCAGTTGTAGTTCTGGCCTGTAAAGTTGAAGTGCCTTAAAAATTCTTTAAACCCTGTGGCATGATTGAAAATTTCTAAGTTGAGTTAAAACTGTTTCACGTACAAAAATCTGAATTGCCTTTGTTTTACGCGGACGTTGTTGTAAGAGCGTTAATGTTAGCTGACAGAAAAAAAACGTGAAATTTCTTTTAATTAATTTAATTATTGTTCACATTAAATGTTAACTTGTAAGTTTGCGAAATATTGTTTCCTCAGGGGAGAGTAAATATCTTGTGATGATCTTGTTTCCTGAGGAAACTGGTGAAGTTAGTGCATGACCATTTGAAGCCTTTAAAAATTTACTTGATTTAATTGACAGACTTTTTCCCTGGAAAATCTGCGAAATTCGCGTAGAACTGTTGAGAGTAAATTTCCCAAATTTTGTAAGTAAACTACTTCCGTAAACTTCTTAGATTACAGAATTTGAATTTAGTGCTAGTTCTAGAGTTACACACAGATAAAAAAAACCTCTGTATAATTTCTTTTTGAGACTTGAATAATTGCAAACATTTTCTTTAAATTGACAATTCGTTTTTGGAACTTGCAAAGTTTATTTAATTTCGCTCCTATTTTGAGTGAAATTAAATAAACTTTGTAAGAGGGCGTGTGTTGTTTTTATGCTACCTTGCAATAGGCCTCTCTTGTAAGCTGAAGGTAAATTAACATTGAAAGTTCGAAATTCAAAGTGGGCTTCAAGTAAGCTAAGAAAACTACGCGTATAAAATTGAAAGGCCATCCGACTGGATAGGCAGAGTCATCCGGGAAGAAACGAACCCGCGCGTGCGCAATAAGTGCAACCGCGAAAAAGGAGTTGCACCACACACACTAATGCTCTTTTTAATGTTGTTTTTCAGTATTGTCGTCTCTTCCCGTACATACAGGGGCGGATTAACTGTACTTGGGGCCTGAAGCTAATTTTATTTTGGGGGCCCTTTTCTATAGATTTTTATTAACAATACATATACATGTACAGTACATAGTACATTTACACGAATTATATGTACGGTGCTTAGGTTAATTGAGAAACAAACTTAAAAGAACCTTAACACTGTGTATTTTGCCGCTTGCTAAAACAAAAGTATTAAACAAACTTTACTTTAAGGCCTATAAAACATAAAATAAGACAGGGAATTTGTCAGTTTGTGTACTCTGTTATATTTAATCAAAGAAGTTTGCGAGATCTCGAATTATATCATCGAAACTCAGTTGATTGGGGGCTCCCTCAAGCATGGGGGCCTGAGGCTTCAGCCTTAATTGCCTCAATGATAATCCGCCACTGCGTACATACTGTACATTTCATAATAATTTTATTTATTATGTCCCCGACCAAATAAATTTGAAGGGTCCACACTGGATGGCACTTGTCTGTTGGACACACTTTCGTGTCCTTGCCATAAATTGATGGAACTTAACACACACACACACACACACACACACACGCATGGATCATGGCAAAATGTGATGTGTTATGAGCAAAAATCAGGTTCCTGCATCAAAGATGAAGATCACAAATAGAGGTCAAAGGTTAAATGGAGCTATACCTTTTGAACCGATCAACCTAAATTAATGAAATATCACACATAAATTATGGATCATGAATAGACGATGTGTTATGAGCAAGAAACAGGTCAGTGTATCAACGGTCAAAGTCACAAATAGAGGTCAAAGTTCAAATGGAAGTCCATTTTGAACCACTCACCATAAATTGATGAAACTTCGCGTACACGTGGATCATCACAAGACGATGTAATTCAAGGGTCAGGTTCTTGCGCCATAGGTGAAGGTCACAAATAAAAGAGGAGACATTGCTGTCGTTCCGACATAGTTCTTGTTTTTCATATCGTTTAAAAGTAATTAATTTTATGTTCAGTCTTTATTGTAAACTATTATTTGTAATTTATTATTTAAATAATTATAAGATACAAATTCTAAGAAGTTGCCTTTTCAACAACTCAGTGAACCCAGTAGTATACATGTCGATGAGCAAAGAGGATTCAGCTCACGTGCGGGCAATAGATTAAGCAACCTTTCATTTCTCAGCTTAGGAAATCACGCAGAACATAATGACCATCGTACTGAATTAGATAATTTTTTAGCATTATTGCAGGAGATGAATGGACTTGTTATATTTGGTACATTTGCCACATTTCAGAAAAGTTAATGGTTGTACAACCCTATCCATAACTTTAGTATTTTAAGATGATAATAACTAGTTAGAAGAGACAGAAACTGATACAACCCTTAGGCCAGATGAATAAAGCCCATTACACAAAATTCTGCAGGATTATTATTTGTCAACGCCATTGGGAGTCGAATTCTCGCATATAGAGAAACGGTGTTGCCCACTAAGCTACTGACGTTGGCGATATTTTAAGATAATTAGTTAACAGTTACGAACTGACTGACGATACAACCATTTTTGTCACTCAATCATACTCGTATTTCAGTTCAGTTTATCGCTGCCTTACACAACATACGTACATTGTTCAAATATTCAGACTTTCCATTTTAGTGGAAAGAGTATTAAAAATTTAGTTTTCTACTTTTTATTTTTATTTTTTAAATATTATTACCGTTATGTTTTATTGTTTTAATAAATAATAAATACAAAATTAACCTCGCTGAATTATGATAATGGTAAAAGTATTTAATTTAATATAATTTTAACTTAATTTGTTATTTTTATTTAATTTTCGTAACTTTGTTTTTATTTAACCACTTTGTGTTAAATGGTGACAATGACCACGGAAAGATAAACAATAAGAAATATTTTTGCATATATATATATATATATATATATATATATATATATATATATATATATATACACCCAGATAATACCACGAGTAAGACACTTTTTTACCCATTAACCTCGATTTTGTAAATAAGTCGAATTTTCTTGATACTTTTTTGAGATTAGGTTAAGTTAAATTAACTCAGGTTAACCTAACCTAACATAAAACGAATCACTGGGTGTGAAATGCCTGAGGTAGCAAGAAACAAGTTATTTGATTTCGAGTTTTTTAATTAAAATCCTAACGTTGGTGAAATTCGAAAAAATAATCATTGTGTATAAGGTAGAAAAGTTTTCTCTAAACTTTTTAATGACCCCCCCCCCTACTACCGTAACGCAATCGTAAGTGATTAAAAATTGGAAAATATAATAAATCTGACCCGTAGGAGCTACTTGGTGAAGAGTAAGTACAGGTGAAAATTTTCACAAAAGTTGGAGCTAATTGCGCATTTGTGACTGTCTATATATATATATATATATATATAATGTTAACCATACAATGACCGTACTGAAATATATGTTTAGAATCCCAAATAAAAGATAAAAGCTTTAAAAATTACGAAGCTTTTCAACATCAATTCCTCTTCGTTCGGGTAAGAAGACTAAAATGAAATAAAAGTTGCAGGAAAAAGAATGGCACATGAACCTCGTGTATCTGGCAGATGAAAATAATGCAGGAAATATTCAAAAAGAGTGTCTCGGGCTAAAATTTGATTTTAAAGTCGATCGATGTAAAAACTACCTCCGTCGTTGTTGAAATTATCAACATTTTCAATTAAAAGGGATTCAGTCAGTTTCCTCTTATTTTCATCTCTTATGTGCGAGTGAAGGGCCAAATTATTAGCATCAATAAAATGATCTGAGATAGTCCTATGCTGATGTAAGGCCGAATTATGGTCACCGGTTCTAAGACTGTATTTATGTTTATAATTTCTGCCAACAAAATTATTAGTTTCTCCAGTGTAAACTTTGTGACTGTTTCCACATGAAATTTTATAAACTCCGACATTATCAGAGGCAAACTTAGGCTTGTCTTTACGAAGGAAATTTCTGATAGTACAATTTATCTTAGTAACCAGAGTAGTGAAATTACTTAAATACAGTCTTATCAAGTCACATTCCGTAGGCGAAACTAAAGTACTTTTTTGTTTCCTAGATATTTGCGGAACATTATTGTAAAGTCTTTTCTTAGTAAGTTTAAAAGCCCTGTTTACAAAGGGAAAGGGATAACCCAATTCAGCGTAAACATCCCTAATAAATTTAATCTCATTGTCCAAAAATTTGGGAACAAATCCTGAAGGGACGGAGAAACAAGCCGACTTTATGTAATAAATAAGGTAAATGCCATTAATTTTGCCTAAAAAGCCTCTATGCTTCCAAGGTCATATTCAGATAAGAGTACTGCGAATATATTAATGTCATAACGAATATCTAAAACTTGTAAAACTCTGTCACTCGTATTCTTTTCTGAATAAAGTTTGAATTTAAATTTGATTAAGATAGACCTCTTTGTAGAGACAAAGTGAGAAGAAAACCAATGCCCTTGAATGTATATTTCTTCAAAAAAAAAAAACATTAAATAAAGGTTTATTTTGAGTTGAGCGTATAACTAAAATATCTAAAAAAGGAATTTGTGAATTTTCTTCTTCATCAAATGTACGAGGGCCACTCAATATATTTTGCCCCACCTTTTTTTTTTCTTTCCAAGTTTCCTTGGAAGTTCCAGAAATTTTGTACACAAGTAGTTACATCCCTTTTTCACAAGTTTTTATTTTTCCACATTGTCTCCATCCTTTTCTACGGCTTTCCTCCACCTCGAAACAAGGGCCTTTATTCCTTGCTGGTAAAAGTCCGCTAGGTTCCGCTGGAGCCACCTCTTAACCTCCTTAACAACCTCATCGTCACTGAAACTTTCTTCCACGAATAGCATCCTTCATTGGCCCAAACAAATGGAAGCCTGAAGGTGCCAGATCCGGGCTGTATGGAGGGTGGGGTAACACAGTCAAGCGCATTTTTGTGATGGCCTCTCTTGTTTGCAAACTGTTGTGTGGTTTTGCGTTATCGTGCAAAAGAAGGACGTGTTCCAGTTTTGTCTCCGGTCGAACTCGCTTTATACGTCTCTGGAGTCTCTGTAGGGTAGCAATATATGCCTCTGAGTTAATTGTTTGTTCTTTCTTCATAATGTCCACCAAAATCACCCCTTTCATGTCCCAGAAGATGGTGGCCATAACCTTTCCTGCAGAGGGAGCCATTTTGAACTTTTTCTTGAGTGGAGATTCTGCGTGATGCCACTCCATGGATTGGCGTTTTGTTTCAGGCTCAAAGTGGTGTACCCACGTCTCATCCCCAGTCACAATTAGTGAAAGGAAGTCATCCCCTTCTGTCTCGTAGCGAACCAACGACTCAGAAGCAATTTCTTTTCTTTGGGCTTTGTGATCTTCAGTCATTTGGCGAGGAACAAACCGTGAACACACTTTTGAGTATCCCAGTTGCTGAATTATCGTATTCACTCTTCCTTCACTAATCCTAGCTCCAGTGATAGCTCCTTGTATGTGACGCTCCGATTTGATCGAATGATGCTGTTAGCACGTTGCACAGTGTGAGATGTCACAGTCGATGCCGGGTGACCGCTGCGTGGCTCATCATCGAGGTTGACTCTCCCTCTCTCCGATGATCTTACACGTTTAGACCACCGTCCAACTGTGCTTCGATCAACAACAGCATCTCCGTAAACGTTTTGGAGACGTTTGTGAATATTTCCAACTGTTTCCTCTCTGCGGTTAAGAACTCCACAACAGCTCTCTGTTTACGACGCACATCACTGTTAGACGCCATTTTGGAAACTGCGTTAACTATCGGTTTTATACAAGGGCGTTTAAAAGCGGTTTTATACAAGGAGGAGAGGTTCAAACTGGAAAAATCCGATTATGTGAAGCGCAGAAAGTTCAAACTTACGGCCCGAAAGACATTCCAGCCCCATGGCCTATATTTAACTAAGAAAAAAGGGTGAGGCAAAATATATTGAGTGCCCATAATAACTTTAATAGATGGTAAAGTGTCATTCAATTTTTATAAAATGGAGAGAGATCTAAACTTTTCGGAAGAATAACAAACGCATCATCACCATAGCGGTACCATTTAACCAATTATACCAGAAAGAAACTTCCGCTCAAGAAATGCCATAAATAAGTTGCTCAGAGTGGCATAGAGAGGAGAACCTATACGGAGGTCCTCGTTCTGCCAATAAAAGAAACCATCAAATGAAAAATATGAATGTGACAGACATAATTTTATTAAATCGATGAAAAGCGAGTTAGGTATGCGCATATCAATATCTATTTGAGACAGATTTTCATTAAAAAGTTCAAGAGTGGTATATAAGGGAACTTTGGCAAATAAGAAAACCACATCAAAGCTCATCAGACGCTAATTTAGCGAGTCTGTATTGGAAATTTTGTTAATAAAATGCTCATCAAGAATTCTTGTTAATAAAATCCGGTCTTCTTGATGTAGTTTTCTTTGAAAATATTTTCAAAAAATACGAGTATTCTATCAATTTGGAGCCAATTAAACTATTTATCCAACTATTTTAGCTCAAGTTGAATATTTTTCATCATCATATATATATATATATATATATATATATATATATATATATATATATATATATATATATATAGAGAGAGAGAGAGAGAGAGAGAGAGAGAGAGAGAGAGAGAGAGAGAGAGAGAGAGAGAGAGAGAGAGAGAGAGAGAGAGAGAGACCGTACAATTAGTTCTGTCGTTTCAGACGTGAAGGGTTTCCTTGGGAATCCCTATAACTGTATTATTTAAGCCCTTATTATCCAGCAACATTTTCTAACAAAAGCATCTCCCAGACTTTGGGTCTGAATTACACGCTCGTTGCTCCTTGAATCTTCTCGTGATCGCGTTTTTATATAAAAAGACGCTGCCACAATTTATCCACTGAAAACCTCCACCTTACGAAAAATATATCCTGCCAAGTTTTGGTATCTTGATTTTGAATCGGATATTTCTCTGATGGTGAACGTGCTGTGTATGTTTTCATGCTATTTCTCTACTTGTCAATTTTGGTTTTCGGCTATTTCGTATAATATATTCCTTTCCTCTTTGTTTATATATATATATATATATATATATATATATATATATATATATATATATATATATATATATATATATACACACAGGGTGGCGCAAAAGTCGCGCATCATAGAAATTTTCAGTGTTGACTATAATATATTAACAATAGATGAGAGGGTGATCTTGGTTTTAATGTATGGAATACCAGGTACAACAAATCGATGAATCGGTACAGATTCATCGATTTGTTGTACCTGGTATTCCATACATTAAAACCAAGCTCACCCTCTCGTCTCTTGTTAATTTTGCAGCCATCCCCAACCTAAACGGAAAAAAATAATGTAATAATCAACACTGAAAATTCCTATGATGCGCGAATTTTGCGCCACCCTATATATATATATATATATATATATATATATATATATATATATATATATATATTATATATATATATATATATATATATATATATATAAGGCGTCGCGAGTACGAGGGGCGAACTCGCCCATATTGGCGATTTTGCGATTCCATAATGAATAGTTCAACCCTCCCCCCCATCCACAGAGACTTGGTATAGCCAAATATCCCTTCGTACGCTCAAAATGTAATTATTTTAAATGCATGTATTTGCGCTATGTGCCCCTCGTAGACAATAGTCACAAAGTTTAAACGCGTCTACCTCAAAACTAGTTTGGCGAATTCGTCCCTCGTACTCGCGACACCTCATATGTATGCTCGTGTATATATATATATATATATATATATATATATATATATATATATGAAAATTATTTCACGAAAGTAACACGTGAAAAATATTTATGATGAATAAAACCACGAAGGAAAGGAAACACAAAACGGTGCTCAAGCGCTTTCGTCTAATGACATCCTCAGGAACACTGAAATACATAAAAGGTTACGGCCTATATATAGGTTACAGAAAGAAAAAAAAAATATAAATAAATAACATACATACACACAAACATATATATATATATATACATACATATCTACACACATACACACATATATAAATATATATGCAATAAACGGAGAAGTAAAAATAAAACTTAAAAATTAAGGATTAGAGGATTAACAAAGAGGCATATCGATTTTTAGCACAAGATCAAATGAGTTATAAAAATAATACAAATTTATACTGGAGATACGCCCGGGTTTAACACTGCCTTTTTAGAGTCAAGTTTCGATATATATAAAAATAAATTGAAGATTAAAAGTTAATAAAGTAGCTTACAAGTTTACCAAAGATTTAGCGTCCTACCCTTTTTATCTAGATTTGTTTTGAAGGAATTCAAAACAACAGGATCGAGTTGAAAAAGACCTTTGCTTATGTTGAAGTTATTTGAAAGTTGAATAATGGCAGACTCAAGAATATTTCTATTGACAATGTTGCTCGAATGAAATAAAACTGAAGCATTACATAAGTATGACCTGCCACTACCTTCACACATTGTTTTGGAACTTATTAAGCTTTGCATTAAAGACTGTAAATTCACTTTCAATAACGAGTATTATCAACAAGTGTTTGGGATGGCCATGGGCAACTCCTTATCGCCCCTCCTCTCCAATATTTATATGGAGTTTTTCGAAATTACTTACATTCCGAGAATCCTGGGGGTTGGCATCCCTTGGTTGCGGTACGTCGACGATATTTTGGTGATCTGGCCCATGAATCGTGACCTGGATAACTTCCTTCTTCAGTTAAATGATCAAGTCCCCTCCATTAAGTTTACTTTAGAAGTGGAACAAGACAAGTCAATCCCATTTTTGGATGTGCGTGTACATAGGGAAAGCCCAGGTTTTAAGTTTAGTATCTATCGGAAAACAACAAACAACTTGTCCTACGTACACTTTTACTCGGGACATGACACCCCCACTAAGAAGGCCATTTTTTCATCAATGTTTCTCCGCGCCCTTAGGATCGCCAGTCCGGAATACATCGATGCCGAATTGGAAAAAATCAACGGTATTGGAAGTGATCTGTGTTACCCATCTGCGTTTATGGAATCTTGTCTCAACAAGGCAAAACGAACTTTCTATCGTGTCGTCAATAATAACACTCGTACTTTGTCAAAAAATATTTTAGTACTTCCATTTTTCCCGGGCTTTTTAGGCATTGCTAATGTACTTAAACTTTTGGATATTAATGTAGTATTTTCCAAAGCTGGGCACTTGCGGGTTTTTTTTGCGGTACTGCGGTACTACCGCACTACCAAACCGGTACCGCATAACGCAGTACCGCAAAGGATCGCTGAAAGTACAGCCTGTACTTTCAGCGATCCTTTGCGGTACTGCGTTATGCGGTACCGGTTTGGTAGTGCGGTAGTACCGCAGTACCGCAGTACCGCAAAAAAACCGCAAGTGCCCAGCTCTGGTATTTTCATATAACAATATTGTGAAAAATATCATAGTAAAAAATAGCCCTACCAATAATTCAGGCATTATCTATAAAATTGGGTGTAAACAATGTGATTCCTTTTACATAGGTCAGACGGGAAAGGATTTGCACACACGTATAAAACAGCATCAATATTCCGTCAGAACAGGACAGTTGTCCAGTGCTCTTTTTGTCCATTTGTCAGAGTTATCCCACTGTATTGATTGGAATAATGCTTCAGTTTTATTTCATTCGAGCAACATTGTCAATAGAAATATTCTTGAGTCTGCCATTATTCAACTTTCAAATAACTTCAACATAAGCAAAGGTCTTTTTCAACTCGATCCTGTTGTTTTGAATTCCTTCAAAACAAATCTAGATAAAAAGGGTAGGACGCTAAATCTTTGGTAAACTTGTAAGCTACTTTATTAACTTTTAATCTTCAATTTATTTTTATATATATCGAAACTTGACTCTAAAAAGACAAAGTGTTAAACCCGGGCGTATCTCCAGTATAAATTTGTATTATTTTTATAACTCATTTGATCTTGTGCTAAAAATCGATATGCCTCTTTGTTAATCCTCTAATCCTTAATTTTTAAGTTTTATTTTTACTTCTCCGTTTATTGCATATATATATATATATATATATATATATTATATTATATATATATTATATGTGTGTATGTGTGTATATATGTATGTATTATATATATATATGTTTGTGTGTATGTATGTTATTTATTTATATGTTTTTTTCTTTCTGTAACCTATATATAGGCCGTAACCTTTTATGTATTTCAGTGTTCCTGAGGATGTCATTAGACGAAAGCGCTTGAGCACCGTTTTGTGTTTCCTTTCCTTCGTGGTTTTATTCATCATATATATATATATATATTATATAATATATATATACCTTTCCTTTCCCTTTCAACCTTTCAAATGTTCCGTATGGTGATTCCTTATTTCACGGAGGTCGGGCTTGTTGCCTGGTGAAGTAAAGAGTTGGTTTCTTTCGCTCTCCACTTCTAATAGCCATGTACTCCCGGCTCATCTGGAATTGTTCTGAACCAGGCGTCTAGTCTTCTTTTAAAATATCCACCCCTACACCACTCGTGTTCCTTAGTTCCTTGTGCATCTGGTTGAACAGTCTTGGTCCTCTCACAAAAATACTATTTTCCTTCAGGGTTGATGATGTTCCTTATCTAGCTTTTAATTTGAGAACACGGCACATTCTTCCTGTTCTACTTTCCACTGTTGTTTGAGTGGTTATATGGTTCAAAGTAAAATTGGGGACTAGTTCTTCAATTATTTTCCAAGTGTAAATAATGGTGTACCTGTACCTCTCTCTTTTTTCCAACGAATACAGATTTAATTCATGTAACCTTTCCCAGTAATTTATTTTTTTGCATCCATTGATCTTGGCTGTGAAGCTTCTCTGAATATCTTCAAGTTGACTAATGTCTTCTTTTTTATACGGGGATGTTAAGACTGAGCAATATTCCAACTTGGGTCTGATCAGTGTTTTCAGTTGAGGAATCATTATATTCCTATCCCTTCGTTTAAAGGTTCTCAGTGTCTGTCTAGTTATTCTTCTTGTTCTGTTTACTGCTATCTTATTTTGTGTTTCAAATTTCGCGTCATAAATCATGTCAACTCCAAAATGTTTTGCTTCAGAGTTTCTCTGAATTTCTTGGCCATTTGGGGTATGGTATTCCATGAATTTTAGGTTCTCCCTTCTTCCATACCTTAACAGTTCAGAATTTTCAGTGTTAAATTTCATATTATTGCCTTCAGACCAATTGTAGATTCCCTTCATGTCTGTTTGTAGAGATTCTGTTTCCTCTGGGTTCTTATTTTTCTACTATTTTTCGTGTCGTCGGCAAGAGGTTACTGTGCTGTCACTGGTAACTTCCTCATCTATATCAGTTAGCATGATTATGAAGAGTAATGGAGCTAATACTGTTCCTTGTGGTCCTAAGCTAAGAACCTCTGACTCTGATGAAAATATTCCTTGAACTGTAACGACTTGCTACCGCTCACTAACGAAATTATATACCCCACTTTCCTACTTTTCCTGTTATTCATTATATTTCATTTTATGTGGTGACACTTGTCGAACGCCTTGGCAAAGTCAGTGTATATCACATCATAGTTTTCATTGTTTTCGAGTGCATCAATAATGTTGTTATAGTGTTCCATTAGTTGTGATAGCATGATCTTCCTGACCGGAATCCATGTTGGTAATCATTTAATTTCCTCTCGAGTTTCCAAAACTCATAGATTTTTTCTCTAACTGTTCTTTCAAATATTTTGGTGAGATGAGATGTAAGCGACACTGGCCTATAGTTTTTGGCCTCGGATCGATCTCCTTTATATATTGGAACTATGTTCGCTGTCTTTAGGATGCTCGGTATTTCTCCCGTTTCTAGTGATCGTCTCTATATCCAATAGAAAGGCTTAGCGATTTCATTCTTGCAGATTTTGATCAGTGTAGCATTCCATTTGTCCGGTCCTGCCGCCGAGTGTGCTTTTAGTTTCCTTATAGCTTGTGCGATATCATCTGTTGTGGAGTCAGAGTCCGTTATATATGTATATTAGCGGTGTCGCCATGGATTCAGACTTTTTAAAATTTTAATATCATGAAAAAAAGGTACATAATGAAGAACAGACTACATTACACTAGGTTAGGTTAATTAAGTTTTTCATTGCTTTTAAATGTCGCCAGCCACAGCTGAAAATGTGGAGAATGTCGCGGTTTTGTAAGGTAGCTAAATGAGTGTGTCTGTGATTGAGTCTTGTTCTTCTGCTCATATATTACATAGGAAAATCTCTGAATCCTTTGAACTATGAACTGAATATTTCCTATTTTAGGCTTCACAACTTCAGATATTTGTGTACTGTGAAGTCGAACCTGAAAACTGAGGCCGGAGTTTCCACTCCATTATTTTGGCTCGTAGAGTTAATAAATAAAGATTTATAGTATAACTCTTTCCCTCTTTCCCTCTTTCATTTGGCATATTCCTTCGATTGGAGTAAATTATGAGGTCCTTGAGGTCCTTATGAGGCCCTTGAGTGGTGATAGAACTATAGTTACAGAGTTACAGGCCAACAAAGAACATAAGATCCACTCTAGGCTAGACCAAGAAAGAAATATAGAAAAAGAAAGAACAAAAGCATATGAAAATAAAGAATTCTGAAAACTGATACCATGCTTGCCCTTATAGACGTGTAAAGTTTTCACACAGGAATATCAGTATTAGGAAAGTATAAAACAAACAAGGCTCTCCTTCTTCCGCCATCCATTGCTGACGAAAAATTGTTGTGAAAGAAGATTTATAGGAAAGTAGGAAAAGTATAATGAAAAGAATAGCTTCAGAGTTCATTCACACCATCCGTACATTTATCTCGTGTACCAAATTACGGATTAGAGGGTAGTGGAAAATAAAGGGTAGGATGAAACACTAAACTACTTAATCTAATCTACAACATGCTTTTTTTAAAGAATTTTTTAATGTATTTATTACATACAATAAATAATTATTTCATCGCTGCAGCATTTCTTCGATGAGTGCCAAGACCATCGTGCTGAGAGATTTAATTTTAAAAATTAATTGGTTACATTACAATAAAAAAGTAAAAAAGGCTATCACTTGAGAACTTCTAGTGCTCTGATACCAGACCTGACCAGCGCCTCCAGCTACATTTACGATCAAAAAGGAACATCACCGTCCCCAACTCCATCCCATCCAACTTCCC
This sequence comes from Bathynomus jamesi, assembly GCA_023014485.1. NCBI lineage: Eukaryota > Metazoa > Arthropoda > Malacostraca > Isopoda > Cirolanidae > Bathynomus > Bathynomus jamesi. The sequence goes on along the minus strand of JAJOZX010001014.1, from coordinate 812,136 downwards.
TTATAGCCCTCCCTTCTAGGCTTATTCGGAAGTTTTGACTACCAATCGTTCTCACATTGACAACATCCACTGCTCTTAACCAGACCAGACCAACGCCTCCTACTGCATTTACATCTAAAGGGAAATAACTGGTTCTGTCTACTGTATATGCATAGACAATACAGTATATACCTAAAGAGTAGCCACCCTTTAAATTTAATTAGCTGTTCAGAGGTTTTGACTCCAGAGAATCCCCATCAAGCGTCCCGTCTCTACCAATGGGGTATCATCTGAGAACTCCTAGTGCTTTGCAACCAGACCCAATCAGAAAAAAAAGAAAATCGGGATACTCCCTATACTAAATAAAAAACACATGCCTAATTTACCCACCCTTTAATGCAAATTTATGCAACTAAAATACCTGTCCAACTTATTCTTAAATATGTTGACCGAAGTACTCGCCACGATCCTTGCGGGTAAGGTATTCCACATATTTCAAATCTGCCCCTTATTTTAAGACTATTTTTTCTCACAATATTGTGTCGTCTAGGACTCTAGGTCAAAACATTTTCATAATTTATGATGTCAAATCGACTTAAAATTTCGAACATTTGAATTAATTCGCCTCCCAAGCGTACACACGCGTATACAAATTCATCTTTGTGAGTCTATCTTCATGTAGTTTACCATGTGCAAGTAATGGAATAAGCTTTGTTGCGCGGCGTGAATCCTTGTTGTCATTTCCATATCCCTACTTATATAGGGCGACCAAAACTGCAAAATATTCTAAATGAGATCTAACAAGCGACTTATATAATGGCAATACGAAGAAAAAAACGGTACTCTGTAATTTTAATGTTCGGGACTGAACACTGTTTAGAGAACGTTACATCATTTGTAACAATGACAACTAAATCTTTTTCATCAGATTCTTCGTTTAACACTATTTACCATAGTATAATTACATTTACTGTTGTGATAACCTGTATGCATGACTACATTTATCTACGTTAAATTTCATTTAACCACTTGACCAGTCCACCAACTTATCAAGATCGCACTGCAAACTCTCTCTATAGAGTAAACTAATTGCTTTACCGTCAGTTTCAGTATCGTCGTCAAATTTACAACTTTTACTCACTAAATTGACGTTCAGATCGTTAACATATGAAAAATACTGGTCCCAAAACTAACTCTTGCGGAACACCGCTAGTTACGTTAACCCACTCTGACTCCTCCCCGTTTATTACTATCCTTTGTTTTCTACCAGTTAAGCAATTATCACTTCAATAAGAATTTGACCCCTTATTCCGTGAGCTTCAAGTTTTTCTAATAATCATTTTTGCGTAACTTTGTCAAACGCCTTTTGAAAATTTAACCATATTATATCTACCGCTCTATTACAATCATAAATACCGATGACGTCATGGAAAAATTCTAATAAATTTGTTAAACAAAATTTTTTCTACGAAACTCATGTTGACTGAAAAATGCTATGATGAATTGGTCTCCAATTAACCCACCCCTAATATCTCCAGTCTAACTGTAGGATAGGTTAAGCCTAGCCTTGTAGGGGTCAGCCTAGAGATTCAGGAAATAGTCCAGAGCGAGCAGAGTAAATTGACGTCCACAGTAGGATTCCTCACCAAATTAGGCTAGGGTAATTTACCTTAGCCTTTCTTAAGCTATGAGTTGATGCTTGGTCTTAAACCACAATGTATGCCTAATTTAACTGGACCTAGTTTATGTTATGACTAAACTGGGATTTAGAAATACAATTGTTCACTTACTGAGTGTTATCAGATAAATCAGATAAATCCTGATTTCTTCTTGGAGTCTTTCTTCTAGTTGCTTAATTTTTGAGCAGACTTGCTGGTGGGGATCTTTTACTGCTTTCAAGCCCCTTCGTTCGCCATGCCGTTTTTGATGCAAGTCCCTTTCCCGCAGTTTTTTCCACCAGCGTCCTTTTTGTTTGTTCGTTCATTGGTAGTGTGAGAAACTACCAAGCACGCTCTATCACACAGTATATAAATACTAGTGTGGAGAATAACTCTGGTGAGCAACCAGTTGGTTTCATCCACCCAGTCATTGACATAAAAGTTTAATAATTGTTAGATTAACTACCCACCTACTCAGTGGACCATTTCCGTTACCTCCCAACTACCCACACGTATCAGTTTTTCACATTGACAACGTTTAATCAGATTATTGCTTTCAAGATATTCAACAAAACAATCTCAAATAACTGATTTTAAAAGCATTCCAATAATAGAAGTTACCTTATGAACCTTGAACCTTATGTTGTTTCGTGTTGGTCTCTCTTCACACGGAGGTCAAGCTGGTGGCCCCGCCTCTAGGTCTGGCCTGGTGGAGGAGCGAGTTACTTTCTTGCGCTCTCCACCGTACATAGCCAGGCACGCCCGGCTCATCTGGTACTGTCCTGAGCCAGGCATCCAGTCTTTTCTTGAAGACTTCAACTTTGACCCCCGTTACGTTTCTGAGGTCCTTAGGAAGCTGGTTGAAAAGTCTTGGCCCCCTGACAACCAAGCTATTTTCCTTCAGGGTTGAGGAGGTCCCTTGTCGTGCTTTTAATTTGGGAACACTACACATTCTGCCTTTCCTATTTTCCAGTGTTGTTTGAATGGTAATTGGGTTTAGTTTTAGGTTTGGTACCAGTTTTTCGATCATTTTCCATATGTAGATTATGATGTACCTCTCTCCTTCTTTCCAGTGAGTACAGATTTAGTTTACGTAGTCTTTCCCAGTAGTTGAGTTCTTTGCAGCCATCAATCTTGGCTGTGAAATGCCTTTGCGTTTCTTCTAGTTTATTAGTTTCTTCCTTTTTATATGGGGACGTCAAAACTGAGCAGTATTCAAGTTTTGGTATAATCAGTGTTTTTAGCAGGGGAATCATTACTGTCCTGTCCCTTCTCTTGAACGTTCTTAGAACCTGTCCGGCGACTCTTTTTGCTTTATTTATCGCTATCTGATTTTGTGTTTCGAATTTCGCATCATCTGTCATTATTATCCCGAGATCAATCGCTTTCATGCTTCTCTGAATTTCCTGTCTATCTGGAGCATAATATGCAGTCTGTTTAAGTTCTTCTTTTCTACCATATCTCAAGAGTTGAAATTTCTCGGCGTTGAATGACATGTTGTTGTCTTCTGACCATTTGTATATTTTGTTCGTGTCCCTCTGCAAGGCCTCCACGTCATGTACATCGCTGATTTTCCTGCTGATCTTTGTATCGTCTGCAAAGGATGTTACTATACTATTGCTGTTTACTCCGCTGTCTATGTCTGTTAGCATGATAATGAACAGGAGTGGGGCCAGTACTGTCCCTTGTGGTACTGAGCTGCGTACTTCTGATTCTGATGATGATATACCTTGAATTTTGACGACCTGCAGACGATCACTAAGGAAGTTGTAGATCCATTTTCCCACTTTGCCTGTTATTCCCATGTCTTTAATTTTATGTCCTATTATACCATGGTCACATTTATCGAAAGCTTTAGCAAAATCTGTGTATATAACATCGTAGTTGTCATTGCCTTCCAATGCATCTAGGATATTGTTGTAGTGCTTTATTAGTTGTGATAGGCATGATCTACCTGATCGGAATCCATGCTGATTTTCGTTGAATCTTTCCCGTGTCTCCAGGAAATCATAAATTTTCTCTCTAACTATTCTTTCAAATACTTTGGTGAGGTGGGACGTCAATGACACTGGTCTATAGTTCTTTGCTTGAGATCTGTCCCCTCCTTTATATATAGGGACAATGTTTGCTCTTTTCAAGATGCTCGGTATTTCCCCAGTGTCTAGGGATCTTCTCCATATCGAGTATAAAGGTGTAGCTATTTCATTTTTACAGTTTTTAATCAATAATGCGTTCCAATTGTCCGGACCTGCAGCTGAATGTAGTTTCATTTGTTCTATAGCTCTCGCTACATCTTCTGGTGTAAACTCAAAGTCTGTTATATACTCTCCTTGCATTCCTCTTCAAAGAATGCATTTATGTCAGGTATCGCTTTGTCACTTTTTGGGGTACTGAAAACTGATTCATATTGAGCTCTCAATGTATCAGATATTTCTTTTGGATCGTCGGTTAGTTTATTATTTCCCGTCCTTAAGGGCCCAATAGCGGCGCGCGTTTTTGTTTTCCTTTTTGCATAGCTATAGAAGTATTTTGGATTTTCCTTTATTGCTTCTACTGCCTTTTCCTCTTCCCTCTCTGTATGGTCCTTAATCAGGGCTTGTATTTCCCTATCGATACCCTCCAGTTTTTCTTTTATTATTTTCCTGCCATTATCTCCGCAGTTTCCTAACTTCGCCTCCACTCTCTTTCTTTTGCGGAATAGTCTTCTCTTTTGCCTTTCTAGCCAGCTCCTCTTTCCTTTTGGCTGTGATTTCGGAGCATATTTTTCTAAAATTCTCAGCGTTTTTTCCTCCAAAGTTGTTAGCATTTCTTCCGTTGTTTTATTCTCGAAAATTGTTCTCCATTCTATTTGGGCCATGTGCGATCTGATTGCTTCCCAATTTATAGTCTTCGAGTTTAAGTTAAAGGCCTCGAATTTACTTCTTTCCACAATATGTGTATTGTCTTCTAATGCTGCCATCATATTTGTTGATATCTCGATTAAGTTGTGGTCTGAGATAATGGTTGGGGTTATTTTTATATCAGCAATCAAGTTCGTGTTATTCGTGAATACCAGATCCAGGCAGTTATTTTTTCTGGTATTTTCTGTTATCTCCTGTGTCAGCATAAACTCGTTTGTGAGAGCCATCAACATTTTTGCTTGTTCCTGATCTTCTCTTGTGCCCCCCTTGTCCTGGTGAATAGATATATTCCTATTCACCTTTTTGTATTTTATAAATGGGAAGTTAAAGTCTCCGCAGATCATTATATTGGGGGATGGAGGGTTTATGGCCTTTATTAGCTTTCTAATGTCATCAATGGCCTCCGAGAATTTTTCGGTTGGGGTGCTTGGAGGTCTATAGATGACTATTACTATCAAGTTTAGTTTTTCTATTTTCACTGCTAGGAGTTCCACATAGCTGTTTGATTTACTTATTATCGTCTCTGTCATATGACCTTCCTGTACATATATAGCACAGCCACCTTTCCGTCTCGTCGTTCTATCCGCTCTTAGTAAGTTGAAGCCCTCTATATTTATCTCTTTCTTATCAATACAATGTTCGCAGTTTTCACAATTTCCTTGGCAATCTTTAAGATGAGTTTCTGTGAGGCATGCGATGTCCGCCCTTGTTTCGTCCATAAGAGTAAGAAACAATTTCCCGCTTGTTGCCTTACTTTCAACCTTTCAAATGTTCTGTGCGGTGATTCCTCATTACACAGAGGTCAAGCTTGTTGCCCCTCCTCTTGCCTATCTATCTATCTATCTATCTGTCTATATATATATATATATATAGCTACAGGGACGCCTTCAGATACTTTTCGATTTCTACCTCACAAGGAGCCCATTATTCGATCGACACAGCCGCGATCAAGATGACGTCACATCATCTCGAGACTCCTTGCTCGAAGCAAATCAGTGGCACGTTAGATCTCATCATGTAACAACGTTGTAGCAGGTCGCATTGGCCTGGTGTCATTCACCTAACTTTATATAAAGATTAATTTTCTCGCGCGTGTTATTACATTAATCAACTACTGTACTGTGCATTTGTTCCCTTTTGTTGTCAACCTCCATCAGTAGTTGAAGCATTTTCTTAGCAAGCAATTCATTAAGCATTATAACGTCATTCACTGCACAACATTAATCAAACGTAAATGTCACTTTAACGATTCATTTGTTTTCTTTAATAAAGGAACAAAACTCACTCTATTAATTTCCCAATTAATAACATTATTTGATCTGAAAAGATCTGGTGACCCGTACCCTAGCCTCAAGCAATCATTAACGTTAACTTAACTCAATTATTATTAATATTATTATTATTATTCTCTCTCTCCTCTCTCTCTCTCTCTCTCTCTCTCTATATATATATATATATATATATATATATATATATATATATATATATAAGCAAACAACCACAGGGAAAAAGGAAAAAAGAAACACGAATTCCGAGAGCTTTCGTGATATATTCACATTTTCTTTTTTGTCCTTGAAAATGTGAATATATCACGAAAGCACTCCGAATTCGTGTTTCTTTTTTCCTTTTTCCCTGTGGTTGTTTGCTTATTAATAAGATCACGTGTTATTTTGTGATTTTACTGCATATATATATATATATATATATATATATATATATATATATATATATGAGAAATCATCGCGCGGAACCTTTGTAAGGTTGTAAGGTATATATATATATATATATATATATATATATATATATATATATATATATATATATGCAGTAAAATCACAAAATAACACATGATCTTATTAATAAGCAAACAACCACAGGGAAAAAAGGAAAAACGAAATCCGATCGCTTTCGTGATATATTCACATCTTCAAGGACAAGAAATATTTCTTTTTTGTCCTTGAAGATGTGAATATATCACGAAAGCGCTCGGATTTCGTTTTTCCTTTTTTCCCTGTGGTTATTTGCTTATATATTTTGTATGTGACCGTCAGCGGTGGGGATAAAATTCTGAGTCTAGTCTCCAACCAACCAAGCCATGGGAGCTGTAAATGAGTAACAGAAATGTAGTTATATCATTTAATTTTCTAAATGCATAAATTATAACATAGGTCTACATACAAAGGGCTTTTTATGATAGTACCCATGGGTATTATCTTACCCAATGTCATTCCCATTTTATTCCGCGCCCAAGAGTGGGAAAGCTGAGAGTGAGAATTTCAAAGGAGGCATTTTCAAGCCGATCCATCGTATTTTGTCCATATATCAAGAAAGTGATCAAATGTGATCTAAACCAAGAAAAATATTTCACGAATGATGTAAATATGTTTTAGCAGATCACCCAATTAGGTACTTAGGAGAGGATCTGAATGAAACATATCTAGATCAGATTCATTATAAGTGCAACTGGAGTTGCACTCTAATGGAGATTCGATGTTTCGTTAGATATTTTGTTATCCCAAGTATGGGGCGTTTCATTCGTGTAACATCTTTGGGATTTCATTTAGATTCTCGAAACGTTTAAATTGCCCCATGTTTTTAGATGTGTGAAAAATGCAAAAACTTCACTTTTTTCTACGTGAAGGTCAAAATATGATGATTAAAACCCACTCTAATAGACAGAGTTTATCTCCACAACAGTTTCGATGCCCACTGGCATCCTCTTCGGGTGGATACAGAAAAACGAATGAACCAAAAACAAGAAGGAAATCAGTCCAGGGACCATTAACAAATTCGCACCTAGGTTAGATCCCGTTCTCCTGACACTGGAAGGGCATTTTTATTAAAGGGACCCGCTTATAAGTACATTCGCACAAATTTAAAACTATCTTCTTGTTCTATACATACAGATTCTATTATTTTTTTTACATAATTATTACACTTATTATTAAATTTATTAAATTTAATATTGCATTATTATTTATTACAGAAATTATAAATTTATTATTACACTGTTGTTTATTATACAGAAATTGTAAACCGAAAAACGAATGAAAAAGGTCTGGAAACAATCCAGAAACCATTAAGAAATTCGCACCTAGGCTAGATCCCGTTCCCCCGACCCCAGAAGGACATTTTTTATTTTTTATTAAAGGGTCCCACTTATAAGTACATTCGCACAAATTAAAACTATCTTCTTGTTCTATACATACACATTCTATTATTTTGACATAATTACTGCATTTATTATTGCATTTAGGTTTTTTAACATTTATTATTATTACCTTTACACGAATTATTACATTTATTTTATTACCTTTATTATTACATTTATTGCATTTATATTTATTTCCACATTTATTACTTCCATTATTACATTTACACTTACGTTTATTATTCCATTTACATTTTACCCGAAAAAAAACGAATGAACCAAAATCGAGTAAGGAAACAATCCAGAGACCTTTAAGAAATTCACACTTAGGTTAGAACCCGTTCACCCGACGCCGTAAGGGATTTTTTGACCAAGAATCTCATTAAAGGGTCCAACTTATAAGTACCTTCGCACAAATTAAAATTATCTTCTTGTTCTATACACACAGATTCTATTATTTTTCTTTTGACATAATTATTACATTATAAAGTACCTTACTTGATTCCCAATCTATAGCATGATTATTTTGGCTGGCGTGATAAAAAATGGCATTATTAGTATTACAATTTCTGAAGGCATATTTGTGTTCCTTAATATGGGTTTCAATATTTCTTCCAGTTTCACTTACGTATACTAAATCACAACTTTTACAGGGAATGCTGTAGACCCAGGCTTGTTCCTGTTTTGCAACGTTATTCCTAACCAATTTACTTTTCACGGTAGACGAATATTTGAACGCCAAAGCAAACTTAAAATCTCTCGTCAACGGTTTTACTCTTTCTCAGCCGGCAGTGTAAGGCAAACTCACATATTGTTTTTGGTTAACTGAAGGTTCCCGATGGGAATAAAAAGATTTTCTGGCTTTAAAATACGCCTTTCTGATAAACCACTCAGGATATTTTAAATCCTTAAAAATGTTCCAAATCCTTGAATATTCCGGGTCCAGCAAATGTGGGCTACAAATCCTGAGTGCTCTTAGAAACATGGAAGAAATAATTGAGCTTTTAACCCCTTCATCATGATATAAAAAATAATGAATGTACGAATTACAATGAGTAGGTTTTCTATAGACCGTGAAATTGGGCTTTCCGCTTTCGTTAATGACCAAAACATCTAGAAAAGGTAATTGTTTGTCGTTCTCCCATTCATATTTAAATTTAATAGAGGGAACAAGATTATTTAATGACTGAAAGAAAGTGTCAAAGTTGTTCCAGTGGTCAGGCCAAAATGAGAAAATATCATTTACATAACGAAACCAAATTAGATTCCTGGGACATATTGTTTGCAACAATTCCGACTCATAATATTCCATGTATAATGTACTCAGTATTGGGGATACAGGGGACCCCCTTCCCATACCAAAACGTTGCAAATAAAATTCTTCACCGAAGGAGAAGGCATTATTGGTGACACAGAGTTTTATCAGTTCTAAAAATACAGGTGTGGGCATGCCTAGTTCTACGTTACATGTTGACAATTTTCTATCTAAAAAACTAAGTACATCATCAATGGGAACTTTCGTAAACAAGGATTCAATGTCAAAACTGATCATTCTTCCCCGCTTTAAATCTAAGAACATACCTTTGTTAATAAAGTCACAGGAATTAGTGATGTGCGAGCCTGAAAATTTACCAACTAATTTGGACAATTTATCTGCAAGAATTTTAGATAACCTGTAACTAAAGGAACCCCTGTGTGAAATAATGGGACGGAGTGGTATATTAATCTTATGGGTTTTGGTTAAGCCGTAAATGTGGGGGAGTTTGGGGTTAATCTGTAGAAATCTTTTAAGGTCAATCGCCGGGACATCCTTTAATAAGTTCCTGATAGTTTTGTTGAATTGAGCAGAAGGACGCTTTAGGGGGGACGATCTCACTTTGGAGTAGGTGAATTCATCACTAAGTAACGCTTCCATTTTTTGTTTATAATCACACTTGTCCAAAATAACCACAGCGTTACTTTTGTCCGCTTTAGTGACAAATATTGCTTCGTTCTTCCTGAGCTTGTCTAAAGCTAACCGGAATAATAATAATAATAATAATCCGTGTTTAAATGGTTTGATTCTGAGCAAGTTCCTGGAACATTTCAACTCAATGGACTCGATTCTCAAAAGATTAATATACCACTCCGTCCCATTATTTCACACAGGGGTTCCTTTAGATACAGGTTATCTAAATTTCTTGCAGATAAATTATCCCCATTAGTTGGTAAATTTTCAGGCTCGCACATAACTAATTCCTGTGACTTTATTAACAAAGTTATGTCCTTAGATTTAAAACGGGGAAGAATGATCAGTTTTGACGTTGAGTCCTTGTTTACGAAAGTTCCCATTGATGATGTACTTAGTTTTTTAGATAGAAAATTGTGAACATGTAACGTAGAACTAGGCATGCCCACATCTGTATTTTTGGAACTGATAAAGCTCTGTGTCACCAATAATGCCTTCTCCTTCGGTGAAGAATTTTATTTGCAACGTTTTGGTATGGGAATAGGGTCCCCTTTATCCCCAATACTGAGTACATTATACATGGAATATTATGAGTCGGAATTGTTGCAAACAATATGTCCCAGGAATCTAATTTGGTTTCGTTATGTAAATGATATTTTCTCATTTTGGCCTGACCACTGGAACAACTTTGACACTTCCTTTCAGTCATTAAATAATCTTGTTCCCTCTATTAAATTTAAATATGAATGGGAGAACGACAAACAATTACCTTTTCTAGATGTTTTGGTCATTAACGAAAGCGGAAAGCCCAATTTCACGGTCTATAGAAAACCTACTCATTGTAATTCGTACATTCATTATTTTTCATATCATGATGAAGGAGTTAAAAGCTCAATTATTTCTTCCATGTTTCTAAGAGCACTCAGGATTTGTAGCCCACATTTGCTGGACCCGGAATATTCAAAGATTTGGAACATTTTTAAGGATTTAAAATATCCTGAGTGGTTTATCAGAAAGGCGTATTTTAAAGCCAGAAAATCTTTTTATGCCCTCGGAAACCTTCAGTTAACCAAAAACAATATGTGAGTTTGCCTTACATTGCCGGCTTAGAAAGAGTAAAACCGTTGACGAAAGATTTTAAGTTTGCTTTGGCGTTCAAATATTCGTCTACCGTGAAAAGTAAATTGGTTAGGAATAACGTTGCAAAGCAGGAACAAGCCTGTGTCTACAGCATTCCCTGTAAAAGTTGTGATTTAGTATACATAAGAGAAACTGGAAGAAATATTGAAACCCGTATTAAAGAACACAAATATGCCTTCAGAAGAAATAATCATGCTATAGATTGGGAATCAAGTAAGGTACTTTATAAATGTAATAATTATGTCAAAAGAAAAATAATAGAATCTGTGTGTATAGAACAAGAAGATAATTTTAATTTGTGCGAAGGTACTTATAAGTTGGACCCTTTAATGAGATTCTTGGTCAAAAAATCCCTTACGGCGTCGGGTGAACGGGTTCTAACCTAAGTGTGAATTTCTCAAAGGTCTCTGGATTGTTTCCTTACTCGCTTTTGGTTCATTCGTTTTTTTTTTCCGGTAAAATGTAAATGGAATAATAAACGTAAATGTGAATGTAATAATGGAGGTAATAAATGTGGAAATAAATATAGATGCAATAAATGTAATAATGAAGGTAACAAAATAAATGTAATAATTAGTGTAAAGGTAATAATAATAAATGTTAAAAAACATAAATGCAACAATAAATGCATTAATTATGTCAAAATAATAGAATCTGTATGTATAGAACAAGAAGATAGTTTTAATTTGTGCGAATGTACTTATAAGCGGGACCCTTTAATAAAAAAAAATATATAAAAAAATGCCCTTCTGGGGTCGTGGGAACGGGATCTAGTCTAGGTGCGAATTCCTTAATGGTCTCTGGATTGTTTCCTTCTCGCCTTTTTCATTCGTTTTTCAGTTTACAATTTCTGTATAATAAACAACAGTGTAATATAATCAATGTAATAATAAATTTATAATTTCTGTAATAAATAATAATGCAATATTAAATGTAATAAATTTAATAATAAATGTAATAATTATGTAAAAAAATAGAATCTGTATGTATAGAACAAGAAGATAGTTTTAAATTTGTGCGAATGTACTTATAAGCGGGTCCCTTTAACAAAAATGCCCTTCCAGTGTCGGGAGAACGGGATCTAACCTAGGTGCGAATTTGTTAATGGTCCCTGGACTGTTTTCCCTCTTGTTTTTGGTTCATTCGTTTTTCTGTATCCACCCGAAAAGGATGCCAGTAGGCATCGAAACTGTTGTGGAAATAAACTCTGTCTATTAGAGTGGGTTTTAATCATCATAGATGTGTGAACTTACTATTTGAGCTATTTAATGAATCATCTACCGAAACATTTCAAAGAACATCTAATGAAACCTCTAATGCATGGGTTCCCAACCTTAGTGGAATTTGATGATTTCCAAGGGGGAAAAGGAGCTTCAGAGTATTATTTAATGATAAAATAATTAACATATAATAATAATAATAATAATAATAATAATAGTAATAATAATATTTACTTTGTTCTTCAGAAATCTACCCTGAATAATTTTATTATCTATTTCTATTATTCATAGCGTAAAGTAAACCACTAATTATGAACTGTGTATCTTTTTAGTCTGTTTGGGGGAATTATTAGCCTGAAGTGCGCAAGGGGGAAACCGAGTAAAAAAGGTTGAGTATCTATGCTCTAATGAGATTCTTGGATGAATGTGCAAATTCAGGAATCTGTACAAAGAGGAAAATTAAACAATATTAGGTAAAAACTATATTATCCTTTCCAAGACAACCTGGAGGGTTCAATTAATTAACTAGGTTAGACCCTTGAAATCAAGCCAGTTAAGCTACTTTGAAATCAGAATAGTAGAATAGCCCCTAACTAAGGTACTGTAGGTAGGGATAATTTAACTTAACTTTAAGCCAACATAGTCTAGAGAGGGTTAACAAAAGTAAACAGACACTACGATCATTGTCCTCAAGAACAAATGGCGAAGTTCATTGATGGAATGCCAGAACGTGTGTCACCTTTAACTAATGCAAAGGGGAAAGCAACACTTTTATTGATATTTATTGACTTTTATTATCAAATCAGAAACTATATAAAAAAAAACAAATCGAAGGTGTCTTTACCTTTGTCAACCCTCTGTGTACGTAGGTCATACTTCAACTCAATTTTTCAGTAAAAGTGGTGAATCGGCATGGTAATACGATAATACAATATAGTTCTGTGACTGTCCTTAATTAAAATCGGCCTATATTTACTCCTCACTAATGTAGTCTGTCGCAATTCAAAAGCAGACACGCGGTCACTCCAAACGTCGTTATGCTTTGCACATGCGCCCACTCGGATTTTCAAGTTAAATTTAAATGTCCGAAATGTTGAAATTCTCATAGTTGCTCACTCGAAAAATTTAAGAGCTGGAAATTAAATGAATGATTTATCAAATTACGTTTCCAAAACTCATTATTGTCTGAAATATTGAATAGCTATTTCATATGTCGAGTCGTCATTTCAAAGATATAACCAAACATCGGTTTCCATTCAGTGTTGGATGTGTAATTTAAGAAGTATGACTTGTGTAGAACGAATTAACCGTACGAAATAAGAGGACGTTTAAGAAAGGTGTGGAGTGAAAAAGTCATTGCGAAGTGGATAGAAGAAAGTGGGCTGCGTTGGTATGGTCATGCGGAAAGAAGGAACAATGACAGAACTGTGTAAAAGGTATATTAATTATAATAGTGAGTGCCTATACGTGTAAAAAGTAGGGGAAGACCGCGTAAAAGATGAAAGAAGGTAATTAGTAAATGAGTAAACAAACGTGTTAATATAAATGTGACACACGAGTTGACGAGAAAAATAGAGGAATGGAAGAGATTTGTGGTGTATGTAAACTAAATGGAGGAAGACATTGGTATCACTAGTGACTACCTCTAACCTTGTCATGAAAGGTAACACTGGATCCCTTAGGTTGGGGTGGTACCTTATTTCCGGTGGTGATTCGGTGATCCTATTTATCCTTGTATGCACAACAATTGGCTAGAGTGTTTTCGAGACCTAGTTCAAGCGTCGTTTACACCTCATGAAAGATTGGGAAATGAGTTCTGAGATGACGTATGTATCATAATGTAAATATGAAGAGGGCATTTAACCAAATTTATGAGATTCTGAATTTTCTGAACTTTGTGTTCTCTGTGTGTGTGTGTGTGTGTGTGTGTGTGTGTGTGTGTGTGTGTATATATATATATATATTTTTTTTTTTTCTATGCAGGAAGGAGGAGCCAAGGGCGAACGCCCGCAAAAACGCCTCCATCCCCCCATACAAGAAGAATAAAGCCAAAATCAAGGTACACTCTGCGTTTAAAACACTGGAGGTCATAGACAGAGGAAGAGATGGGTTGAGGAAGATTGTTCCAAAGATGACCGGTTCAGTAGATGAAAGATTGAAGATACCGATTAATCCTTGAGTTAGAGAGTTGGACAGAAAAGGAATGAGAATGTGTCGAAGTCGGGTGCTGCGTGCTCTCTTTGAAGGAGGAGGCGTGCAGTTTGAGAATTCAGAAGAGCAGTCTTCGTTATAATAGCGATAGTAAAGAGAGAGCTAGGCAACATTGCAGCGAAGAGAGAGGGATTGAAGACAGTTAGTAAGAGGAGGGGAATTGACAAAACGAAAAGCCTTTGATTCTACCCGGTCTGTGTGGGTTGAGCCCACCATATACATGAGAAGCATACTCCACACAAGGGCAGACAAGACCCATGTACAGAGAGAGCAACTGAGTGGGGATGAAGAAACTACGGAGGCGGTACAGCACACCTAGCCTCTTAGAAGCTGTTTTGGAAAGAGAGTATACGAGATCTTTCCAGGAAAGATCACGAGAAGAGGAAACGCTAAGAATGTTAAGAGAAGAGGAAGGATTGAGTTGTGTATTGTTGAAAGATTATGACGCGTGAAAGATTATGACGAGTAGACAGATGAGGGAACTGAGGTTTGGATGGATTGAAATCCACAAGGTTTTCTCTGCTCCAGTCAGAGATAGCAGAAAAATCAGAGGTCAGGTGCATCATACCATCATAGCCTTCCCACGCGAAGCAAGGAGTGACTGTTGAAAGGGACGCTTTGTGAAGTGGGTGGAGAAGTGAAGAGTGGAATCATCGGCATAGGAGTGAATAGGACAGGAAGTGCGATTTAACAGATCATTGATAAATAAAAGGAAAAGAATGGGTGACGGGACAGAGCCCGGAGGAACACCACTATTAATAGCTTTAGGAGAAGAAAAGTGTATATCTAGAACCGCAACTATAGATCGGCGAGAAAGGAAATCAGAGATGAAGGCACAGATAGAAGGATAGAAACCGAAGGAGAAAAGTTTGGAAATTAAAGATCAGTACCAGACTCTGTCAAAGGCTTTTGACCGGCAAAAGCAAAGGTTTCACCGAAATCCCAAAAAGAGTTAGAGATATGCAAGAAGATCGCCAGTAGAGCGTTCCTTGCGGAACCTACAGTATACTGACGATTTGAAAGATTGTGAGGAGAGAGGTGTTTAAAAATCTTCCTATTAAGGGTAGATTCAAAAACTTTAGGAAGGCAAGAAATAAAAGCAATTAGACGATAGTTGAAGGGTTGAGAGCAGGAACGAAAAGTACCAGATGAAAGAGAAAGACGAAAGTTTTCCTCGGCAGGGTATCAGCACAGAAGCACATTTCTTGAGAACAATAGGGGAAACACCATCAGGACCATACGCCTTCCTAGAGTTGAGCCTAGATAGGGCAGAAAAAACATCTTTGGAAGAGATGGAGGAACAGCCCCGGAATCGTCCATGGTTGAATTGGAGGCAAAAATTTGAGCAAAAAGTTCAGCTTTATCAGGAGAAGAGACGGCAGCTGAGCCGTCGGAATTGGAAAGAGGAGGGAAGAAATAAGGTTGTTCGAGAGGTTCTTGGCTTGGTACCAGAGAGAGCGAGAAAAATTAATAGTGGATAGGCTTCACATTTAGGTCTGATGAAGAAATTTTTGGCGAGTCGAGGAACTGATTTCGCACGATTCCGGGTGACCGTACCTTCTGAAAGACTCATTCATCTCTCTTGCGTAGAGCATTAAAACAATTAAAGTCAAGCAAATATTTTTTTTATATTAGTAGTAAGCATGGAATATGGAATGTATGCCTCTATGCCTCCATCTCAGCAATGTGCTCAGTGCACTCGGAGGGGCCTCGGCCACGGAAGAGTAATCGCTCCATGGGAAATCAGAGAAATACTGCCTAAGGGCCTACCAATCAGCGACGCCAAAGTGCCAAAGGCCGAACTGGAGCGATAAGACAGGAAACAGATATAAGATTGTGGTCGGAGGAGAACAACGGAGAAAAAGTTTGACAGTGTAAGAAGAAAGATGAGAGGTAAGAAATAAATCCAGAATGTTGGGCCTACCTCCAAGGCGATCGGGGGTACGAGTACTGTGCTGTACAATCTGTTCTAAGTCATTCAGGCTGGAGAAGGTGTAGGCTAGTTCACCAGGGATGTCAGTGAAATAGGAGGAAAGCCAAAGGTGGTGTTGAACATTGAAATCTCCTTAAATGGGGATTTCAACAAAAGGAGAGTGGAATAAAATGCATTCCATTTAAGAAGTGAAGCAGTCAAAGAATTTTGGATAGTCAGTAGAATCAGGCGAAAAGTAGACAGCGCAAACGTATTTAGATTGAAATTGGCGTGTAAGTCGTAGTCTGAGGTGTAGAATTCGGAGGAGTCAAGTTCGGGAATACGAGAGCAAGTTAGGTCGTTGCGTATATATACGCAACATCCACTTTTGAAGTGAAATTGAATATAGAGAAAGTAGGAAGGTACAGAAAAGGGGTTACTGTCAGTCGTCTCAGACACCTGAATTTCAGTGAGGTTTAGGAGTGATGGTGGTGTTCAACAGACTGAAAATTTGAGGAAAGGCCACGAATGTTGCAGAAGTTTATGAAAAATGAATCAGGCAGAGGACCAGAACATCTCGAAAGGGCAGTAGCAGAACCAGCCCCACTGCCCGGGTCTGCGTTCCTGGTATTAGCAGGGGGGGGGGGAGTCAGAAGTGAGGACATTTATGGTCCCCTCCCCAGAGGACTCCGAAGCTCTTGAGATCGATGCCATTTTGTTGTTTTTTAATTTTGAAAAGATTGTGAAGTATGTAAGATGCATGTATGTGTAGTGAGGAATAGTGATAGAAGTGTATATTTGAGAGCATGCTGGACTGCTAACAGGGTAGATGAAACACGTATAAAGATCAGCTGAAGAGGACAGTAACAGGAGAAACGGGAGTTCCAGCACTCCCTGCCTCCTGCCCCCCTCTCCCCGGAGGACTTCCGTGGTCGATTGGTGTCTACAATCGCCTTCATATTGCATATATATATATATAGTCCTTTTATAGGACAACTTGACCTTTGTAAAATGAGGAATCATCGGACGGAACATTTGAAAGGTTGAATGTGTATATACAGCGTGTCCCAAAGAAATGTATACCCACTTTGTTCGATAATACCAGCTATGAGGATAATAAATATATTACTGTTTATATGTTTTTTAATAAAGAATTTTCTCCTGAATCTAAATATGTAATTATTTTTATTAAAAATTGAAGAACAAAAAAGTTACAGATGTTTAAATTAGAATTATTATTTTCGAGACTTCATGTGCGATATTTTCTAATATTTTTTTTTATGGCCTGGCCTGCCTTTTAACCGACTGTTTTGAGATACTTATGTTTAGTGCCTAGCTTAGCCTAGCCATTTCGTTGAGTTCTAATTAGGCAAGACCACAGTTTTGCTCTAACCTTATCTAACATCTTATAACTCTGCGACGTTTGTTCTTTTCTAACGACAATTTGAACATCTTAGATAAAGTGTCATTTAACCATGGAATTTGTAAATTTTTTGAATTAACTAATAATTACAACATTTATGCTTCAATATCAACACCAAACATAAGTATCTCAAAACAGTCGGTTAAAATATTAGAAAATATCGCACATGAAGTCTCGAAAATAATAATTATAATTTAAACATCTGTAACTTTTTTGTTTTTCAATTTTTAATAAACATAATTACATATTTAGATTCAGGAGAAAATTCTTTATTAGAAAACATATAAAAAGTAATATATTTATTATCCTCATAGCTGGTATTATCGAACAAAGTGGGTATACATTTCTTTGGGACACGCTGTATACACACACACACACACACATATATATATATATATATATATATATATATATATATATATATATATATATATATATATGGTGGTGGTGGTGGTGTAGTAGTTAGCGTCGCTGACTATGAATCCATCGGCCCCGGAATCGAGACCCAGTGATGGCAGGCGGCGCGTAGCAAAACCCAGCTGTTCATCCTTCCACACAATAAAAAAAATTGGTTGGTAGATAAATGGGTACCCTCGGTAGCCTTGTGGTTAAGACGCTGGGCTGCTAGTAGGGCGTGGTTCCGATTCCACGTTAAACTGTAGGTCTAGTGACAACAAGCTTGACCCTCATCATAATGAACAATTCGGGCTGAAGCTAAACCAAGGTTGGTGTGTATATATATATATATATATAATATGAAAAATTCAATTAATTTTATTGAGAAACTGGAAACTATTGGGGTTCGAACCCAAGGGTCTCATGCTGTCAAAGGCACCACTTGAACTCATCGAGCCGTCCCAGACTCTTTAAAGGAGCGTTCAAACTCGGTGAAATCTTAGCAGTGTTTGGCAGCTGTATATTTCAGTCGAAATATTGACAATATTAGCTGTAGAGAGACATTCATTTTAATATTTTTTTAGAAGTTGTGTGCTGAATAAGTTTCCGGTGACATGAATTTGGCTTGAAAATTGAAAACGGAACGACTTTACTTTTAAATAAATATAAATTCTTCTTTGCCCGATCTTTCTATATACTTTTATTACCCAAATTGCTCGCAAATTTAAGATATTTTCACTGCCGAAGAAAACTCGCTTGGAATCGCAATATATGACAGTCACACACCAACCTCGAAGATTAATCCGTAGACTTTCGCCCAGACAGACGAATTGCAAAATCGGAAGTTGAAAACTTTCCGTTTTGTATTGGACGAAACTGTAATAACGTCGGTCACGAGATGTCTTGATAGAGAATGAAAAGATTTCATAGGATTTAATAATAAAAAATTAAATGCTCACTCTACCGAATAGAGATTCGCGTATGAGAGTACAGAGTGTTGACAAAAGTAAATAGACACCACGATGATTGTTCTCAAGAACAAATGGCAAAGCTCTTCAATAGAATGCCAGAACGTGCGTCAGCTTTACGTAATACAAAGGGGAAAGCAACACGATTCTAAATATATTGATTCAATAAATCTGTTATTATTTATTAACTTTTTTATCAAATCAAAAATTATGGAAAAAATACCGGATGTGTCTATTTACTTTTGTCAACTCTTTGGATGTTTAACTTGAAAGATGATGAAATAATGTTGCGTGGCATATCTCTGGGAAGGATATACAGGGTGTTTCAGGAGGAAAGGTCAATACTTCGGGAGGTGATAGTATCGGTCATTGTGAGAAAAAAAGTTCATATGAACATGTGTCTAATTCTGAATGGTTACGGAGATAGAGCTGTTTGAATCTACAAATATAAAAGCATTGTTAATGGTAATCAAGAAAGAGAAACCAATTACTGTTTCTAACATTTAATGTTTAAACATTGGCAGTTTGAATGGTATCAGAAACAGAAATGACAAATTTGTTACATGCTTACATTACAGCTTACATGGTTCAAGGTTATAGGGGAGGGAAGTGGGAGGAAGAGCTGCGCGCGCATCAGATTCAAACAGCTCTATCTCCTTAACCATTCAGAATTAGACACATGTTCATATGAACTTTTTTTCTCACAATGACCGATACTATCACCTCCCGAAGTATTGACCTTTCCTCCTGAAACACCCTGTATAGAGAACATCGCGTGGTGTTGATGGTTGATGGGGTTGTTTAACCTCTTTCATAACATCTATGTTCATATGACGGAGGGGACCTACAGCTTCACTTGGTATCCGAACCACGGGTCGCTGCATAATCTGGAACACGGAGGACGGTCTCCCATCTAAGTACTATCCAGACCCAGTGTCACTTAACATCGCTGATCGGCAGGAAGCGGTGTTACGATCCTGGCCACAACGTTTATTTTGTGCACTTTTTCAAAATTAACTCGTTACTTGCGTTATTTTTGTCTCTTTATTAATTCTATATACGTTGCACTATTTTCGAAGTTGTCCAAACGTATGAAAATGAAATTTGCAGCTTAGTATTCTATTAAGTGGTAAAAAGTAGTTTTGAAAACTAGATACGAATTAATTTTAAGAATTATCTTTTTTTTATGCAGGAAGGAGTTGCCAAGGGCAAGCGCCCCTCAAAAATGCTCCCCCTATATAAGAGACAGCCGAAATCAAGGATTCTGAGGCTCATGATGCCTTTTTTTTTTTTCAAAAGATTTTGTAGTGTGTAAAATGCATGTATGTGTAGTGAAGAATAGAGGGAGGAGTGTGTTTGAGAGCGTGCTGTGCTGCTCACAGGGTAGATGAGACACGGAAAAAGATCAGCTAAGGAAGGCAATGACAGGAGAAACAGGAGTCCAGCACTCCCTGTCTCCTGCCCAACGTCCTTTCCGGAGTACTTCCCTGATCGATTGGTGTCTATAATCTCCTCCTACAAATCTAATCATTGTTCATATTGTCTTTTGTACTGATTCAGAAAAGCGAAGTGTACCGTGCATTCTTCACTGAGGTAGTGTAAATAGTTACATTTGCAGCTGAGTGTGAATATGTGATTCTAGTACATTTTAAGGCTGTGATTCTCGTAATATCATTAGATTTTGTCTGTTACGTATATTTTTTAAGATTTTAGCTAAATAAGGGTGAACAGTTCACAGATGTAGCAAAAGCTGTCTGCTTTATTCTTGCAAGTACGTGGCATTATTTCCTGAAACAGATGTTATACAGAGTGTTCCAAAAAGACCTGGACAACTTTGGTTGTTAATATACAGGGTGTCCGAGAATTATCTGTACAATTTTTGGCTGTTATTAAAAGTCAACCATGAAGTGTAGAAATTCCAGTGTTGTCCCATTTTACAGAGAATCTCATTAAGTTTTTTCTGATACCAAGTTTTGACAAATTTTTTAGAAATTCCAGTGTGTCCGAACATTATCTGTACAATTTCATCTTTTAATAAAATTCTTGATAACACACGTAAAATTCTTAAACAAGATTATTTAGAATCTGTATTTTCAAAAGTTTCTTTTATTAAAGTAACGTTGTTACAAACATTCGATATGTGCACCATTAGTGATTCGCAAAACATCCAATCGATACTCCAAATGTTGCCATGTACGCTGCAGCATATCCACATCAATTCGCTCAATAGCAGCTGTGATTCTTGCTTTTAAATCATCAATGTCTGTCACCCGCGTACATTTCTAAAAAACTTGTCAAAACGTGGTATCAGAAAAAACTTAATGAGATTCTCTGTAAAATGGGACAACACTGGAATTTCTACACTTCATGGTTGACTTTTAATAACAGCCAAAAATTGTACAGATAGATCTCGGACACCCTGTATTTAGAACCACAAATGATACAACGGTACTGTTTGGTTTATATGATACAGAAACTCATAAAGTTTTGTGCACATCATCAATACACTTCAATGTGCGCTCCGTTTGTCGCGCGCTGGACATCAAGGCGGTACACGAGTTCTTGCCATGTTCGGCTCAGCATGTTGGCGTCCACCAGTGCGCATGCAGCTGTGATCCGAGCACGAAGATCCTGCAGGTTTGTCACCGTGGTCTTGTAGACCACATCTTCGTCAAACCCCCACAGAAAAAAATCAAGGGGGGTTATGTCTGGTGATCGTGGGGGCCAGGCGGTTGGTCCGTCTCGGCCAATCCAGCGACCCGGAAATTTGTCATTCAGGACGGCTCGAACGACTAAGGCCTAGTGAGGAGGAGCGCCGTCCTGTTGAAAAATGATATCGGGTTGCAGGTCTGCAATCTGTGGGAATGTGAATCCTTCCAATATGTCTAGGTAAATTCTTGAGGTCACTATATCCTCCGCAAAGAAAAACGGACCCACCAAGCGGTTATGGAGAAGGCCACACCACACATTGACCTTTGGATTGTCGCGTATGTGTTCAATGACCACGTGGGGGTTTTCAGAGCTCCAGATCCTCACATTGTGCCGGTTGACCTTCCCCGATACATGAAAACAAGCTTCATCCGTGAACATGACCTTTTTCAGGTAATCTTCGTCATCCTCTACGCGGCTGAGCATTTCCACGGCAAACGCCTTGCGTTTGGGTTCGTCATCTGGTTTGAGTTCCTGCAGCATCCGCACCTTATAGGCATAAAGCTTCAGACTTTTATGCAAAATCCTGCGCACAGTGGTGGTTGGTAGTGCCAATTCTCTGGATGCGCGTCGGATTGATTTTCTGGAACTTTGTTTAAATGATTCACGCACTCGTTGAACGTCTGCCGCACTTGTGCTTGGTCGACCGGTACGCTTCTGTTTCAGGACACTTCCAGTCTCCTTGAACCTCTTGTACCACGCTCTGATACTAATTCGCGATGGCGGATTCCTTCCGTACCTCGTACGTACGGAAATTACGCTGAACTTGGGTGTCGGATCTCGTCTCGATGAACCATTCGACGCACAAAGCTTTCTCCTGTGGAGTCGCCATTTTCTTTTACATTAAACCACCAGACCTGAAATTAAAGAAAACTTTATGAGTTTCTGTTTCATATAAAACAAACGGTATCGTTTTATTATTTGTGGTTCTAAATTTATTAACAACCAAAATTGTCCAGGTCTTTTTGGAACACCCTGTACATTAATGCAAATGCAGCTAATTAATATCTTTCACTTATATAATGTATATTCTAGTTTATAGTTACTAGTATACATAGTATGGTGTTTAGTATACAGTATGCTAATACACAACATAGTTTAGTATAGTATAGTAAGCACAGTATGATGTATACATATACAATAAAATTTGTAAATAAATGTCATACGTAATAGGAAAAAATCTGAAATTACCATCGAACTCAGCGTATACGAATTGATTAAAAAAGAAAATGAAAAACCTGTTCCATCCAAAAGAAAAAAAAAAAAAAGTTTAAATTTATTGGCCAGTGTAATTTTTATTTTATTTTCGACGAATTTTTTATTTGCTAATTAATAATTTATGAAACGCTTTAGGAATTTTATTTTTCTTCGGCGAATTTATTTCCGCAACTCAACGTTCAAGATATTTTAAAATGGATCATAAGTACCTAAATTCAAGTCTGTTTCCTCTATGAATATACCATTATATATGCGCATAGTAGATGATAAATTGGGCTTCGAGTAGGAGATATATAATAGAACTTTATTTACAATAAAGTTATTTTCTGGTTATAATTTGTACCCGTTTACAGACCTATTAAAATGCAGAAACTCGGGTTTATAAACGCTCCTTTATTCTCCTCAGTCGTTGCTTGGATGGATCGTGTTTGCCGGCGCTTTCATTAAATTTGGCATCGAGAGAGAGATGCTCGAGAGGTTGTGAGGAGGAGTTTCGCTTATAATATGAGAAGGAGTCGTATAATGAAGTTGCCATGAAGCCCATTTCAGTTCGCACTTGGCAAATAAACGGGCTCTCGCCATTTACTCGAATCTATTCCTCATTCAAGCAACGACTAACACTTTTTATTTATAATTTTCTCCGTCATTTTGTTCATTTACATTTTTTACGATATCTTCGTTCCTTTTGTTAATATAAATACTTTTGTTTACGGCTTCGCTCACATTCCTGCGAGTCGAAGCGGATACTCGATCCATTACGAGGAAGAATTTAAGATCAATAAATAATGGTTTGTAATAAACCTAACGTTTTTGCAGCACGAAAAATAAATGTAAAATATATTTTACTCATTTTATAATCTCTTCATATAAAAAAAAATTATTATTTATTATCGACTTTTTTCTCCTCCTCGTTTTTGTGCTTCAAAAGGCAAAATGTCTATTGAAGTTTTGTATAGGAGGCTATATATTAAATTTTGTAATCAAAGGCAATACACAAAATATCACTATCAGTAAAGTAGTTATGCGCATCCTCTCTCTCTCTCTCTCTCTCTCTCTCTCTCCTCTCTCTCCTCTCTCTCTCTCTCTCTCTCTCTCTCTCTCTTACACACACAAACACACACACACACATTATTTATCAGATGCATAAAGTACATACATTATTTACCATACCAAATAAGTAGTATGATGTAATCCTTAAGGGGCAGGTTTTAAATAAATATATATATATATATATATATATATATATATATATAGTGTTGATGCCAGCGAGTTAATAAGATTTTGGAATGATGATTCAGTAATTTTTTATTTTTTCTGTGATTTACTAAATTTTCATATTTTTCTGTTCGTTACGAGGAACTACATTTATTTGTTTGTATGGATGTGAGGTTTATGATTAAAATTGGATACACCTTCCGTGAAGAAGTAAACATTCCTTTCATACCGGACTACTTTGCCGTTTTAATTTTACA
The DNA here is from genome assembly GCA_023014485.1 of Bathynomus jamesi. Taxonomy (NCBI): domain Eukaryota; kingdom Metazoa; phylum Arthropoda; class Malacostraca; order Isopoda; family Cirolanidae; genus Bathynomus; species Bathynomus jamesi. The sequence continues at coordinate 787,831 of JAJOZX010001014.1, read as the reverse complement.
AATTTTAATTTTCTCTTCTGCACCTCCGACCTTTTTATTAATCACGGCGGTATTGCAGTGAAGCTAATGTACGTTACCGCCCGTAGGTAACGCAGTTTCCCCGTTAGCAAAGTGAGAGCACTGAAGTTAATAAAGGTTCGACTCCCGATAGTACTGCGTAATAATAATCTGGGAATTAGAGCAATGGGCCCCATTAGTCTTGCTTGACTGTTGCGCTAGTTTCTAGCCCTCATCACTGCTTATTATTGCGTAAACCTATCCAATATTTTAAAATGGTGTTTTTTTTGTGTGTGTGGGGGGGGGGGGACAAGAAAGCGAGAAATCAGGGGCTTGGGAGACTCTGAAACCACACGACGTGGGTTCGAGTCCCCTTGTTTCCTGATTACCCATTTTACTACCTTTACACTTTCCATTTTATTTAAGTGCGGTTATTGTACTTTCATTCTAATGTTTCTTTCATAAATATTCAACTTTTGTCTTTATGCTTCAGTTACACTACACAGCAGTGAAATGGAGGTTTATGTACGTTTTTCTCTTCTTCACTATTTAGTCTTTATTTACTTAATAATAAACTTCATTCCTTCAAGGGCTAAGTCGTGGCGAATGTCGTAGCTCCGCTTCCAGTCCATCAGCGAAGTTAAGCGACATTGGGTCATGAAAAAGAAAAAACTATAGTGTTTGCATGGCGTCGATTGCGGGAGGGGGGGTGGACGCAGGGGACATGTCCCCCCCTACTTTTTACAAAGGGGGGGACAACCTACCAGTTGTCCCCCCACTTTCGTGGATGAATTGCTATAAATGCTAACTATTAATGGCACCTAATGAGACGTTATATGTCGTATTATATGCAAATGTAATAGCAAAAGTATAAATTATTTTCATGAACACCAGTGTATGTTTATCATGGAATTTAGCAGTCAATTTGCATTTTAATAATTGCACGTAGCATATGTAGGAACAGCTACTCAGAGTATTGTTTGAATCGCTTTTTGATGGCGAAGTGTCCCCGCACTACTTTAGAGCAATCGACGCCCTTGGTGTTTGTCATTTACTATTACTTATTCGAACTATAATGGATTTAATTTTCCCAGAAGAATTCCTTGTTCCATGCATGGTCTGTGTGTAACATAAAAGTTTCTCAGGGGACCATTCTGAGTTGTATCACATTAAACGGACGTGTTACGTGCCTTGAAAAGTGGACGATCAATTTCCCAGTTGAGGTTTAAGTTTTGGTTTTTGGTTAAAAATACTAGAGTTACCCTTTTTTCTTTGATTTATTCAGTCCGACGTGAATGCAACGCGTTTCTTGTTTATACTGAGGTTCTGAATGTAGTGGGGCTAGGCTGTTTTAAACCCTAGATCCTGGATCATATCTGCTTGGCAGATAGCTAGTGAGGGAAGCTATATTTTAGGGCTTCTCTGCGAGTGACCCGTTGCCCACGTCGGGCTAACATCATGAAAAAGAAAAACTATAGTGTTTGTCATTTACCATTACTTATTTGAACTATAACACTGCCCAACAAAAAAAAAAATTTTTGGCTGCTGATTTAATTCTAAGACCTGTTTCTGGATAATATTGATGTGCTGATTTAAAAAATCACCTTAGATTTTGTCCATCACATCAGGTTTTCGTGCAATGCAATATGCCTATTTTGGGTGATCCATGAAGGGCGCTTATCAAAATTGATGATTTTTGAGACCTGTTAACAGCTGTTTTGCTGTTAAAATTTTATATGTGGAATACGCAAATCTGTGCATTAAATTTAAAAGTCATGTACAACATATTAAAATCTTGGGTATCTGTGATTTCCCCAGGTGTGAGCGTGACGTCATGATCATGGATTCATTTTTTGCTTATTTAAACACTTTTAATCACTTTATGTCAATATTACCATTGTATATTAAAGTTCACTCCCTGCACAATTGTTTACTTTTCCATGCTGATTCTGAGTATGTAAAAACTTATTTTTTGAAAAGAAAAAAAATTGGGCATAACCCTGCCAAAATGCGATATCTCCAAAATATCCGTATTTGATTGCTCGGAAACCTGACGTGATAGGCAAAAACTAAGGTGATTTTTTAAATCAGCACACCAAAGTTACCTAAAAACAGGTGTTAGAATTAAATCAGCAAAATTGGTGTTGGGCAGTGTAATGGATTTAATTTTCCCGGAAGAGTTCCTTGTTTATGCACGGTCTGTGTGTAACATATATATATATATATATATATATATATATATATATATATATATATATATATATATATATATATATATATATATATATATATATATATATATATATATAAGCGCCTCGGTGGTGTAGTGGTTAGCGTCGCTGACTACGAATCCATCGGTCCTGGGTTCGAGACCCGACGGCAGCCGGCGCGCAGCAAAACCTAGCTGTTCATCCTTCCACACAATAAAGAAAGTGGTTGGTAGATAAATGGGTACCCTAGGTGGCCTAGTGGTTAAGATGCTGGGCTGCTGATGGGGCGTGGTTCGGATTCCACGTTAAACTGTAGGTCTAAGGTAGAGTGAAAAGCTTGACCTTCGTCAGCATGAACAGTTCGGGCGGAAGCTAACTAAAGGTTAGTGTACACCTTCCGTTTCCTCTATCTTAGACGTAAAAGCCCTTTGTATAGCTTCAATGTTCGCGATGTCTCGTTTTCTGTATGGGCTTGTGAGTATTGAGCAATAGTGGTATACTAGTAGGACTAGACTCTTCCATAATTTGAGCATGATGTTTGCTTTTCTGCTGCGGAAACTCCTCCAGATTATTCCCATTATTTTTCTAGCTGTTGTAATTTTGATGTTATAGTGCTCTCTGAATTCCGCATCCGACGACATTATTATTCCAAGATCCCTGACTTGTGGATTTGGTGTTATCTGTTTGGCTTGCAGAGTTTTGTACCCTTTTTTCTGTAGCTCCTTGTTATTACCATATCTTAGAAGTTGGAATTTTTCTTCGTTGAACTTCATATTGCTGTCTTCTGCCCACTGGAATAATGTTTCAATGTTATTTTGTAATTTTCTTCTGTCACCTTCGTTCAGTATTTCCTCACATTTCTTTGTGTCATCTGCGAAGCATGATACAATACTGTCCTTAATATCTGCATCAATATCTGCAATCATTATTATGAAGAGCAAGGGAGCTAATACTGTCCCTTGTGGGACAGAGCTCACGACTTCCGAGACTTCCGATTTAACTCCGTTTACCACGTTTACCACCATTCTTTGTGTTCTTTGCGTCAAGAAATTAAATATCCACCTTCCAAGCTTTCCAGTAATTCCTGTATTCTTAAGTTTGTGTGTTATGATTCCATGGTCACATTTATCGAAAGCTTTAGCAAAGTCAGTATATATTACATCTATGTTTTGTCCTCGACACAATGTTTACAATATTTTCTCTGGTGGTCTAGTAGCTGTGATAGGCATGATCTTCCAGCCCTGGAGCCATGTTGATTTGGATTGTATAAGTCTTTTTCTTGTAGGTAGCAGGTAGTTTTGCTTCTAATTATACGTTCAAAACACTTTATAAGGTGTGAGTTGAGAGCCACTGGCCGATAATTCTTGGGCATTGCTCTGTTACCACCTTTAAATAAGGGGGCAATGTTCGCGTTCTTTAAGGGGAGTGGAATTTGTCCTGTGTCGAGTGATTTCCTCCATAGTAAGTATAGCGGTTTGGCAATACTCTCTTTGCATTTCTTCAGAAACGTGGCACTCCATGTGTCTAGCCCTGGCGCTGAATTGTCTCGCATCTGTGATAAGGCCGTAATTACATCTCCTTCCGTGAACTCGAAGTCCATTAATAGGTTTGTGCAGGAATTTGTCCTTGGTTGATTTGTATCTATGTCGAAAAATTCGTCTGGGTTTTCCACTTCCATCTCGGACCTAGGGGTGCTAAACACAGAGTTAAATTGTTCCGTAAGCAGTTTGCTTATTTCTTTCGGGTCATTTGTGTATTCGGCCTCCCCGTCTATCAACGGACCAATACTCTCCTTACACTGCATTTTCCTTTTCGCAAACGTGTAGAAGTAGTTTGGGTTATTTTTTATGTTTCCTGCTACCTTGTTTTCCTCTTCGTTTGTCTTATGAATGAATGTTTGCTTTAGGTCCATTTCTACTTCGCCAAGTTTCCTCTCTAGTTTGAGTCTCTTTGCATCAGTTCTGCATCTGTGGGGATGTTTTACGTTTTGTCTTCGTTGCCTGAATAGTGTCCTGATTTTCCTCTCGGGCTTGCTACGTTTTCTCTCCTATCTCTCTGGAATATGTTTCAGTATTATAGGTTTGGTTTCAGTCTCTATTATACATAGTATTTCTTGTGGAGTCTTCTCGTGAAGTAGCAATTCCCAATTTACCTCCTTTAAATCTTTATTTACGTTTTCCCAACTTTCTTTCTCTGAATTTATGTTTAAGCCTTCAAATATTCCATTTGCCTCTCTAGGATGCGTTTTCGGACCTCTGGGTGCTAACTTCAATTGTATATCGATGAGGTTATGGTCGGAGAACTTTGTGCGAGTTACTTTTTTATTTATTATTATCTCGTTGTTATTTGTCAAGATTAAATCCAAAACGTTCTCTATTCTCGTGGCTTCACAGATTTCCTGGGTAGGGGCGTAATGTTCTATAATATCTAATAGCATTGTTGCTTGGGTTCTATCATCTTTAGTAATGTTGCCATGAAACTTCTCATTTTTCTTCCATGTTATGAATGGGAAATTAAAATTTCCGAAAATTAGGATATTTGTTGCTGGAGTTTCAAGTAATTTTAATATGTTTTCTATTTCATTTGTTGCAAATTGGAATTCACTTTTTCTGGTGTTTGGTGGTCTATAGATGTTCATAATGGTTTGGCTCAGTTCTTTTACTTCTAATATCATAACTTCAACTGTGCTGTTTGATTTGTTTACCTTCACTTCACATGTGTATAGGTATGTTTTTCACGTAGATGCAACACCCTCCCCCTCGTCTAGCCACTCTATCTACTCTGTATATGTTGTAGTCCAGCAATGCTAATTCAGTATCCTCGATAAAGTTTTAACAGCCTTTTTCGCATTTATGCAAGTGTGTTTCCGTTAGGCATATAATATCTATGCTGGTTTCTGGAGCTAAAGTTTGCGAGTATTGTAATTTGCAGCCTGCATGGTCCGTGTAGAGGCCTTAAATAGTTATGTATAAAACATTTATTGAGTTTCTAATTTCCCTGTTCAGTTTTCCTATATAGTGGTCGTTTCCAGTCGATGTCGGTTCCTGTTTGGTGTTATTGGTTAGGCCGCTGTATTTGGGAGAATTGGGGTTGCGGCTGCGGCACTTGATACCACTGTGGATGTATTATCGGTGGATGGTGTTGGATAGAGGGGTGATGTATGTAATGGTGTGGGGAATATACCTGCGGAGTCCTGTCCTTTCTTGTTAGCAGGGCAAGCTGTGCTTTTATCGTGCTCATTTCCTCTAAAAATTTGTTTCCTTGCTCCTGTTGTTACTTACAATACGGATAAGGTCTGATCTTGCCCGTTCTCTTCTTTGCGTACCCTTTATGTAAAAATATGGACACTCTATATTTTATACCCGTATAATACCTGTATAGTACCTGTACAATAATCACCTTAGTGCGTAAGAGTAATTATTTTTTAACGTTAAGACTAAATCGAATATAATTACTACATACTTTTAATTATTTTTTGTAATGAATCACATTTACTATATTTTTCCGTCACGCGCCTATAAATATAAATTATCTGTAATTAAGGAAATTTTACGCCGTGAAAGTCATTCTTCACCGCCTCAAATTTAGCAGGGTTTTTTATGCTTTATACTTACAATGTTATGTCCATATTGCAAATAATTATTCTTTTATGTAAAGAAAATGGGGTAATTTCATTTTTTCATGATTTTCACTGATTGCTTTACGAATGGCTTCATTATTTATAAAGAAAACGCTTCACAAAGGTCTTATCAATTGGTCTCATTTTTTTTTTTTTGTTAAATGTCTGTGAAGAAAGGCAGAAGCGTTGATCTGTTATAGTAAGTCTGAAATATTCTTAAATAGTACTGCCACAATCAAAAAGGAATTTGGAAGTCTGTTCTTAATATTCACGTTTCAATTTTTTTGTATATTCAGTTTCTGTTTTTTATTTACATTCAAAACCGCGACAGGAATTTATATATATATATATATATATATAATATATATATATAAAGAACGACGCTTGTATAGAAGAACGTTCCGCACAAGATGAGGGAGAACGAACAAATGAAAAATGGGGTAACCACCCGGGAATCGAACCCGGGATCTTCCGATTGCCGGTCAGATATGCTAACCACTACACCGTGGGCCTCGATTAATCAAAAGTCGTAATTCTCCTACATACGAGCAGAAACCAATGCCCTGAGGGGGCACCTCCCGCATGTCGCACATATATACATTTTAACTGCAAACAACACACAGTATAATTAATGTAAAGAACGACGCTTGTAGAGAAGAACGTTCCGCACAAGCGTCGTTCTTTATATTAATTATACTGTGTGTTGTTTGCAGTTAAAATGTATATATGTGCGACATGCGGGAGGTGCCCCCTCAGGGCATTGGTTTCTGCTCGTATGTAGGAGAATTACGACTTCTGATTAATCGAGGCCCATGGTGTAGTGGTTAGTATATCTGACCGGCAATTGGAAGATCCCGGGTTCGATTCCCGGGTGGTTACCTCATTTTTCATTTGTTCGTTCTCCCTCCTCATCTTGTGCGGAACGTTCTTCTATACAAGCGTCGTTCTTTACATTAATTATACTGTGTTTGCAGTTAAAATGTATATATATATATATATATATATATATATATATATATATGGTAGTGCAAAAATCAGGACCCATAGGCATTATAACATTTTCATTAATTGTTTGTTTTTAACGAAAGGTGAGCGAGTGCAGTTGGTTTTTCTGTACAGAAAAGAATGGGGCAGTTATCGATCTGTCACTAATGAATTTAATCATTTGTACCCAGAGAGAGAGAGAGAGAGAGAGAGAGAGAGAGAGAGAGAGAGAGAGAGAGAGAGAGAGAGAGAGAGAGAGAGAGAGAGAGAGATTTAATGGCTCATTCGGCTGTAAGCAAACTGACGTACGTTTTAAAGACACAGGAAGTGTTCATGAGCGACCCCGCAGTAGTCGAAGTTAATGGTAGCCATTCTGAGCATTTATTGAATAAATATAGGTATAATGATTATGGGTCCTGACTTTTGCGCCACCCTGTGTATATATATATATATATATATTGTGAGACATTTACGTGTCTCATTTATTCTGCATAAATGAGATTGCATGTGATTGGAAAGTAAGTTGGTAGATATAAAGCGCTAATTTTTTCAGGAGATCCCCATTTTATGCGTATGTCCCGAGGCTATAATTATACACGGAAGCGTTTCCAATGTAATTCTGTGACATTACCTTCGTCGTAAAGTTGTAAGGGTCTTCCGCTGTATTATTTAATTTAAATGGCGTATGACACGCGGTGACATGAGGGCATACGTCTTACAACTAAGAATTACAATGAGGAAATTTGGGCTTTACGTTATTTATATCAAACTTTTGCCAGCATTTATTTTGCGCAGGAAAAATGGCGATATATTATATATATATATATATATATAATATATATATATATATATATATATATAGAGGGCGTCCCATAAGTCCGGTTACAACTAAAACAAATGTTCAGAATGATGTTTTGTTTTGGGACCTTTTTTTTAGTTGCAGGTAGAATAACACGTAATGGTTGCCTTTGACTGAGGCCAGAAGCATGCAAAAGAAAATTTACACCTTTTCCTGAGGATTGCAACGCACTTCCATATTAGCCACTGCGTGTTATTCTACCTGCAACCAAAAAAATGTCCCAAAACAAGACATCAATTTGAACATTTGTTTTACTCGTAGTTCTAATGTATTAGTTTTGTAAATTTAATTTGAAATAAATTTTCCTGAGACCGGATTTATGGGACATCCTGTATATAATATATATACGTGTGTGTGTGTGTGTAACGTTCTCGTAAACACAAATATGTAAATATTATTGTGGTATGTAATGTTTGGTAATCGAATACTGAAAACAGGAAATCCATTTGTTCGTGTATATCGTGTGTGTGTGTCTAATTGGTGCAGAGATAAGCGAAATGGCAATAACTCAAACCTATAATTAACAAAATATACCTACTTTATCACGATAAGGAATATATACTGTTGCATTGAGCCATCTATTTAGGCTAGGTGCTTAGTTTTGCCGTAAAAGTATTAAATTGATGTATATTTCTTCCTTCATTAGCGTTCACTATCCTTTACTATTTGCGTGCGTTAGGCCCAAATAATGGGAGTCTATAAATTCATCCAAATAGGAGAAATAATAGCCATCCTCTTTATTTATGGTCCTTTTCATTTCAATATTATGGATACAACTTATTGAAACTAGACTCCATTCATTTTGAGAAGGAGAGCGTAGTTGAGCTTATTTGACCTGAACTCAATCATTTTTTTAAAGGAGTTAATTTATTGTTTTGAGGATAATATTAAGAGAGAACTTCTGACGAGAAATTACACTCACGAATCGTTACGAATTAGATAAGAAGTATCGGATTTGATTTTCATAAGAGGTACTATTAATATTTATTCCTTTTGCGAAGAATCCAATCGGTAAAGTTCAGAGGGCAAGATGACACACACACACACACACACACACACTGTGTATATATATATATTATTTCAAAGATTATTTCAATTTTAATCTGTAATGACAGTTAACTAAATACACCATTATTTTATTTTCCACAAATTCTATTTATATTTGACATTTTTCTATGTAAAAATAAATATGAATCTCAAAGATTTTTGCCTGAAAAGCTGCCGTGCTTCCCAACGGCATATTCGGCGGAAAAGACTACTGTAATTAAACTACAAAAATGAAACGTTAATCTTAACATTATATAAACCAGTATGGATGTAATGTATATCTTATGTAATGTGTTCTTTCTGAATAAAGGTTATTATATATATATATATATATATATATATATATATGAAGCGAACTGGACACATTGGCAATTTTGTGATTATTCCACGAATAAAGAGTCCAACGCTTCCCCCATCCACAGACAATTGGTATTGCCAAATACCCCTCTTGTACGCTCAAAATGTAGTTATTTTCAATGCGTTATTTGCGTTATGTGCCCCTCGTAGACAATAGTCACAAAGTTTAAACGCGCCTATCTCAAAACTGGTTTGGCGAGTTCGCCCCTCGTACTCGCGACGCCTCATATATATACACTAAGAATTGTTACTGTTAGTTTCAGTCCTATATAGGAAGTACTTGTTATATAATAAAACGATTAGAATGTCGGTACCATCTATATGTTTGGCTTACCAAATATTTGCCACCCGTAATATTGTGGTAAAGATGTGGAGGAAAGTAGGGTCATTATGTAGTTGGTTAGAAGTTTGAAGGAAAATATAAAATGAGTGCCACTTAAAAAGGTTCACTCAATAAATAGTTTGTAATTCGCTAACGAAGCACAAAGAAGTATAAGTCTGAGGTTAATTTTCGTGAAGGGTATATGTGTTTGAGTGAAGGGTATATGTGTTTGAAGGCCTCCTATAACGGTTTGTGTGCCGCATTTTGTATTCACTGGAATAATTTTCTAGTGTCGAATTTGTCCCAACTTTTTGTAAATTAACTAAAGTTAGTGTTTGTATTGTTAATAGTACAATATTAAATTAAAATTTTATTTTAAAACATAGTTATGAATTTTGCTGAAAATAAGGAAGTGCAGTACAGCTTAAAGCAGAGTTCAGCTGTCACCCAACCTTCTAATTAACAAAGCCAAAGTAGGATGAAAGGAAGGAAAGAATTTTAAAGATAAAGTGAAAATTTTAAAGGGGGAAGGAATCCGAGTGCAAATTCTACAATACTTGTACGCGCTAACAAATGCTTCCATCTGGGAGTTTAAGGCAAGATAAGCATCTAGTTTCTTTTTAAAGGATTCGATCGAATTACTTTGAAATACTCTGACTGACAATCCACTCCACAAATTAACTATACGATTGAAGAAAAAAATTTCAGTTTCATTAGAATTAAAATGTTTACCCACTAATTTGGAACTGTTACCGCGAGTTCTATCTGTATTTTTGAAAGTGAAATATTTTTCTGCGTCGACGTTATCTTAACCTTTAATCATTTTAAATACCTGGATTAAATCTGCTTCAATACGCCTTTTTACCAATGAGAATAAATTTGATGTTTCTAAAGACAGAGAATTATTTGTTTCTATATCTAGGAATCATCTCAGTAGCCCGTCGCTGCACTCTCTCCATTCTGTCTATGTCCTGTCGTAAATATGGGGACCAGAACTGAACGCAGTATTCCAGGTAGGGACGTACTAAGGAATTATATAATGTTAGCATTGTTTTCTCCGACTTAAATTCAAATAATCTACCAATAAATCATAAAATTCTATTTGCCTTTCTGACCGCTTCGATACATTGCTTACGCGGTTTAAGAGTGTCGGCAACAATAATACCTAAATCTTTCTTTTCCGTAACACTCGTTAGTGCCTTGTCGCGCATAAATTACTTTTGTTTAACATTGTTTCTACCGATATGCAACGTTTTACATTTATCTATATTAAAGTTCATTTGCCAAATTTCTGCCTACTCGAGTAATTTATTAATGTCTTCTTGAATCTGCAAACGTTCCTCCGCTGATTTTGTTCGTCCCCCTAGTTTGGCATCATTCGCAAATTCTGAAATTACACTCTTAATAATTCCAATGTCGATGTCATTGATATAAATAATAAAAAGAACTGGTCCCAGAACTGATCCCTGAGGCACGCCGTAAGTTACACTTTTTCAGTTAGACGCTTTACCATTAATGACCACTCTTTGTTTACGTCCACGAAGCCAATTTTCAATCCATTTGAGAACATTACCATCAATTCCGTGAGAATGAAGTTTAGTTAATAATTTTCTATGTGGCAGTTTATCAAACGCCTTTTGAAAATCGAAATATCCGATATCTACTGTTTTACTCTCGTCATATACTGAATATTTACAATATCATTAAGGAAATCAAGCAAATTAATAAGACAAGAACGATTGCGTCGAAAGCCGTGTTGAGAATCTTTGATTAATTTATTCATTTCTAAGTGATTAACTATTTTGTCTCGAACGATCATCTCCATAAGCTTACCAGCTACTGAAGTCAGACTAATGGTACGATAATTTCCCAGAAGCGATTTGTCCCCTTTTTTAAATATTGGCGTAATGTTTGCAAGTTTCCATTCGAACGGAACTTATCCAGATTGTAACGATTTGTTATTAGCAGGGATGGGAAACTGATAAATTTTTAAGTCCAGTTTTCGATTTCAGTTTAAGTTTGCAAAAATATCGATTTCAGTTTCGATTTCAGTTTTTATTTTTTTTTCGATTTGAGTTTATTTTTCGATTCAAGTTTTATATTTTTCGGTTCGATTCAATTTAAATTTCGATTCTAGTTTTTTTCAGATTTCTTTAAGAATTTCTTTGTACCACTTATATTACGTTTTGGTGGGGTACCCTATTGACAAATTCAGATTTAATTTTATATTTGTATTTGCATTCGATTTCTGTTTTTCAAAGAGAGAATTTGCTTTAGTAACTATCTTTACTTTTGTATGATTAAACATGTAAACATCTATAGCCAACTGAATCAGCACGAAACACTCATCTTCTTTTTTTTTTACTTATTCGCTTCATTTCTTTCACGTAAAGTTTTATTAACAAAAACTTTCAATTCGAAATGTTTTATTAATTCATACACTTTTTAAATTTTAAACCACACGACATGTATAAAATATATAAATAATAGTATTAGAAAGGGGAATAAAACAATTAAATGGTCCTCTGTTTATTATATACAAAATACAAATACCTTGGAAACACATGTTAAAATTAGAGCGAACAATTAAAATCAATTAAAATATTGTCAATGTTTTCGGGCAACAAATTGTTTCTTTGAGGACTTAAAATCAATCTAAAAAGAGAAAAAAGCCGTTCCACGCTAACTTGTGTCATTGGAACAGAATGCACAACTAAAGACAATTTGTACAGCTCCTCATCTTTATCTTCGTTGCGTTCCACCACGCAATTAGGCTACTGTCTGCTGAAATCCTTTCAATATTTAAAATCTCGAAGAGCCGAAATGATGCTTCTATTCGTAGCACTGGTTGAGTTTTTCTTTATTTTTGCAGCAGCTCTAAGCATGTTTTCCAACTCATCCTCTGATGTACTGGATTCCATGCTTGCCGAAGATGTCGATGCCAAGCTTGCCGAAGATGTCGATTCCATTTTCGTGTGAAGTTGGGTCAAATGAGTAATTGCACGCTCCTGTTCTATTTCGGATAGCATAACATTGAACCTAGGATCCAGATATAACGATGATATCACTACTTCTTTTTGTAGAAGCTCCTTCTCTCTAGCATTCATTGCTTCTAAAAGGTTGTGAGCCAGCACGCATTTAATTTTTGAGATATCACTTTTACACAGAAACCACAATTTGTAGAAGTCTCCTGGAGTCAAGTTTTCTCTTGCAGTCGTACTGTAGCTTTTTTAGCAGGCTCTAATACTTGCAAAATTTCTTGCAGTTTTTCCCAAGCTTGAGGAGAAAGTTTTAAATCGGTTCCTATGGGTTCAATAAATTCATCAATGAACGGTCGGAGTTCCACTAAACGGAAGATCATGTCATATGTTGAGCACCACCTCGTCACGACGTCTACGATAGGCAAATGATACTTCTTTGTTTTTAAAATATTCATAATAACTGGAGTTCGCAGCTTCTTAGCAAGTTTCCGCGAATGAGCTATAGTATTTACGAGCAATCCTGCATTTAAAGTCTTTTATTGCAAGTTGCAAAGTATGTACAACACATTTAACAGAAAGAACATTTCCTAATTCCAACTCATCTAGTTCACTGATATCACTTTCATCGTTTACAATGTCATTTCCTTCACTCGAGATCAGTTCTACAGCTTTCACCATATTTCTAGCATTATCAGTAGTAATAGAATAGAATACACTTGACGAATGCTTAAGTTATATTTCAATAGCACACTTAAAACCAGTTCCTTGATGTTTTCACACGAATGAGCATGAGAGAAGTCTGTAACAGATAATGTTCGGATCTGAAGAGAATCTCCATTAATGAACTGGGCATTAATGGCTAGAACAGATCTATCCAGACGGCTGTGATATCTATTTTCAGTGAAAACATTCTGTTTTGCAGTTCTTCACTTATTTGCTTCACAATGTCTGCAGCTTTCCTATCAACTAAATTCGAGATTTTCTTCCTGTCCTTTGATGTGTTGAGTGCGTTCTTAATTGGATCTATGATCTTACATAAACCACTGTCTTCTACTGCAGAAAATCGTCTTCCATTTAGAGTTACCAGTTCAACCATAGCATCATTAAAACGTTTTTATATCCATTGGAATGCTTATTGTTGGACGAAGCATCTCTTGAATAGCTTTCATACGCTTAGTGTTGGTGTGATCTAGTGTCTGCTCATCTTGTGGCAAACATCTTTACCTCTTTAAATTAGAAGCTTCCTTTCTTCTTTCTAAAGCATTAAACTCTGCCTGATGGTGTCTTTCCAGATGCTTCTTTAGATTAGTAGCACAAGGATGTTTCATAATCATGCTACATCCAGTCACTTTGCAAGCTGCTGTTACATGCTTACGAGAACATGAAGTAAGAATATACCACGTTAGTTTTATAACGTCCCATTGTTGAAAAAGGAATAAAATTTTAAGTTGGACTGCTACCTGTGAAATTTTTCTGATGAATGAAAGACAAGTAACAAACGCTTCATTTATATACACTAGCAGGTAAAGGAAGTGTCTTTCAGGAGAGGAAACACAAGGAGATTAGAGGAACATTCCAAAGGATAAACATTTGGAGAAATACCAAGGAGAATAGAGTAATATTCCAAAGGATTAACTTTGAGTTGAAGTCTGGTCATTCCCACGGATTTCAGGAGAGGAGAGGACACACAAGGAGATTAGAAGAACATTCCAAAGGATAAACATTTGGAGAAATACCAAGGAGAATAGAGTAACACTCCATAGTAAATGCAAAACTTCACTTTTTTACGTGGAGGTCGAACGAAATGTGACAATAAAACTCACACTAATAGACAGAGTTTATTTCCACAACAGTTTCGATGCCCACTGGTATTCTCTTCGGGTGGATACAGAAAAACGAATGAACAAAAGTGAGTAAGGAAACAATCCAGGAAAGGTAAGGAACATTCTTGAAGGCCAGGGACCATTAAGAAATTCACACCTAGGTTAGATCCCGTTCACTTGACACCGGAAGGGATTTTTTGACCAAGAATCTTATTAGAGGGTCCAGCTTATAAGTACCTTCGCACAAATTAAATTATCTTCTTGACAAGAAGATAATTTTAATTTGTGCGAAGGTACTTATAAGCTGGACCATTTAATGAGATTCTTGGTCAAAAAAATCCCTTCCGGTGTCAAGTGAACGGGATCTAACTAGGTATGAATTTCTTAATGGTCTCTGGCCTTCAAGAATGTTCCTTACCTTTCCTGGATTGTTTCCTTACTCACTTTTGTTCATTCGTTTTTCTGTATCCACCCCAAGAGAATGCCAGTGGGCATCGAAACTGTTGTGGAAATAAACTCCGTCTATTAGTGTGGGTTTTATTGTCACAACATTCCATAGGATTAACATTTGAGTTGAAGTTTGGTCATTCCCACGGATTATCTCACTCACTTATGTAGATATAGATAGTATAGCTATTATCGAACTGAAAAATTTAATGCCCAGAAAAAACCGAAGGCGTCCTTACCAAGTGATTAAATTTAGATCAATGAAAGGAGCAGTCATTATTGCAAAGTATTTTGATATGGGATAAAATTTTTCCTCCCTAATTCTTTTTCTTTCATTTTTCAAACCCTTGTCTCTAGTACTTTCAACTGCGTTATTTTCTACATCGAATTGAAGAATAAATGGATATTTTTAAATCCATACAAATGTTGTCTCAAAAAAAGGCAAATAATTCACATATTTATATTTGTTTGCAATCCAAATGCTCCTCAAAACTGAAACGCAAAACTGTTATTTTTAATCTATTCGAATTCAAATTTCAATCTTTGATTGTTTTCCAATTTCAGTTCGAATTTCGATTTTAGTTGTCAGAATTTTTTTCAGTTCGAGTTTTTTTCGATTTCAGTTCATAAAATAATATCAGTTTTATCAGTTTATCGATTCCAGTTCGATTCAGTTTCCCATCCCTGGTTATTAATTATTAAATATATACGTGAGAGAAGAGACTATTACGCAGTTAATTTCTTTAATTACCCTAGGATAAAGCTTATTTGGACCTGGAGTTTTATTGGGGTTAATTTTACCTATGGCCAAGAGTACTTCAGTTTCATCAATGATAAAATTGTGAAGCTTTAATTGATCATCACTGAGCATGATTACGGGAACGGGAATGTTGTTCATATTTTCGGTAGTAAAGACGGAAGAGAAGAATTTGTTTAAAACTTCCATCATTTATGTCATCGTAAATTTATTCGTTGTTTTCGCCAATGAGTAGACCGATAGTCTGCGAAGCTACTTTTTTATTCCTAACATAATTATACAATTCCTTCGGATTCGAGTTAATTTGGTTCACTATATATAGCTCATAGTTGTGCTTACTTTTTCTGATAAGGTTTTTGCTTCGCCTTTTGGATAGCTGGTAAGCATTTTCATCGAACAAATTATTTGTTTCTTTAATTTTAAAATACGCGTTTCTTTTTAATGTTAAGCTACCGTACTTTTAATTCACCATTTCACCATTTAGGTTCAACAGACTTTGCCAGCCTCTTTTTACATAATGGGATAGTACTTGATTCTAAACGTTTAAAGTAATTATAGGAAGAAGTCTCAGTGTCATTGATATCATAGCGCGACAGCACCTCATCCCAATTATGGGTCGAAAGTTGCAATTTCTTGTCATGAAACTTAGCTCTTTTAAAATCTAAAACGTATTTCAGACTCTCCAAATTATGCACATTAATTTTAATTTCATATATTATTCGCCTATGATCACTGGTGGAGAAGTAATCTCCTACAGAGATATTATCAGTTAAGTCTAGGTCTGTACTTAAAACTAAATCTAGAATATTGCGTTCTCTAGTGGGTTCTTTGACCATTTGCAAAAGTAAACTTTCGAGCAAACCCTCGTACAGTTGACGACCGGAATTAGACTGCGAGGTAAATTAAGATCTCCCATAATTATCGCATCATTTTCACTACTTACATAAAAAATTAGTTCCTGAAGTCTATTATTATCACTATCGACAGTCCGAGAGGGAGGCCTATATACTAAACCTATAATTAATTTCTTTTGTGAGTTGTCTTTAATTTTAACAAACGTCGCATTTATATTTTCAATTTTATCAATTTCTGCAATGTTTTTAATTATGGGTTTTAAGTGTAAACGAACGTATAGTACTCGTACCACCACCCCTTCTTTCTATTCTGTCATTGTTAACCATATCATAACCAGAGCTATGATATTTTGAAAATGTCTACTCTCTGTATTTAACCAGGATTCAGTAATTGCTACAACCTTAAATTTTTGGTCAAGGACAGTACTTAATAGTTCATCAAATTTAAATCTTAAACTTTGAACATTAATATAAAATACATTTATAAAATCTTGAGTACCGCAGTAGAATCTTGAGGTTCTTCATGGAGGAAATCGTTCTCTGTAAGGAAAATGTATGTTAGGGTGGTCACTTTCGTAGGAGTTACGTCGTGTTTTGCCTGAAAAAAACCATCGTAGAGATTTCTTGAATAATAATCATGTATGTACAGTACGTTAATAGAACAGAAATACTGTAATAATAATAATAAACGGTAACAATTCGTGTACTCACATACAACGATAAATGATGATGAACACATCAAATACTTCAGTAATTGAAATATTGATATAAAACAATTTAAATTGCGAATGAACAAAATTTTAGTAAAGTGACAAATTAGACAAACACTGCAATCAATCAAACACACACACACACACACCACACACACACACACACACACCACAAAAAGATAGACTTTAATGGCTTTACAGGAGCTTTGTAAATGCGTCCGATCTCAACAACAGTTGAAGTAATGTTAAATATAAAATCATAATAAATTTAAATGAAACTAAAACAAAACGTAAACGTTTTATATATAAAATCTTTTTCACTAAAATATAAATGAAACAACGACAATGACACTAGAAAAGCGTGAGTGACCATTACCAGAAAACCAAGACATACTTAAAAAGGGAAGTTTTATCAAGCGGGTGAGGGAGTGAATTTGTCCGTACAGATGTGTAGTGAGACAATGGAATCGTGATTTGGTGAAATAGATGTAGATGTTGTTTACGTATGATTGTTTCTCAGTGTGAGAACTTACTTTTTCTTACATGAAAAACGTAAAACTTCATCTGAAACTATACATCAAAGATGAAACAGGTTACCTTAATATTAAAACTTGATCTCTTATAAAATTTTAAAAATCCTACTGGAAGAATCAGCACAGTCAAAGAAGCTACTGTAAAATATGAGATGTAAAAATAAAGGAATCAATATAATTAAAGAAACCAACTACATTAATAGAATCATTTTACAAAAACTTTGTGCATAAAAAAATATGATAATAAAACCTAAGTACACAAGTAAAAAAAGATGCCAAATAAAGTAATGGGGTACAAAAATCAATAAATCAGTATATTTAAATAGACAAAATCAACAAAATATGAAAATTTTACAAAAAGGTTAGTAAGCAAATACAGTATACTAAGGTAAAATCATGGAGAGGATGCATTTGTTAATGGACTAAAACGCCTTAAACCCTTGGTGGCCTTTAACGCTAAGTTGAGAGACTGATATCAGTTGAACCTGAGATGTTTGTGGAAAATGACATAGCTCGGTGGCTGAAGTTGAGATAACGTGTAAACAACCCGAGTTACTGGATATTGGGTAATACAGAGTGGATGAAAAGGGGTTTCATTTTTGCGACTAGATGGCGTTAGACATGGAGTGAGGAATTAAATTCAAAATAAGAATAAAGTTGATAAACAAATAAATTACAAAGCTGACTGAAGCGTATGAGAAGTATGTGAAAAGAAACATGAGCTCATAGGTACGATTGGCGAAACTTCATTATTGGTCAATAATGAAGAAATTATGGTATCAGTCCTAACAGTTGAGAAAATTTAATCCTTTAATTGACAGATGCTGCCAGCCCTAAAATGTGAAGCTGGAGCTTCAAATAAAGATGGTGGAATCGTATGAAAAGCGAATGGAAAACATTCATAGCCTTAGGTTATGATGCCGATCTATAGCTAATTTATTAAACAATTTCTCTTCAAAAATGGGAAGCAATACGGCAGCTTCCAGTTTCAGACAGTCACTACACCAGATACTTTCATCCTTGAATCAATTTTACCAAACAATACCTCAACCACATTGAAAAACTTAAAAAGTAAAAGCGCAACTATCACTTTAATTCCAGTAAAAATAAACTAATACAAACTAAATACAAACTAATATCAGATGGTACAGCAACTCCACTCACAAGATTTAAAAATGAGTCATCTTCCTGAAGATAACCAGAGTTTGTCCAATATTCAAATCAGGTAGTCTTAATTCCGCCCAATTACTGGCCAATTTGTATATTACCAAAGCCAAATATGGTCTTAACAAAAACAATTTGGTTTTATGGAAGGTTACGCAACAGGAGACGCTAGCAACATGCAAATAGAAAATTTCTTTAAAAACCTAAACTATAAAAAACAATCTTTTTTTTTTACTTGTCAAAAGCCTTTGATGCTCTTTTACATGATATCTTGCTAGATAAACGCATATGGTATAAGGGGTAATATGCTAAATAGTGAGTTAAAGTAAAAAGACACATCAGAATATGTTGTATTGGAAAAGGGTGTTCCTCAAGGATCTATCCTCAGATCCTTACTTAATTTATCGGTCAACAACATTAAACTATTCAGTATGTAGATGATACAACACTCACTTCCACACACCACGATATCATCTTTTTAGTAAATGAAATTAGAACTGTCTATAATAGATGGATGTATGGTGAGTTTGACAAAATCGTCTTACCCGATTGCAATGTAAAACTTGTTAAAGTGCTTGCATCAAATTATATAACAAATTAAATCTCAAGAGTCACATAAAAAATATCAAATCGAGAGGATCTGAATTTCTCTGTATGATATATCAAACTAAAAAAGCAATTTCCCAAAATTATCTTTTTACACTGTATTACTTTTCAGCCACACTTACATTACATGGGGTAGAATGAAGAATTATATGAGATATCCATAAAAATGAATACGAACTTTCTCAAACAATGATAACAGACAATCTCATATCTCTCCAATGTTCAGAGATTTGAATATCTTTAAACAATCACTTTTGTTAGGGGATACAAACCAAAAATAAATAAAGATGCGACAAAATAGTACATCATTTGAAAGCTTTATTCAATATATATATATATATATATATATATATATATAATATATATATATATAATATATATATATATGCATGTAGGAGGGGGCCAAAGGCGAATACCCTCAATAAACGCCCCTCCCTTGGAAGAAGAGAGCCAAAATCAAGGTCCAAGGTTTTCGAGATGGGCACTCTGTGTTTGAAAGATTGAAGGTCAGAGACAGGGGTAAAGATGGATTGAGGAAGATTGTTCCAGAGTTCACTGGTTGAGTAGATGAAAGATTGAAAATACCGATTAGCTCTTGCGTTAGAGCAGTGATGCACAAACCCTGGCCCGCGGGCCAAATGTGGCCCCCACGGGTCTTTTCAATTCAATGAAAAAGTTAGCTACCCAAAGAAAAATCTGAAATATTACCCCTGGTTATTATAAAAAATAGAGTATATATATATATCTGGCCCCTGCATATAAAACAGATGGTTGGTTTGGCCCTCACATCAAAAACGTTTGTGCACCACTGCGTTAGAGAATTGGACAGAAAAGGAATGAGAATGTGTCGAAAGTCGGGTACTGCGCGCTCTCCTTAAAGGAGGAGGCATGCAGTTAGAGAGTTCAGAAGAGCAGTGTCCATTAGAGCGATAGTAAAGAGAGAGTAAGACAACATTGCGGCGAACAGAGAGAGATTGAAGACAGTCAGTAAGAAGCCGGGAATTGATGAGACGAAAAGCCTTTGATTTCACCCGGTCAAGTAGAGCTGTGTGGGTTGAACCACCCGACACATGAGAAGCATACTCCATACAGGGGCGGACAAGACCCCTGTACAGAGAGAGCAACTGAGTGGGGGTGAAGAAACTGCGGAGCCGGTACAGCTCAATTAATCTAAGGCTGTTTTAGAAAGAGAGCATATGTGATCTTTCTAGGAAAGGTCACGAGAAAAGGAAAAGCCAAGAATGTTAAAAGAAGAGGAAGGATTGAGTTGTGTGTTGTTGAAGATAAGGGGATAATCGTGTGGGAGACTGTAAAGAGTAGACAGGCGAAGGAACTGAGTTTCTGAGGCATTGGAAGCCACAATATCTTCTCTGCCGCAATCAGAGATAGTAGAAAGATCAGAGGTCAGGTGTATCATAGCCGTCCCACGCGAAGCAAGTAGTGTCTGTGGAGAGGGATTCTTTGTGAAGCGGATGGAGAAGTGAAAAGTAGAATCATCGGCATAGGAGTGGATAGGAGACGAAATTCAGTTTAATAGATCATTGATAAATAAAAGGAAAAGAGTGCGTGATAGGACAGAACCCTGAGGAACACCACTGTTCATAGCTTTAGGAGAAGAACATTGTCCATCTACAATCGCAACTATAGATCGGCCAGAAAGGAAATTAGAGAGGAAGACACAGATTGATGGATAGAAACCGAAGGAGGGCAGTGGAAATTAAGAATTTGTGCCAGACTCTATCAAAAGCTTTTGATATGTCTAGCGCAATAGCAAAAGTTTCACCAAAATCCCGAAAGGAGGATGACCAAGAGTCAGAGAGATATGCAGGAAGATTGCCTGTTGAGTGTCCCTTTCGGAACCCATACTGAAGATCTGAAAAAAGATTGTGAGAAGAGAGGTGTTTAAGAATCTTCCTATTAAGGATAGATTCAAAAACTTTAGAAAGGCAGGAAATCAAAGCAATTGGAGGATAGTTGGAGGGTTGAGAGCGGTTGCTCTTCTTTGGAACAGGCTGAATGAAAGCAAACTTCCAACAGGAAGGAAAAGTACCAGATGAAGGACAGAGACGAAAGAGTTTGCCTCGGCAGGGTGTCAGCATAGAATCACAGTTCTTGAGAACAAAAGGACGGACACCATATGCATATATTATCATATTAGTGTTGAATTTCCTCGAAAATGGAAGACGAGGGTCGAGAAAGAGCGGTGGTAGTGTGGTCGTTATATATACTAACAGTCACTTTCACTTTACATATCAAACTAATTTCATTCTAAGATCTCACTGAGTACCACAGCAGGCTAGATCTACAAACACTTAAACACTCAAACACTTAAATAATTCATAGATAAAAACAAAACACGATAAAGTTTATAATTTTCTCTTATGTTCACAAAATAATTATACTTAATTATATAATGGCACTTAAACAGGGGCAAGGGACTGACTAGAAATTTTCTTGTCTTAGTTATACTTAATTATATAATGGCACTTAAACAGGGGCAAGGGACTGACTAGAAATTCTCTTGTCTTAGGGAAAATTAATTTAATAACTTCAAATTAATAAGTTCATGATGGAAGACCTCCTTGCTCCTTCTGAATTAATTTGAATCTTCTGAGTTTTCTGAATGTTCTCGCTGACTGACTGGATACTGCTTTAACTGAACTCGTACTTCTTTTTGTCGCGTCTTTTTTGGTAATAGCCTGGAAAACATCTTTCTCCAAGCTGTCTTGACGCGTTTATTCAACTTTCCGGTTTATTTCATCACGACTAACTAGGAAAAATCTTAATTTGTCTATTTTATTCTGTTATAACCTATAATTTAGCTATATGGGCCTTTATTTTTATTAATAAATATTAGTAATTATTATAATGGATGGATTCGTAATAACTATGTTACGTACTCCTGCGCACGCATGAGGAAATATGACGTCATCCAATTTAGAGGTGCGCCATTGGTCAAATTAATGGCGCCCTCAGTTAAAAACGTGACGTCAATCAAAGGAAGGAATGCAAGTGGCCACAGAACAATCATACGATGGAAGATGGCGCCGCGCAGGCGCACAATTGTACAGAATGATGCGTACTAAATAATGACGCAGTCTCATGATACCCCTTAAAAAGATATGAAATCCCGTAGTTCTACGCAAGGTGCATGAATAACAGTAGAAACTAAATTTTCCTGAAGTTTCTCGTATGTTAAATTTATACTAATCTATTAACAAGTCCCACTTCTTTTTTAATCCTAACACTGACCTCCAATTTCTCACGTTTTCAAAGAATTATATTTTAATCTTCAACTGATAAAACGAAATAAAAATGTTTTCAAAATCTCCCGAAAAATAAAATTTAATTTTGATAGTGAAAAATAGTTTGAAATTCTGCCTAAAATTTGATTTATATAAAAGGTTCTTTAATAAGTTAATTTTTATTCGCTGACTCAGTAAGGTCTGAAACCGAATTTTAAATGCAATTTTGCTGATATATATATATATATATATATATATATATATATATATATAGAGAGAGAGAGAGAGAGAGAGAGAGAGAGAGAGAGAGAGAGAGAGAGAGAACTGTTATTTTTTATTATAGAAGTCTTTGTTCTTTCAGGTAAGGAGACGCTTCTTTATATTCTGAGGGGGATGTTCCCGTCACTCATGCTCATGACAGGTAAGAAAGACTCAGTGTATCAGTTTTATTTCATTTTTTTATTTCATATATGTGTGTGCGCACGCGCGTGCGCATATATATAAATGGGCGTGTATAACTACTGCGTGTATAAACATAATTACGAATCGGATAATGCGCATTGCGGATAAATCACAACCATTTATACCTTGTTTTTTTATGCTTTCCTTCAAAGCGAAGTTGATACTTTTATCCACGCCAGTTATGTCATATTTTATAGAATGCTTTTAAAAATAAGGTCGACCACTTGTAATTGGAATTGGGTAACAATAGGCTTGGATTTGGATTTGATCGGCAAAATAAAAATTGTGGTTTGTCGTTATTCTATACAGTTGCAAATCGTTCTACTATATATATAGTAAGGCAACGGCAATCTCAATACCTAAATTAATGTGCATGAAATTAGTTTCTGTCATTTGAAGAATAAAGAGAAATGAATGCTTTAACGATTGTCTTCATTTCGAATTTCGCTTCATTTATGACGATTCTCAATGATCGTCGAATCTGTGCTTTACGATGCACTATTCCAAATATAGATTTTCGTGACGCTCATTTTGATCCGCTCGGAAAGAAAAATGGGACTGCAGAATTTTTGAAAAGACTTGATTCGCTCTTGCTTCCAAAAGGGCACGCTTTTAATCTTGAAGTTTCACTCCCAAAAAATAAGAAAAAGATGGCCCACCTCAGATTAAGAATTGAGTTTCTCTAGAAATAATAATAATAATAATAATAATAGCTAAACTAAACCGGGGAGCTTCGCATGCTTGGATCGACGAATCCCGTAGGGTTGACCAGTGTCCCTTTTGTAATTTACTTTTTCATATAATTATATATATATATATATATATATATATATATATATCGGCGAAGATAATGTCCTTCTTCGTTACACTATCTCCGACTGTTTAAGGTAATCTCAGTATGTCGCTTCTTGGCACCGACAATGAAGCTTATACTGGTGACGTCCACGGTTCTTCTTTTCAAACTTAATCTGACTGCGAGTTACGGAAAACAGTTTATACCTTCGCTCAATGGCGTCTTCTTCCCTCAATCCGTTGTGGGAGTGGAATGTTTATAAATCTCACGTGGAAGGATATAAATAACGTGTTACCTTTCACAGTCTTTATTTCACTAGGATAGATCACTTTTAAGATAGTAGTTTTCTTTTACAATTCAGAGTAATTAGAAAATCAAATCCTTAACACTACACTTGCTTAGAGAGTTATTAACGAACAAAGGACCTGAGCCGAACCGGCTGCCCAAAGGGCGAGGCACGCACTCGCCAGAGGGGTGAGGCTTCGACTGCCTTCTCAAAGTGTTTGCACTTTGCCCTGAGAAACTCCCATGGTGCCACGGTTACAAAAGATTATTAAAGTTGCAAAGTCCTAGTCTAATAATGATATTAGCCAAGGAATTTATATAATTTTGGTTCTACATTTAACTCCTTTATGTGATTTATATTAGCCGAAAAGAACAGTTAGAATTTAGGAATCTCTGTTTAAGATTATAGATGTGGCACCTTTGAACAGCGTCGTTACGCTTATCGAAAAGGATGCCAGAAAATCTACTGGACATTGAGCAATTTATACAAATATTAAAAATTTAACTGATTAATACTTCAGTTTATATGAATAGAATAATATCTTTTAAAGGATTAATACTTTAATTTATACAAACAGAATGATATTTTTAAGTTTTAACAAAAATTTATTTCCTGTGGAAAACCTTTTCCACACATATATAGCCTATATATACGAGGGCCACTCAATATATTTTGCCCCACTTTTTTTTTTCTTTCCAAGTTTCTTTGTAAGTTCCAGAAATTTTGTACACAAGTAGTTACATACCTTTTTTACAAGTGCTTATTTTTCCACGTAGTCTTCATCCTTTTCTACGACTTTTTTCCACCTCGAAACAAGGGCCTTTATTCGTTGTTGGTAAAAGTCTGCTCGGTTCCGCTGGAGCCACCTCTTAACCTCCTCAACAACCTCATCGTCACTCTGAAACTTTCTTCCACGAATAGCATCCTTCATTGGCCCAAACAAATGGAAGTCTGAAAGTGCCAGATCCGGGCTGTATGGAGGGTGAGGTAATATAGTCAAACGCATTTTTGTGATGGCCTCTCTAGCTTGCAAACTGTTGTGTGGTCTTGCGTTATCGTGCAAACGAAGGACGTGTTCCAGTTTTGTCTCCGGTCGAACTCGCTTTATACGTCTCTGGAGCCTCTGTAGGGTATCAATCACCCCTTTCATGTCCCAGAAGATGGTGGCCATAACCTTTCCTGTAGAGGGAGCCATTTTGAACTTTTTCTTGCGTGGAGAGTCTGCGTGATGCCACTCCATGGATTGGCGTTTTGTTTCAGGTTCAAAGTGGTGTACTCAAGTCTTATCCCCAGTCACAGTTCGTGAAAGGAAGTCATTCCCTTCTGTCTCGTATCGAACCAACGACTCAGAAGCAATTTCTTTTCTTTGGGCTTTGTGATCTTCAGTCAGTTGGCGAGAAACAAACCGTGAACACACTTTTGAGTATCCCATTTGCTGAATTATCGTATTCACACTTCCTTCACTAATCCTAGCTCCAGTGATAGCTCCTTGTATGTGACGCTCCGATTTGATCGAATGATGCTGTTAGCACGTTGCACAGTGTAAGATGTCACAGTCGATGCCGGGCGGCCGCTGCGTGACTCATCATCGAGGCTGGTTCTCCCTCTCCGATGATCGCACACGTTTAGACCACCGTCCAACTGTGCTTCGATCAACAACAGCATCTCCGTAAACGTTTTGTAGACTTTGTGAATATTTCCGACTGTTTTCTTCTCTGCGGTTAAGAACTCGATAACAGCTCTCTGTTTACGGCACATCACTGTCAGACGCCATTTTCGAAACTGTATTAACCATCGGTTTTATATAAGGGCGTTTAAAAGCAGTTTCATACAAGGAGGGGAGGTTCAAATTGGAAAATCCGGTTATGTGAAGCGCAGAAAGTTCAAACTTACGCCCCAAAAGACACATCAGCCCCATGGCCTATTATTTCGTTAAGAAAAAAGGGTGGAATTTTTTTTTTTTGGCATGCAAACATTACACTATTACCAAAATGTCCGTGAAAAGTCATCCTTCCGATACATTTTTATTTATTTTTCGATTAAAATATATTTTTCCCAAACGATCGAAAGAAAACTTACAATGTATTTTCTTTAATTGTGTATTTAACCCTTTACTGCCCAAAAGGACAAATTTGTAACCTTTCAAATACACGCATTCATAACTTAACCCTACAAAATATTTGGGCAGTAAAGGGTTAAAATGTAGAGTTCATGACATTTTATGCACAGATACATTTCATAAGAATCTGTCGAATGACTCTGGTGACAATTGGAGGGAAATGAAACTCACCAAATTTGTTATATAACTTTTAAGTGATTATTCCTCCATGAGGAAAAGCTCTAGTTACATTTTTGTTGGTCCAACTTCGACCTAACTTAATTTAATGTGAATTAGCGCAATTATATATTTTAGATCCTATAGTTACCCTCTGATTTCGAAGTGTAATATCGCTGATGTCATGTATAAAAATAGATACATGTCAAAAAAATATGCTTGTCCTTCAAATTTACTGCAAACCTATTGAGAGAAAAACTTTGTAGGACCTACAAACTTATCATCCTTTAGGACTCAGAAACTTATGACCACGATGAAAAAAAAAAAAAGAGTCAATTTTGTTAAATTTAATTGGTACCCTATGTTCTCCCTAAATATATAACTTCTGCAAATCTTAAATCTTGAAATTTGTTTTAAAAGATTCAACTGTTACCCGTTCGTTGGGGCAAAATTTATAGTAAAAAAGTACATTATACATACCCAACTTAGTTCCCATAATTTATACCTGCCCTGCAAATTTGGTGCAAATTGGCATAAGAATAACTTTCCCCCGACCCCCGCGTTGGAAAGAATTATGGATCACCTGAAGATCAGGGGCCCCCGATGCATTCTTGTTTTTTGCTTTACAGTACCAAATATAATAATAAATTAAGTTGAATGCCACGTTAGGTCAGCTGTACGCCCTTGACGATTGGTTAGGTTAAGTCGTGATATTTTCGTTCGTTTTAAGATTTTTCCTTCAATCTCTCCACGCCCTGCAAATTTGGTCTCAGTTTTGTGCTTTTAAAGATTATTATCATTCTTAGAAGCAGTGGTAATCTATTTCTTTTGAAGCCTTGGTTTATGTTGTTTATTGATCTACCTTTTTCTAAACCGTGGTCATATATCCTTATCGCAATTTAAAGAACTTTCTCCCTACTGGCCAAATTGCATAGAGAGCAAAGTTAAGAACCATAATTACTTAAAATACATTTTAAATAGAAAGAATGGTGTAATTCTAATATTTACTTTGGATCACCTGAAGATCAGTCAGGGCCCTCAGCCTTCTCTAGTTAGCCTTATAAGGCTAACTAACGAAAATATCACGACCTAACCTAACCAATCGTTAGGTCAACTGTACGCCCTTGACGATTGGTTGGTTAGGTCGTGATATTTTCGTTAGTTAGCCTTATAAAGCTAACTAAAGAGGGCTGGAGCCCTGATCTTCAGGTGATCCTTTACTTTCTATTAAATATTGACATATTAAATATTAACATAATAATTATAACGTAACTTTTTGACCTAAAATTTTTCCCAACTAAGATAACATTTTTAATAAACTCTTGAAACTTTCGTAAGCTTTACAGTGGCGCTCATAAGTATTCGTACAGAGAAATATGGATCACCATAAGGCTAACTAACAAAAATATCATGACTTAACCTAACCAATCGTCAAGGGCGTACAATTGACCTAACGAGTGGTTAAGTTAAGTCGTAATATTTTCGTTAGTTAGCCTTATAAGGCTAACTAACGAAGGCTGGGGGACCCTGATCTTCAGGTGATCCAGAAATATTTTAGTTATATTCGTCCTTATCTTTTGTACTATGCATAGGATAACTATGAAATTAATTTTTTTATATATAAAATTTTTCCAAACGAACGGTAAACTTTTCATAACTATCCTTTTCATGGTACAAAAGATAAGGACGGATATAACTGAAATATTTATGAGCGCCACTGTACTTATGATAATAAAATTCACCCTTCTAGCTCCCATAATTAAGGCCTAGATCCATTTAAAGATTCTGATGAGCTAAAATACTTCTTATTACCTTATTGAATAATTTACACCTTTGATTTTAAATAGATAATTTTTTTATGAAAGCTTGTCGATGTCATTGGAATGACCTTTCAGCTGAAATATCTTGTTTTTTTATCACAATAAAATTTTTCTGATCATATTATTTTTATCTTCCTTTAATTTGGGGGATCTGATCTTCAGGTGGGAAAAAGTGGGGGCCTTGATTTTCAGGTGGGAAAATAAATTGGGCGCCCTGACCTTCAGGTGATCCGAAAAGTGATTTCACTGACCAGTGCGTTGAAATTTCTCGATTTTATATAATTAATATTAATTTTGACTGGACGCCACCCTTTTCTCTTTTAATATTCTTACGACTAGAGAAAGGCGCCAGTATCGCTTGAAAATAGAGGAAATATAGTTTGCTAATTTCAATAAAAATAAAAGTGTATAAAGTTACCCTTCCTTCGGAAATAATTGAATCCTCGCAGTCGCGTGAGATTCCAGTCTAGACCCAAAGTTATATACGGTGCTACTGTAGTATGCGGTCTACCTACGATTCGGCGGTCTACCTTTTAATTATAGCTCCTTATCTTGTTTACTAATTGTTTGTTTACATCCCATTGTCAATCGCCCTTGACGATTGGTTAGGTTTAGTCATGATATTTTCGTTAGTTTTAACGAAAATATCATGATTAAACCTAACCAATCGTAGGTAGACCGCATACTACAGTAGCACCGTTATATACTGTACATATTCTGAAAATTTGCTGTTAATGAACTTCGAGGAGAACCCAGTAACCTGATTCAAAGCGTGACTCTGTACAGTAGTTACTCCTACAGTATATCGGGAAACTTCAGGTACAAAAAATGTTTTCGGTTTAGCCCTCTTGTCCAGTATCTATCTATCTACAATATTTGGTGCAAATCCTTTGAGACTGAAACTCTGTAGTGTCTTTATAAACTTATGACCTTGTAGTTACCACTATTTCAAGAAATATATCATGTTTATGTTACGCCGAAATCGTGTAATTTGGTGAAAATCGATACGAAAACTAGTGCAACATTTTGTAAAAATATTTAAATTCACGTCTGACAGAAGATTGAACCGGGAATTTGATTACTTTTCACTTGACGCCATTCCCATTCCTACTCGCGGTCTGAAAGTGAGAATGCTCGAAATGGAAATTCGAGAGGGTAAGAAGAGGGCTACTATGTAACTGTAGTCCTGAGGGATATTTTCTATGAAAAAGAAAACAACCTAAGTTAAAATACGAAACACTAAAGTAGAAATGAAAATGGATTGATTTTAGGATCGTCTCCTTTCACATCGCCACTATCGAATTTCTCGTTTTTGGACGAAGATTGAAATAGGAATGACAGAGTTTGGAAGATGTCCGAGAATTTTACCCGCGTCAAACTTAGTTCCAAAAAATCATCTACCTTTACTGCAGTTTGGTAGAAATTGAACTAAAAAATCAGAAGTTCCAATATTTTCCCGCAGTGTTTCTCGTCCTGAAGTTTTTGTTTGAGGAAGATCTCGTCTTTCCCTCTACGTGTCTCAGTAGAGAAACTCTGTAGAATGACGGGTATACAAAACAGAATAATTATAACAACAAACTGAAGCGAAGCAACATTAATCCCCTCAGGATTAATAATAATTAAGATTGTTCTAAAAATAAAACGCAAATACAGTAGGCAAACTTCCATATAAAAGATGTACATCTGGAGCTATATATATATATATATATATGTATATGTGTGTATATATATAATTACATATATGTGTGTGTGTTGTGTTTTTGTGTGTGGTGTGTGTGGGTGGATAGTTGGGTGGGGTGTGCGTACGCGCGTGCGAGCGTAGACAACTAGGCGTAAAAGAGACCGATTGTGATAATTCACAAATGTAGTGGGGTAATTTTTTATGAGGCAACACTTCCGATACCTCGGAACATTAAAAATGTATATAAAACTCTAGAAACATTTTTATTGTCGAAAAAATGATATGGTGGTCCTGATTAGGTTAGGTTAGTTAAAGTATGGTTAGGTTAGGTTAGTTAAAGTATGGTTAGGTTAGGTTCAAACATGGGGTCTATTACTGGGTTTCTATTACTATTACTTTTGATTCCTTCTATTACTATTACTTTATTTTTTATCTATTACTATTACTTGGTCATCTTTTACTATTACTTTTGTATGTGTGGTACTTCACTCATTTGAAAAGGATCTTTATGTCTATTTAAATGCAATTAGAAGCAGTCTTAACAAATATTTGTTTCAACCAAATCATTACAATTTCAGAGACTGTACGTCTTCATCAATTTTACTTTATTGAAGGAAAAATATGCCACAATATTAGTTCACATAGCTACATGTCTATTTTAGTTTAGAGTAGATTTAGTTCATTTTTTCAATTCTTTGTTCACACAATATGTCCATTGCCACTGTAATGGAAAAGTAATAGACTATTATCTATTACTTTGCCTTCTATTACTATTACTATTACAGCCAAAAAATTATGATCTCTTACTATTATTTGAAAAATCCCGTAATAGTCTATTACTATTACCTGTTACTATTACCCCATGTCTGGTTAGGTTAGGGTGGAATAGCGAGTACCTCATTATTTAGTGATTTAATAGAAAACCCTGTTCGTGCCCTTAATTGCACCAGAAACACTTATCACCCCCTTCTTGGTTTGATAGCACTAAGGTTAGGTTAGGTTAAATTAGGTTTGGTTAATAAGTTTTTACATATATGAATTTTAAAAAATGCCGGTACCTGGCTTATGCGGAGATGCGCACGTGTGTTGTGTGTGTGTGTGTGTACGTACGTAAGATACAAATCGTTGTCAGTCCTTTAACGTGGCCCTTCAAAAGAGAGAAATGGTTAATTCTTAATTAAAGTCTCGCTTATACATCGTATATTCAACGCATGTCTCTCGGGGTTCGAGCGGCCATTTTATTCGGTATATTTGTCTTGACTTGTCCATTTGTAGAGCAAACACGAGTTCGTGATTGAATAAGCGAAATATTGAGTATCTGATTAGGCGTTCAAATTTGTCTCAGATTTCTCGTGATCAACTCAATCAATACGAGAGATAAGAGCCGCAGACGAAACCCACTGGAGCCTGTCTCCGAGCGAAATCGGATTTCAATGACATTTTTAAATAGTCGGAGTCTCGTTCTTTTACTTTGCGTAACTTGAATAGGCGTTGATTAGATTTTTTTCTAATGAAATTAAAGTGAGCAAAGCAGCAGTTCTTCCAGCTTTGATTAAAGGGTTTGTTTTGAAATGAATTCAATTTTGATCCAAATATACGTCTGGCTTTCATTTGACCTTCAATTATGAGATCAACCTTTCAATTAGTTTAATTTTCACTCTTGTTTGAATATTTTCCGCTTTTTCCTTCCTTCAAATTAGAGTTTCGTGACAAGATGGATATAAAATGTTTATAGGACCATTATTTTACCGTAACAGGGAGGCTAATCAGTTTCTGATATCAATAAATGCTTGATTATAGAACGAGAGTCATGTTAATTGTATCTTGAGAGAAATGATTTTTAAAATTTAAAATAAAAATATAATATTGAACCAAGATTTTAACACTAACCAATTCATGCAATTTTCTTTCTTTATTATTAAAATTATACCTTCGTTGGTTGGTTGGTTGGTTGGTTGGTTGGTATACCGTATGATTCCTAGTAGATATTCCTTCACTACCCCCCAAAAAGTTCAATTTGATACCCAGATTTGGCCAAAGGTTTACGAAGTTGTAATAAGCAGGAAAATATTACTGAGCTCCTCCTTCCTCCCAATGCTATTACATGGTTTTAATTCTCAATTCATTATATATATAAGAAGCTCTGAATAGTAAAACACTCGGATCACCTGAAGATCAGGGCCCCCATCCTTCTTTAGTTAGCCTTATAAGGCGAAGTAACGAAAATATCTCGACCTAACCTAACCAATCGTTAAGTTAACTGTACGGCGTACGCCCTTGACGATTGGTTAGGTTAGGTCGTGATATTTTCGTTAGTTAGCCTTATAAAGCTTACTAAAGAAGGCTGGGGAGCCCTGATCTTCAGGGATCCAAACATTATTTTCCTTTTAGATATAATAAGTGAAGCTTAAAAAGATTGAAAGAGTAAACGTTTATTTATGAACGAATAATCGTACTGAAAAATAAATAGTTTCCACATCTTCTCAGTGACGATACATTTTGAATTGTTTATCCAAAATAATGAAACCACAAACACGAGTTAATTAATTTTAGTTAGTGTCAAGAACAATGGTTGTATATATAAGTACTTTCCCTCTTGTCCGTATCGTATAATAGGAAAGAAAGAATTATTTGGACAGATGTAACACAAGTAGCATTAATAATGCTCATTTTTCTCCGACGAGAGAAATTACATTCAGAATGGAGCCTTTCAATTACGTCGTATATATGGAACGTCTTTTATAACTGTCATTGTTTACTCTCCCGAGGCGTTTTGTTGCATTTCTCTCATTTGTTGGGTCTCATAACAAGTTGTTTCTTTGCTCTCACGTCGAATGGATTCCATTCTTTACTAAATTCGCTTTTTGGAACGAATGAAATACCTACAGCCCTAACGAAAGCCGTAAATAAAGATAATAGTCGCGCGGAGGAATCACCCGTTTTCCTTAGCCTTATGAGTGTACACAAGTCATGTTTTGAATTCTGATTTAAGTTGAGCTGAGATAAGTAGGAATTTTACCTATTGGCTTATATATATAAGCAATAATAATGTTTAGGATTGTTTGACTTCCTTCGTACCAGAAAATATCATGTGACGAAGGGGACCTACAACTTTACGTGGAATTCGAACTACCGGTCGCTATATCATCTGAACGCAGAGGATGGTCACCCATTCATTTACTGAACCTAGTGTATAAGTAACTAGGTTACTGTATACCATAGTTATTTACATCATTAAAAAGTTACCTTATTAGGCTTAAAATCATATACACACACTCGTATAACATATATATATATTAGGGTGTCACTTAAATGCAAAGTTTGAAATTTTCATGCTGACACCCCGCGAATCTATTCCATTGATAAAAAAAACATGGTGACTGAAAAATCTTTTTATTTGAATAACTATAAAAGGTCGCCCCCGCCTTCCAAAGTTTAATGCTTGCGCGGCGTCTCCATAATCGTTCATTAGATATCTATATATCTCTATATATGTGTGTGTGTGTATCTGTGTGTGTCTGAATATCTGAGAAATAAAGTGAACAATACTTAACGATTCACCGTTTCTCATTTCAGCTACGTAATTTCTGGTGATGGAAACCCGGAAGTGTATATACCTATTAGGGGCAGCGGTTGATGAGGTGAAAGGATGCAAGCTTCCTTCCTACAGGCAAGCATTCGGTTACTTCCTTTACCTTCACCATGAAAAGAAAATGACAATACGTGACGCGTTGACGAAGTCACTTAGAGCAGTGATGTCCTTCTGGGAGAAAGCTCACATTCCAACCAGACTCGAGACACACTGCGTCAGCAAACTGGATAAAGTCTTCGAGGAGTGGAAAGGACTCAAAAAACACGCCTCAAGGACGAGCGATTCACACAAGACGAAAGAAAAAGAATTCATTGAACGCCTCGATCGTCTCTTTGACATCGCCCACGCTGATTGTGAGAAATTGGTGAAGTACCCAGAGGATTGGGAGTTCCTTCAGCAGCAGCGCCAGAAAGGACGTCCAGGTTCAATGGCAGGTTTGGACATGACCCATCAGCGCCAAGTCAAAGATTGTACTCGACGTCGGGAGGAAGAGGAGAAACGAAGAAAGCGATCAGCAGCTGAAATGGAGGCAGTATCCAACGAAGCGGTTTTGGAGTCCTCATCCTCCAGCTCAGATGATAGCGAAGAAAAAGGAGCATGTGGTGGTTCGTTAGCATCTAAACAAAGAGCAACGAAGAACATCATGACATCGGAATTGGCGGCAGCGCTTGATCGCACGCAACTCTCGTCAAGAAAGGCCACATATCTGCTGTTTGAGGCAGCTTCCAGCTTAGGGCATGATGCTAGCGACTACAACATCAATCGTGGATCCATTCATCGTCAGCGTGAAAAATTCCGTACCCTTAAGGCTCGGCAACTGAAGAGCGAGTTCCAAGGCAATAGTCCGTTGACTGTTCACTAGGACGGAAAACTCATGCAAGATCTGACGTCACGAGAATATGTTGACCTCTTACCTATTCTTGTATCTGGCTCCGGGACAGAGCAGCTCCTCGGGGTGCCAAAACTTCTGTCAGGAACCGCGCTGGCACAAACAAATGCCATCATAGATTGCCTGAATGAATGGGGAGTGACCGATCATGTCAAATCTATGTGTTTCGACACAACCGCGACAAACACAGGCCACCGTGGAGGAACTTGTGTTCTTCTGGAAGAAAAAGTTGGACGTGACCTGTTACACTGCGCGTGCAGACACCATGTACTGGAGTTGGTGCTACAGGCGGCATTCGCAGCATCGCTAGATTCAGTATCTACCGGTCCAGAAATTCTGCTTTTCAAGCGCTTCCATGATTATTGGACCCGCATTGACCAGCAACAGTTCCAAACTGCGGACACAGATGCGTTCACCAAAGCAGCTATTTTTAAGCATAGAACGGAGCTCATTGAGTTTGCAAAATCACAAGCACTTCAAGTTCGTGATGACTATCAGGAATTCCTCGATCTTTCCGTCATCTTTCTTGGAGGAGTTCCATACAAGGGACTAAACTTCCGCGCCCCTGGTGCTATGCACCGGGCGAGATGGATGGCTAAGGGGCTCTATGCCATCAAGATCTGGCTCTTCCGAAGACAGTTTAAACTGACGAACACTGAGGAACGCGGAATTCGAGATATCTGCCTCTTTTCTGTTCTAGTTTACATGAAATCGTGGGCAACAGCTCATCTGTCCATCGAAGCTCCGCTGAATGATTGGGAATTGATGAGGACGCTCCTTCGATACCCGCACAAGAAGATCTCTGATGGTACCACCAAGAAGCTGTCTGCGCACCTGTGGTACCATTCGGAGGAGGCAGTGGGTCTGGCGTTCTTTGATGAGAGGATATCGATGGAAGTGAAGTGCAGCATGGTTGCAGCGTTAGATCAAGAAGCCCCTCACATGCCGCCAAAACGACCTTTGGTTCTTGATACTATGTTCCTCAGTGACAGCAAAGGACTGGAGCAACTGATCACAAAGAACACCCGAGGATTCTTCTCAAAACTTCAGTTGCCATATTGCTTTCTGCTCCACCATCCGAGTTCATGGACGTCAAACTCTGAATACGTGCAAGCTCGGGATGTGGTCTCCAAACTTGCAGTGATGAACGACAGAGCAGAACGGGCCGTGGCTCTGGTGAAGGAGCTGAACGGAAAGTTGACAGTGAAAGAAGAACAGCTCCAGTTCCTCGTTCAAGTTGTCACTGACCACAGAAAGCAACACCCAGCTCCGAACAAATCAGCATTAGTGAGGACGCGAAAGAACTAATCACTGATCAGCGTATGAGCACCAATTATTCTGCTACTGTATATGTATTTTTTTCTCAAAGTTTTGCTTTTGTTTCTTCTCCATTTTGTACCATTATTCGCCAAATTATGTCTTCTATTTTGATTATATAATAAACTGTTTGTATTCTTTGCGTTTTTAAGTGTCTTACTTTCGTTATTTCACCAAATTGCCTTGTTTTTATTATCTGGTTCGGCCCAAGCTGTGAACACTGAACAGCTTGTTGACGTCAACAAATGGGTCTTGTTTTCAGTGACGAGGGCGACCTTTAAATGATGACCAATCAGGACCAAATTTCTCTTCCGTATGTTTTACACCAAATGGAACAATTTTAGGGGGTGTCATAGGAAAATATCCATCGTTTAATTTTCCCCCTATTACCTAGTGACACCCTAATATATATATATATATATAATATATATATATATATATATATATATATATATATATATATATATATATATATATATATATATAAAAGCCAGGCCTAGAGGAGGAGCCACCAGCTTGACCTTCGTGTGAAGAGAGACCAACACACAGAACATCAACGAAGTTAACGAGGTGTATATTTTATATATATTCCCAGTTGCTGGTACAGACTCGTATTTGTTAACAGAATATAATGACATTCAAAACAAGGGAAAGGAATAAATAAAATAAAAATGTGTGTAAAATTTAAAGCATTTCATAGTGGGTCTTTCGAAAGGACCCGAATGACAAACGCATTTTTCCAACTAGGATTCGATCTCCTTTGACGGATATTTTAATTAATCGTCTTCCAAACGTTATTTCCGTCAATGAATATTTATTTTTACCAAAATTTTACTCTTCTTACGTTAAATTACATGTTAAATTACACGTTAAATTACACGTTAAATTACACGTTAAATTATACGTTAAATTACACGACCAAGGTTCAGTTCAGGGAGCCCCCTTAGTTCACTGGGTAACACCGTTTCCATGTAAGCCAAATGAAGACAATGAAGTCGGGGGCTCGACACCCGATGGTACTCGTGATAATAATTTGGGAGTTAGCGCAGCGGGCCGCTTTAGTTTGTTTGAGCACTGTGTCAGTTCCTGACCTTCATCACTCATTATTCTGGATCAGTCCAGTCATGAGAATATCATCACCTTTAAAAACAGAGTAAAGTTCTTTATTTACACTTCAAATTGTGTGTGGGGGGGGGGGGGCATTGTAAGAAATATTACATAATTTTTTTCTCCACAATTTCGTTGTTATCCTTTTTCACGTTTGAGACACGTCCTTGTTCTACGTACTTGAATTATGGAAGCAGTTTTGCAAGATCAGAAAATGTTGGTGTAAATTCTCTGTATTAAAATTCCAGTGGTTGTTGCGGTCGCTAAGTGTGCTCATTCCCAGCTCTGCTTAAGCACAACTACAAAACGGGAAAAAGAGGGTAAAATTCTTATGGACACAGCAACAAGAATTTCATTTCAAACATTTGCTAAACAAATCACTCTATAGAAAATGCTACGTAATTCCCACGGGAATCTGTTCTGATCCACTTCAGAACAATACTCATTCCATAATTCTTTTCGGGGAAAAGTTCGCCTAGAAAAATAAGATTTATGAAAAGCATAAAAAATTACTAATTAGTAATGATTGGGTTTTATTTTTGAAATTTTATTGCTGTCACCGAAAACAATAAATATACAAAACAAAACAGAATAGTTATCTATTAGTAATTTTTTATGGTTTTTACAAAAAATACTAGGCGAACTTTTTTCCGAAATTGTATACCTTCGTTTACTGGGTACCTTCTGTATAAGAATTATGTTATACCTAAATAAGGACTTGGTCGTGGCCAGTGTCGAAACACCACTTCCCAAGGATCAGCGAAGTTAAGCGACAGTGAATTTGGGTCACAATAGTTGGATAGGGATGGGGGACCGTCCTCTCCCTCCAGATGATGTACCTACTCGGTGTTTCAGATCCCACATAAAGCTGTAGGTCCCCTCCGTCACATGACCTTCGCAGCCGTTACGAAGGAGGTTAAACAACCCTTAACCCTTTATTGGACAAATTTTTCAAGTCTAATAAGAAAATATTTGGTCACAAAAACAAACACAAATATACTGTACATTCGATAATGTACAGGGTGTCCGCAATGTCTTGTTACCACAGTAAAATACTAACTGATTTTCGTTTTTCTTTCAGACTTTCAGGACCGATTCAATCGTGAGCTCCTTCAAAAAAGAGCTGCATGATTGAATCAGTCCTGGAAGTCTGCACGAATATTTTCAATGGTTTTTCCATTACGTGATCGCTCATGGAAGCCAGGTACTAGCCAATATGCGTTGTTCAATCGTATAGTTGCAGCTATCAAAAATTTTAAATGGGTATGAAAGAAAAACGAAAATCATTTAGTATTTTAATGGAGTGACAAGACATTGTGAACACTGTATTTTAATGGCTTATTACATTTGTTTACAAAAATAATAATAATAATAATATAATGTTGCGTGGCAGTAGCACACTGTTCCAAGTCCCGAAAGTTTGGTATATTTCTTTGAGACAACAATGTATAATAAAGAGTTAAAATATGCCTTGACTACGCACGATGATCCTGATCCCTTCCATCTCACGAGGGAAAGTCGGAAACAAGAGTGTGTATTTGATAAGAAGCGAAATTATGAATGGAAAACAAGACGTCTAAAACTATGTTCGAACTAAAATAAATGAAAGTGTGTTGTGAAAATGAAAAATTAATAGAAAAGGTGACGTGGTGGCGCTCGTTCGAAAGCAATAAAAATAAGGAAGGAAAATAAAAATGTCCACATTGTTTCATATCAGTTTAGTTTGTCTCTTTTCCTCTTTCAATTTTCTTCTTTTCTTATCGCAAGAATTGTTTCTCCAAACTTAAAATGAATTCACACATTTTGTTTCATTTTATAAGCTTTATCTTATATTTAAGATATGTACAGTATAAGTGTGTGTGTGTAGCCAACTAGGCATAAGTGAGGTCGAGTGTGTTGGTTCACAGATGTAGTGGGGTAATTTTTTGTGAGGTAACGCTTTTGGTGCCTCGCAACATTAAAAATTGTATTTAAAAAATTCTGGAAACAGTTTTATTGTCTGGAAAAAAATGATATGTTGGTTCTGATTAAGTTAGGTTAAGCTAAGTTTGGTTAGTTCAGGTCTGGTTAGGCTAGACTTGATTAGCGAGTACCTCACTATTTAGTGACTTAACAGAAAACACCTTTCGTGCTTTTAATTGCGTCCGAAATACTTATCACGCCCTTCTCGGTTCGATAGCACTGAGGTTGGGTTGAGTTAGGTTAGGTTACAGTATATGGATTTGAAAAAGTCGGTACCTCGCTTATGCGGAGATGCACACACGTGCATTTGCGAATGTATGTATGTACGTATGTATGTATACTGTGTATGTGTGATATTTTGTGTATAACTAGTGAATTCAGTTCGATATTGGGGATACGTTAATCACTTTGCGGAAATTTGCTCGTGGAACATTTGGAGCAGATGGTGCCTCGGGAGGGTCATTTAGACACTTCCTCTCCGCTTTTCCTTAACGTTCTTTTTGGCACTTGGCACTTTTACACTTGGGTCCTAACTTCTCTGGACCCGTTTCCTCTTCCTGCCTTAATGGGGCGTTTGACCCCAATTTTTGAAACGCTTTTTACAACGATTTCCTTTTTAATTTCCTGTTTCCATTAACCATTAAAGTGCGAAATTATGGCGCCTTCACAAAGTATGATTGAAATTATGGTGAAATTATGATGCCTTCACAACGTATGATTGAAATTATGGTATCTTCACAAAGTGTGACTCAAGTTATGGCACCTTCACAAAATGTGACTGAACGTTGGGTAATATCCACATTTTAAGCCTTAGCTTGAATATTATTTAATCTGGACGGATCGAAATTTCCGTAAGGTTCGACGGAGATTTGACGCAGATCAAAAAAGAACTCTGTAGTATACAGGAGGCCGTCGGCCTGCTGTTACAGTGGTTTGTTCACCCCTCTGCTGTCTGCAGCTGTGAGCTGCAGACAGCAGAGGTTTTATTTTTGTAGTGAATGAAACGTTGTAGCTAAAAGGCTTCACTAATGTATCAAAAGTTTATGCCTAAATATCAGTTTTGGATAGTTTTTCGAAACCACCAGAAATACACACACACACACACACACAGACACACATATATATATATATATATATATATATATATATACACAAACTCAGAATGGTTCCCTGAGAACATTATATGTTAAACACAGACCGTGCATGGCACAAGGAACTCTTCTGGGAAAATTAAATCCACTATAGTCCGAATAAGTAATGGTAAATGACAATACCATAGTTTTTTTACTTTTTCATGATTTTAGCCCGACGTGGGCAACGGGTCTCTCGCAAAGAGATCCCATAAATATAGCTTCCCTCACCAGCTATCTGCAAAGCAGACAGGATCCAGCTTTGGGACGTGGATCTAGGGTTTAAAGCAAGCCTAGATCCCTACACTCAGAACCTCTATATAAGTAAAAGACTCGTTGCATTCACGTCGTGTTGAATAAATCAAAGAAAAAGGGGGTAACTATTGTATTTTTAGCCAAAAAAACCAAAACTTAAACCTCAACCGGGACATTGAGCGTCCACTTTTCAAGGCACGAAACACGTCCGTTTAGTATACACAAACTCAGAATGGTTCCCTGAGAACATTATATGTTAAACACAGACCGTGCATGGCACAAGGAACCTCTTCTGGGAAAATTAAATCCACTATAGTCCGAATAAGTAATGGTAAATGACAAATACCATAGTTTTTTTACTTTTCATGATTTTAGCCCGACGTGGGCAACGGGTCTCTCGCAAAGAGATCCCATAAATATAGCTTCCCTCACCAGCTATCTGCAAAGCAGACAGGATCCAGCTTTGGGACGTGGATCTAGGGTTTAAAGCAAGCCTAGATCCCTA
Organism: Bathynomus jamesi; assembly: GCA_023014485.1. NCBI lineage: Eukaryota > Metazoa > Arthropoda > Malacostraca > Isopoda > Cirolanidae > Bathynomus > Bathynomus jamesi. The sequence continues at coordinate 747,242 of JAJOZX010001014.1, read as the reverse complement.
CACTCAGAACCTCTATATAAGTAAAAGACTCGTTGCATTCACGTCGTGTTGAATAAATCAAAGAAAAAGGGGGTAACTATTGTATTTTTAGCCAAAAAAAACCAAAACTTAAACCTCAACCGGGACATTGAGTGTCCACTTTTCAAGGCACGAAACACGTCCGTTTAGAGGTTCTGAGTGTAGGGATCTAGGCTTGCTTTAAACCCTAGATCCACGTCCCAAAGCTGGATCCTGTCTGCTTTGCAGATAGCTGGTGAGGGAAGCTATATTTATGGGATCTCTTTGCGAGAGACCCGTTGCCCACGTCGGGCTAAAATCATGAAAAAGTAAAAAAACTATGGTATTTGTCATTTACCATTACTTATTCGGACTATAGTGGATTTAATTTTCCCAGAAGAGTTCCTTGTGCCATGCACGGTCTGTGTTTAACATATAATGTTCTCAGGGAACCATTCTGAGTTTGTGTATACTAAACGGACGTGTTTCGTGCCTTGAAAAGTGGACGCTCAATGTCCCGGTTGAGGTTTAAGTTTTGGTTTTTTTGGCTAAAAATACAATAGTTACCCCTTTTTCTTGATTTATTCAACACGACGTGAATGCAACGAGTCTTTTACTTATATAGAGGTTCTGAGTGTAGGGATCTAGGCTTGCTTTAAACCCTAGATCCACGTCCCAAAGCTGGATCCTGTCTGCTTTGCAGATAGCTGGTGAGGGAAGCTATATTTATGGGATCTCTTTGCGAGAGACCCGTTGCCCACGTCGGGCTAAAATCATGAAAAAGTAAAAAAACTATGGTATTTGTCATTTACCATTACTTATTCGGACTATAGTGGATTTAATTTTCCCAGAAGAGTTCCTTGTGCCATGCACGGTCTGTGTTTAACATATAATGTTCTCAGGGAACCATTCTGAGTTTGTGTATACTAAACGGACGTGTTTCGTGCCTTGAAAAGTGGACGCTCAATGTCCCGGTTGAGGTTTAAGTTTTGGTTTTTTTGGCTAAAAATACAATAGTTACCCCTTTTTCTTTGATTTATTCAACACGACGTGAATGCAACGAGTCTTTTACTTATATAGAGGTTCTGAGTGTAGGGATCTAGGCTTGCTTTAAACCCTAGATCCACGTCCCAAAGCTGGATCCTGTCTGCTTTGCAGATAGCTGGTGAGGGAAGCTATATTTATGGGATCTCTTTGCGAGAGACCCGTTGCCCACGTCGGGCTAAAATCATGAAAAAGTAAAAAAACTATGGTATTTGTCATTTACCATTACTTATTCGGACTATAGTGGATTTAATTTTCCCAGAAGAGTTCCTTGTGCCATGCACGGTCTGTGTTTAACATATAATGTTCTCAGGGAACCATTCTGAGTTTGTGTATACTAAACGGACGTGTTTCGTGCCTTGAAAAGTGGACGCTCAATGTCCCGGTTGAGGTTTAAGTTTTGGTTTTTTTGGCTAAAAATACAATAGTTACCCCTTTTTCTTTGATTTTTCAACACGACGTGAATGCAACGAGTCTTTTACTTATATAGAGGTTCTGAGTGTAGGGATCTAGGCTTGCTTTAAACCCTAGATCCACGTCCCAAAGCTGGATCCTGTCTGCTTTGCAGATAGCTGGTGAGGGAAGCTATATTTATGGGATCTCTTTGCGAGAGACCCGTTGCCCACGTCGGGCTAAAATCATGAAAAAGTAAAAAACTATGGTATTTGTCATTTACCATTACTTATTCGAACTATAGTGGATTTAATTTTCCCAGAAGAGTTCCTTGTGCCATGCACGGTCTGTGTTTAACATATATATATATATATATATATATATATATATATATATACTGTATCAGGAATAAATTGAAATTAGTGATAAAACTAAATAAACCGCTCAGTGAATCTTAAATGACACTTCACCTTGTACAAAGAAAACCCCGGTCCTTACAAGAAACACAGTAACCTCACTCACATTCCCACCATTGTTAAGAGGGGTGTTTTTTATTGATGATCTTCCCATAGTGTGTGTGTGTGTGTGTGTGTGTAAACATTAAATTCTTATAATTAGAAACAAGGGAGCGAGAAGGGTTCGCATCGAGAAAAGACGCAAGAACCCGATTGTAAGCATGACTGACCATCGAATGGGGATAACCTAAAAAATGAAGGTAATTTCATCCTTTGAAAACCCAGAATCACACAGTTCAAACCAGTTATGCGCAAACTTTTTCTTTTTTATCTTTTCTCCCCTCCCCTTGGATAAGCAAACAAATTAGTGTGTCCCCTTCCTACTTATCATGTAATTGGTACACAATCTCACGAAAGACAATTTAGTTCAAAAATGTATCCAGCTTTTCAGGTTATATGTTGTTTTGATTGGGTTGTTTAACCTCCTTCGCAACATCGAAGGTCATACGACGGGGGGACCTACAGTTTTACGTGGGATCCAAACCACGGATCGTTACATAATCTGGACGCGGAGGACGGTCCCCCATCCAACTACTACCCCCACCCACTGTCGCTGATCGACGAGAATCGGTGTTACGACATCAATCACAACTGAGTTATATGGGTTATACAGTATATATGAAAAAACAAAGTCCATTACGATTCGTTTTAAATTAATCTCCAACAGTGACTGATATATATTAATTATATTAAAGATAATATAAAAGTAATATTGGTTATGTAAGAAAGCTTTTTATTTTGGTAAGAAAACAAAATTAATAAATAACACTTAACCCTTTAACGCCGACTGGGTCGAATACGTACCGTTTCAAATACACGCATTTAGACTTAACCCTACAAAAAAGTTCTGCGTTAAAGGGTTAAATAGCTTTCATAAAATATTTATAGCTCATTTATGTTATTTTTATTTCGTATCATCCACCCCAGTTTTGTGATTGATTTCGTCTTTTTGCTACCCCACCCATAATTATAATTTGCGCAACACTGGTTTGAACTACCTCCAAGTGGTAGTAAGAGAGTTTATATATATAGTAATATAATATAACCATAGAGTGGTAAGAGAAAAGATTAATTAAATAGTTAATATTTGAAGGTTATAATAAAGAGCCAACTTCAAACAAAACGCTTGTTTCGCGATTAAAACATACAAAAACCTCATATTTAAGGTTAAATTTAATAGTAGTCAACAGTCCATGTAAACCCTTCAAAAGGGTTTAAGGGTCTCGTTATACAAATCGTTTAGGCAACCAGCAAATGCATCATCAATATATCTGTGCCAGATACTTACGTCACAAAGGAATAGCGGGAATGAGTTTCTTCTCAAAGATTCCTTACAAGGCTCAAGACAGTACTTAAAGAAGTGGCCACCATGCTTCAAAACCTGTTTATATAACAAACCCCTGAAAGTAAAAACAATTTGCGGAACACGTTTTTACCAGAAATAAAAAAAAACTTAATGAGATACGTAAGTTGCTATCAAGAAAACCACTATAGATGGCACAACGTCTTCAATCGGGAAGCCATGTAATCCATGGTTGAGGAGGCCACACTACATACTGAATACTAGTCTTCGTATGTAAATTATTAGTGACTTCTTGTAATTTATTTGTAATGTGTCTCGTGTAAGTTAAGTATTAAAGTTAAGTAATAAACCAGAAATACCAATTATCTTTGAATAAAAGAAAACTAATAAACGCAGTGACTCGAAAAAAGCTTTGAAACTGCGTAGAGGCAACCTCGTACGTCAGTCGAAAAAACTGTTGAGCTATGGTTGCCTGCTCATTTTCAAAGCTTAACAGTTATCTTTTCATTTTTGCAATTGGTATGTGGACTGAGGCTTATGATCGGCAATATATATATATATATATATATATATATATATATATATAATATGTGTGTGTGTGTGTGTGTGTGTGTGTGTGTGTGTGTGTGTGTGTGTGTGTGTGTTGCAAAGCCAGTTGTCAGTGTTTTGTTAAAGCAGGTGTGAAATTTTTTTTAAAGAAAACTAGTATTTTATTTATAATCCTTTCCCATATGTTGGTCCTTATTATGCATTGTATATCTCCTTATCTCCCCATCACGAAAGATTAAGTGAAAAAGTCTGCATTTATTCGCTTTCACTGTAATCGAAATTCCAGCTAACGACATTTGCATAATAACACTCTATTCTGTTTAACATAAATTTCAAATAATAGTAAATAAACAAAACTTCTCAATTCCACAATGGGACCTATTTATATGCGTAGACAATACCTTCAAATTTACACTCCCTTAAAGTTCTGACACAGTCTTTCCATTAGCCTAAGCTTTTTCCCCAAGTCGAAAATTTAGTCGTGAGGTCCATAAATGTATGCAACTTCGGACCTATAAACGTAACTTTTGACAGGCCCATTAACACAAGCTGATGATTTATTTGTATGAAGTTTATCTTATGTTTTTACCGTAAACTACACAAATATACTTGGCACAGTGCCAGATCAATAAAAATATGCTTGATTTCTTTAGTTTTATACGTTTTATGAGGTCAGTAGACACTGGCAGGCTACATAAATTTACCTTGAAATTGAAAACATTTTATTTTTACTTCAGTTTTGTTAATACAAACTTCTTCTTTTTTCTCCTTTCCTACTTTTGCTCAAACTCGATCCTTTCCGTTCGAACGAATAAGTAATATAAATATTTGAAAGTCAACGCAGTTTCCATTCCATAAATATTGTCTACGTTATTAATAATTTATATTCTTTTTCTCTGGATATTTGAAAAGTTAATAATATATATGCCAGAAGCGAGAAGAAATATAAATTACATCCTCCGGACTAGGTCTCCAGGACGTCAGAGTTTCAATGTTTGGAACCCAATACTGCTCCTTCCTTATTTTTATTCCCGGAAGGGCTTCGCTGATGTATCTCCTAATGCTTATATGAACCCCAGGCCCTTCTTCGCATAGAAGTCTCGGGAACAGGAGCGAAAAGACATAATCTGTATTGGGAATAAAATATTTCATTATTCTATTTGGGAAATTCTCTCTCAGCGTTCGCCTCACTTAAATATTTATTTTGGTATTGTATATACGTTCGGTAAAGCTCTTGCCTACTGAACTGTATAATAAACTTTATTATGTTAATATATATATATATTATATATTAACAGGAATAAATATGGAAACAGGAAACTGTAGAAATATAACAGAAATTACTTATGATAAACATATTTTGTCGATAAATGTTATGTAACGTAGTACAGGGTGTACATAAAGTCAGGATCTATTTTTGTGAAATAATTATTTTTTTCTAGTTTTCTTTTCAGAAGCCCTTAGAATGAATACAGAAGAGCGTGTGTGGCAATAGTAATTTGGCGAATCGAGGGAAAGAAATACAATGACATCAGAGAGAAGTTTAGAAGGAGATTTCATAAGCCGGGGCCAATAGACAAGACAATACGAAAATTGGTGAACAAATTTAAACGAACGGGATCTGTAAATGATGAAGCAAGATCAGGACGACCGTGTATGTCAGATCTTACCGTGAATGCAGTACGCGGAATTATCACTGAGGAGCCACGTACGTCCGTTCGTGCTGCATCACACAGACTCGGCCTCCCGACGTCATCTGTGCACAAAATTCTGAAAGTTAATTTGCAGAAGAAAAGTTCTCATTTGTAGGTTCTACATGATTTACATGAGGAAGATTTCCCTCGACGAAGTGCTGTGTGTGCTGATCTCGTAGAACAAATCTGGAGTGATAATTTAATGGACAACATTCTCTTTAGTGATGAAGCCACTTTCCATACGTGTGGAAAAGTAAATCGCCATAACTGTCGAATTTGGGCAGATGAAAGACCGAATGATTTCGTCCAAAATTGGGAAAGAGACTCACCTAAAGTTAATGTCTGGATGGGTTTAACAAAATCTAAGGTTTATGGTCCTTTTTTCTTTGCTGAAGCTACAGTTACGGGGCTTATTTATCTGGACATGTTGCAGCAATTCCTTGAACCTCAGCTGATTGGGGATAGGATTGTTAGTACCGTCGTCTATCAACATGATGGTGCTCCTTGTCACTATGCCAAAATTGTTCAGGATTATCTAAATGGACGTTTTCCAAATCGCTGGATCGGACGCGGAAGCAACAGACCTTAGCCAGCGAGATCACCAGATTTAACCCCTTTAGATTTCTTTGCATGGGGCTTTATCAAATCGCACGTCTATCAGACGAAGGTTACGAGTCTTGAAAACTTACGTACACGTATACGAACTGCTGCAGATAACATAACCCCGCAAATGCTCCAGAATGTGTTTAGAAATGCTGCGGAACGATTTGAGCTGTGCAGGGATACTGATGGGCGTCACGTCGAATCCTACTCTTAATTATTTAATAAATGTTACCACTTTATCATTTTATGATTGAATTCCATATAATTTCCAAGTGCTTCACAAAAATAGATCCTGACTTTATGTACACCCTGTATATGAGCATTCTGTAGCTCAGTGGTTACGGTGACTGACTCCGAGCGGTGTGGCGTTGGTTCACTCCCAGACGCTGGCATCGGGTGAAGTTCAGTTCGGCGCTTCCTCTGTATCTGCTCTGGTTCAAGTGACACTTGGGACACACCCACCCACTTAGTGAGGAAATGCGCTTCTTGAATGTCACTTTTACTTAGTATTGTATTATACTTATGAGGTGTAGTGCGATTCGTCGTCAAACAGCCAGTTAGAAGTGGCCCCCAGCGTGAGAAATTCCCGTTGGCTCGAGGCCAGTTGTTTTCACATCGGATCAGTAATTTTTATAAGACAGCTGGTCCGAGTGGTTTACGTTAAAACATCGCTGGCCACTCGGACCAGCTGCCTTCTGAAAATTACTGATCCGATGTGAAAACAACTGACCTCGGGCCAGCGGGAATTCGGCACGCTGGTGGCTATACCAGGCAGAGTTTAAGTAGAGGCACTGTAATTGTACGGTGGTAGAAATGTCACGTGACAAGCGTATCAAAATAAAGATTTTAGTCGGAGAAAGCTACTCTTATCGGCAAATCGCAGCCCGACTTCCATGTTTCACCTAGCGCGGTTTGTAGGATTTTGAAGAGGGTTCGTGAAACGGGTACTGATGATAATAAACGTGGTCGGGGGAGAAGGCCCAAACTCTCCAAAAGTGATGTTAAATTCCTCAGAGTAATTTCTCTACGCGATAAGCGTCGTTCCAATAGAGATCTTGCGAAGACCTTACAGCAAGTAGAGGTGTTAATGTTTTATCAAGGACGATGAGAAACACATTAGCGCTAAATGGCTTCAATTGGCGTGTGACTGCTCGAAAACCTTTGCTGAGGAGGGGCAACTAATCAAAGAGGCTGAAATGGTGGACAAAATGAAACAGTGGGACGATCTAGCATGAAAAAAGATGTTATTCACAGATTAGACCATGTTTAAGCTCTTTGAATAATTGACAGCAGTTTGTTCGAAGTCGGGTTAGAAAGCGATATAAAAGTCAGTGTACAACAGGTACAGTGAAGCTTGGGGTGGATCATTACAAGTTTGGGGTTGCATTTCGGTCAAAGGGGTTGGGGATTTGTATAAAATCGATGGTATCCTAACAGCCGACAAATACAGGCAGATTCTGATCCACTATCCACCCTACGGAACGCGTTTTTTGGACGGGATTCATATTTCACATGGCAATGACCTAAAACAGTGCCAATGTGGTGAAACACTATTTAGAACGTAAAGAGACCGATGGAACTCTTACAAAGATGTCTTGGCTTGCGCAGAATTCTGATATAATGAGGCTATATGAGGTTCTATGGATGCTGAGAAGGTTAAACGACATTCGAACAACCTGAATGAATTATGAAAAGTATTAGTATGACAGGATATTTGGGGCAGCATTCTACAGTCCTACATTGATAAATTGTATGAGAGCATGAAAACAAGACTCCTCATAAGGCAAAAGGATCATATACCAAGTATTGTTGTATAATAAAATGTAATCAACTTGCTACTTGTACATTTTGCTTCACATTTGGTTCCACGTATGGGCTTTATAAATTTTGCATGATATTTAGACTTTTCCTTCTGTTTCTCTGTTTTATGCCAGTAATATAATATATATATATATATATATATATATATATATATAATATATATATATATATTTCAACAGCAAACAACACTATAATTAACGTAAAGAACGACGCTTGTATAGAAGAACGTTCCGCGTAAGATGAGAAGGGAGAACGAACAAATTAAAAAATGAGGTAACCACCCGGGAATCGAACCCGGGATCTTCCGATTGCCGGTCAGATATGATAACCACTACACCATGGGCCTCACCCAATCAGAAGACGTAATTCTCCTACATACGCGCAGAAACCAATGCCCTGAGGGGGCACCTCCCGCATGCCGCACATATATATATTTCAACTGCAAATGTATATATGTGCGGCATGCGGGAGGTGCCCCCTCAGGGCATTGGTTTCTGCGCGTATGTAGGAGAATTACGACTTCTGATTGGGTGAGGCCCATGGTGTAGTGGTTATCATATCTGACCGGCAATCGGAAGATCCCGGGTTCGATTCCCGGGTGGTTACCTCATTTTTTTCATTTGTTCGTTCAACCTCCTCATCTTGCACGGAAAGTTCTTCTATACAAGCGTCGTTCTTTACGTTATATATATATATTTATATATATATACAGTATATATATATATATATATATATATATATATATATATATATATAAGCAAACAACCACAGGGAAAAGGAAACACAAAGTCCGAGCGCTTTCGTGATATATTCACATTATCAAGGAGGAACAGAAAATAGACAGAGATTACAAAGTAAATGAGTTAAATAGACAAGCAAAAAATTCACAATCGGCACCTCAAATTAAAGGCCTTAAAGCCCTCTAAAGATTTTTTCAATTGATAACATAATCTGTAGGCTGCTAAATTACTAAATATGTATATAGATGAAATTAGACAAAAAAAACAATACAGAGAACAAAAATTATTATAATGGTTATTAACACTAATATTTAATTAAAGCAGGCAATTAATTGGCAAGAATTTAATGAAAAACAAATAGATAACGTAGATAACAAATAGATAACATAATCTGTAGGCTGCTAAATTACTAAATATAAAAGACTATATAGATGAAATTAGACAAAACACCAGTACAGAAAACAAAAATTATTATAATGGTTATTAACACTAATATTTAATTAAAGCAGGAAATTAAATAGCCAGAAATTAATGAAAACAAAGGGAATGGTGCCATCGTCTTACAGAATATTACAAAATTTTTCTACAAACAGTCTGGAAAAGTTGTTTTCCCAAAAGCAACCCAGTTGAAAAGTCCAATAAACCCCCAGCAACCAAAGATTATACACGAAAGAAATATTACAATTAAAATAGACACATAAGAATGTTAACAGTTCTTACAATAATATTTATTTATTTAACCAGGGCAAACCATTAAGGGGGCAAGAATGCAGTCAAGAAAACAGTAGGCCCTTCGCCAGCTTTCTGACAATGCACGAATCTAATTTATACAACCCAGGACTAATATTAAGGACCAAATCCGCATTATTCTTGATCACACTTGATTCCAGTATATTTCTGCTAACAATAGATTTACTAAACCTTAATTTGGAAGCATTTTTCCAATCAATGGGATGATTAGTATCTCTTACGTGAATGAAAATGGCGTTAGATTCCTGGCCACTTCTTATACTGTATTGATGCTGTTTAATACGTAACTCAAGGGTCTTACCAGTTTGGCCAATGTAAAATTTATTACATATTGTGCAAGGGATTTTATATACACAACCATGTTCACTTAACGGGGCGTTCTTAATCAATGAATTCTTAATTACATCTAAATTTTTGAACGCAATATTTACGTTAAAAGTCCTCAGCAGATTCGGCAGATCAAGGAAATTTTCTCTGAATGGTAACAGTAAAACATTTTTTGTGTTATAAGGAATCTTATCCTTTACTTCGTAGAAGGTTTTCTTTGCCATTTTTAAGGACTTATCTATGCAGTTCTTTGGGTATTTTAAATCAAAAGCAATTTTGTATATTTTACTAATTTCGTCGTCAATGAACTCTGGGCTACAAATTCGTAGACCTCTTAGGAACAAAGTAGGAAGAACGGATCGTTTTACATTAATGTGGTGATCAGAATAATAATGTATATAGGAACAATTATTAGTGGGTTTTCTGTAAATTTTGTACTTAAACTTTTTCCAGACCTATATATTAAAACATCTAAAAAAGGGATCGAAGAATCTTTTTCTATTTCAACTGTAAAATTGATAGAGGGAGTTAAATTATTAAGTTTGGGTAAGAATTCATTGAGATTTAAAGTCACTGGCCAAAGACAAAGAACATCATCTACATATCTAAACCATGGAACATAATTTGGCAGAATCTTCCTTAATAACTTACTTTCAAAAAACTCCATATATAAGTTACTCAAAATGGGGGAGAGAGGGTTTCCCATCGCCATACCAAATTTCTGCCTAAAATATTCATTATTGAACACAAATTTTGAGTCTACTATGCACAGCCAAACTGGTAAGACCCTGAGTTACGTATTAAACAGCATCAATACAGTATAAGAAGTGGCCAGGAATCTAACGCCATTTTCATTCACGTAAGAGATACTAATCATCCCATTGATTGGAAAAATGCTTCCAAATTAAGGTTTAGTAAATCTATTGTTAGCAGAAATATACTGGAATCAAGTGTGATCAAGAATAATGCGGATTTGGTCCTTAATATTAGTCCTGGGTTGTATAAATTAGATTCGTGCATTGTCAGAAAGCTGGCGAAGGGCCTACTGTTTCTTGACTGCATTCTTGCCCCCTTAATGGTTTGCCCTGGTTAAATAAATAAATATTATTGTAAGAACTGTTAACATTCTTATGTGTCTATTTTAATTGTAATATTTCTTTCGTGTATAATCTTTGGTTGCTGGGGGGTTTATTGGACTTTTCAACTGGGTTGCTTTTGGGAAAACAACTTTTCCAGACTGTTTGTAGAAAAATTTTGTAATATTCTGTAAGACGATGGCACCATTCCCTTTGTTTTCATTAATTTCTGACTATTTAATTTCCTGCTTTAATTAAATATTAGTGTTAATAACCATTATAATAATTTTTGTTTTCTGTACTGGTGTTTTGTCTAATTTCATCTATATAGTCTTTTTATGTTTAGTAATTTAGCAGCCTACAGATTATGTTATCTATTTGTTATCTACGTTATCTATTTGTTTTTCATTAAATTCTTGCCAATTAATTGCCTGCTTTAATTAAATATTAGTGTTAATAACCATTATAATAATTTTTGTTCTCTGTATTGTTTTTTTTGTCTAATTTCATCTATATACATATTTAGTAATTTAGCAGCCTACAGATTATGTTATCAATTGAAAAAATCTTTAGAGGGCTTTAAGGCCTTTAATTTGAGGTGCCGATTGTGAATTTTTTGCTTGTCTATTTAACTCATTTACTTTGTAATCTCTGTCTATTTTCTGTTCCTCCTTGATAATGTGAATATATCACGAAAGCGCTCGGACTTTGTGTTTCCTTTTCCCTGTGGTTGTTTGCTTATATATATATATACTGTATATATATATAAATATATATATATATAACGTAAAGAACGACGCTTGTATAGAAGAACTTTCCGTGCAAGATGAGAGGTTGAACGAACAAATGAAAAAAATGAGGTAACCACCCGGGAATCGAACCCGGGATCTTCCGATTGCCGGTCAGATATGATAACCACTACACCATGGGCCTCACCCAATCAGAAGTCGTAATTCTCCTACATACGCGCAGAAACCAATGCCCTGAGGGGCACCTCCCGCATGCCGCACATATATACATTTCAACTGCAAATGTATATATGTGCGGCATGCGGGAGGTGCCCCCTCAGGGCATTGGTTTCTGCGCGTATGTAGGAGAATTACGACTTCTGATTGGGTGAGGCCCATGGTGTAGTGGTTATCATATCTGACCGGCAATCGGAAGATCCCGAGTTCGATTCCCGGTGGTTACCTCATTTTTTTCATTTGTTCGTTCAACCTCCTCATCTTGCACGGAAAGTTCTTCTATACAAGCGTCGTTCTTTACGTTATATATATATAATTTATATATATATACAGTATATATATATATTATATATATATATATATATATATATATAAGCAAACAACCACAGGGAAAAGGAAACACAAAGTCCGAGCGCTTTCGTGATATATTCACATTATCAAGGAGGAACAGAAAATAGACAGAGATTACAAAGTAAATGAGTTAAATAGACAAGCAAAAAATTCACAATCGGCACCTCAAATTAAAGGCCTTAAAGCCCTCTAAAGATTTTTTCAATTGATAACATAATCTGTAGGCTGCTAAATTACTAAATATGTATATAGATGAAATTAGACAAAAAAACAATACAGAGAACAAAAATTATTATAATGGTTATTAACACTAATATTTAATTAAAGCAGGCAATTAATTGGCAAGAATTTAATGAAAAACAAATAGATAACGTAGATAACAAATAGATAACATAATCTGTAGGCTGCTAAATTACTAAATATAAAAAGACTATATAGATGAAATTAGACAAAACACCAGTACAGAAAACAAAAATTATTATAATGGTTATCAACACTAATATTTAATTAAAGCAGGAAATTAAATAGCCAGTAATTAATGAAAACAAAGGGAATGGTGCCATCGTCTTACAGAATATTACAAAATTTTTCTACAAACAGTCTGGAAAAGTTGTTTTCCCAAAAGCAACCCAGTTGAAAAGTCCAATAAACCCCCAGCAACCAAAGATTATACACGAAAGAAATATTACAATTAAAATAGACACATAAGAATGTTAACAGTTCTTACAATAATATTTATTTTTTAACCAGGGCAAACCATTAAGGGGGCAAGAATGCAGTCAAGAAAACAGTAGGCCCTTCGCCAGCTTTCTGACAATGCACGAATCTAATTTATACAACCCAGGACTAATATTAAGGACCAAATCCGCATTATTCTTGATCACACTTGATTCCAGTATATTTCTGCTAACAATAGATTTACTAAACCTTAATTTGGAAGCATTTTTCCAATCAATGGGATGATTAGTATCTCTTACGTGAATGAAATGGCGTTAGATTCCTGGCCACTTCTTATACTGTATTGATGCTGTTTAATACGTAACTCAAGGGTCTTACCAGTTTGGCCAATGTAAAATTTATTACATATTGTGCAAGGGATTTTATATACACAACCATGTTCACTTAACGGGGCGTTCTTAATCAATGAATTCTTAATTACATCTAAATTTTTGAACGCAATATTTACGTTAAAAGTCCTCAGCAGATTCGGCAGATCAAGGAAATTTTCTCTGAATGGTAACACTAAAACATTTTTTGTGTAATAAGGAATCTTATCCTTTACTTCGTAGAAGGTTTTCTTTGCCATTTTTAAGGACTTTCTATGCAGTTCTTTGGGTATTTTAAATCAAAAGCAATTTTGTATATTTTACTAATTTCGTCGTCAATGAACTCTGGGCTACAAATTCGTAGACCTCTTAGGAACAAAGTAGGAAGAACGGATCGTTTTACATTAATGTGGTGATCAGAATAATAATGTATATAGGAACAATTATTAGTGGGTTTTCTGTAAATTTTGTACTTAAACTTTTTTCCAGACCTATATATTAAAACATCTAAAAAAGGGATCGAAGAATCTTTTTCTATTTCAACTGTAAAATTGATAGAGGGAGTTAAATTATTAAGTTTGAGTAAGAATTCATTGAGATTTAAAGTCACTGGCCAAAGACAAAGAACATCATCTACATATCTAAACCATGGAACATAATTTGGCAGAATCTTCCTTAATAACTTACTTTCAAAAAACTCCATATATAAGTTACTCAAAATGGGGGAGAGAGGGTTTCCCATCGCCATACCAAATTTCTGCCTAAAATATTCATTATTGAACACAAATTTTGAGTCTACTATGCACAGCCAAACTGGTAAGACCCTTGAGTTACGTATTAAACAGCATCAATACAGTATAAGAAGTGGCCAGGAATCTAACGCCATTTTCATTCACGTAAGAGATACTAATCATCCCATTGATTGGAAAAATGCTTCCAAATTAAGGTTTAGTAAATCTATTGTTAGCAGAAATATACTGGAATCAAGTGTGATCAAGAATAATGCGGATTTGGTCCTTAATATAGTCCTGGGTTGTATAAATTAGATTCGTGCATTGTCAGAAAGCTGGCGAAGGGCCTACTGTTTTCTTGACTGCATTCTTGCCCCCTTAATGGTTTGCCCTGGTTAAATAAATAAATATAATTGTAAGAACTGTTAACATTCTTATGTGTCTATTTTAATTGTAATATTTCTTTCGTGTATAATCTTTGGTTGCTGGGGGGTTTATTGGACTTTTCAACTGGGTGCTTTTGGGAAAACAACTTTTCCAGACTGTTTGTGAAAAATTTTGTAATATTCTGTAAGACGATGGCACCATTCCCTTTGTTTTCATTAATTTCTGGCCATTTAATTTCCTGCTTTAATTAAATATTAGTGTTAATAACCATTATAATAATTTTTGTTTTCTGTACTGGTGTTTTGTCTAATTTCATCTATATAGTCTTTTTATATTTAGTAATTTAGCAGCCTACAGATTATGTTATCTATTTGTTATCTACGTTATCTATTTGTTTTTCATTAAATTCTTGCCAATTAATTGCCTGCTTTAATTAAATATTAGTGTTAATAACCATTATAATAATTTTTGTTCTCTGTATTGGTTTTTTTGTCTAATTTCATCTATATACATATTTAGTAATTTAGCAGCCTACAGATTATGTTATCAATTGAAAAAATCTTTAGAGGGCTTTAAGGCCTTTAATTTGAGGTGCCGATTGTGAATTTTTTGCTTGTCTATTTAACTCATTTACTTTGTAATCTCTGTCTATTTTCTGTTCCTCCTTGATAATGTGAATATATCACGAAAGCGCTCGGACTTTGTGTTTCCTTTTCCCTGTGGTTGTTTGCTTATTAATAAGATCACGTGTTATTTTGTGATTTTAGTGCATATACTGTATATATATATATATATATGTATATATTATATATATATATATTTTAAAGATTATGTTGTGTGCAAGATGTGCAGTAGATGTGCAAGATGATGGAAGTGTAGTAGGAAAGAGAGGAAAAGTGTGTGTTTCAGAGCATGCTGGATTGTTCACATGTTAGATGAGACACGGAAAAAGATCAGCTAAAGAGGACAGTGACAAGAGAAACGGAGTTCCAGTACTCCCCGGCTCTTGTTTAACGTCCCCCACGGAGTACTTCCCTGGTCTGGTCGATTGGTGTCTTATACAATTTCCTCATATATATATATATATAATTATGTAGAAGTAGTAGTAGTAGAGTACTTTTCGTTTTCATTACGTAGTAATAAGAGGTATGACGCGGGGTTTCATCTTTTAAGAAAATATTCTGATCAAAGTTAAAGATATCTTTATATGGTGGACGTAGATGAGATGGTTCTTCAGAATTTCCATTTACAATCTCGGAAATAAATTCGACTAGAAAACATCCTAAAAAAAAATACCAGTTGCCAATAGTCTGTATTTCTTTGGATAGTTTATTCTTTGGTGTCAGTCCTAAAATTTTAAGAACAAAACCCAGTCACTACTAATTAGTAATTTTTTCTGCTTTTCAAAAATTTAATATTCCAAGGCGAATTTTTTTCTGTAACTGTATCTGGTGGGAGTTAAATGTCATGGATTATAAAGTCATAGATTATAGATTACAGAACAATAACCAAATAACCAAACTAAATGGGGTTACATTATCCCAGCAACCGTACGTTGGAGGAACCAACCAATACGGAATGCAGTGAGGAATGCAAGTTCGTAGGTATGGTAATTATTTTTTACTATGATACTTTACACGTAACTCGCATCTGTGAAGGACACAGTGCGTCTCCAAATGTTGAAGGATTTACCAACCATTTCCATCGAGTACATCCTTTTAGAATGCAGTTTTTGCCTATCAAAGACGAAGAATTTTCTAAATAAACTAACTTAACCTACCTAACTTAATCTAATCCACAATATATTTGTCGATAGAATGTCAAGTCGATTATTATCGTAATCCTGGAATTTCGTTCGTGATTCATGTCTTCCATAGTTCCAAGGAGGTGAAGATGTCGGTACACTGTACTCTGATTCATTTCACTCGCGTAAGCATTGTCAGTATCAGAGTCCGGACGATTAGTTCAGATATGAAGGTGCGTTCCTCTCGAGGTGTCATTACTGACAGTCTTCCTGGTCACTTTCCCTCATCACCTGCTTTTTGAATAGCATACAAGACAACCCCTGGTTAAAGGAGAAGTATCGTGATAATCGCTAGTCATCAGTCTACCGGCAATGTAGACGTCGTTTGTAAACATAGAGACTATAAACTTCTCGAATATTGAAGTCCACAAGAAAAATGAAACGTATCTTTTTGATAGAGTATTATATATGTAGCGACACTTTACAATAAACCCCTCTCCCATCGACACACCCTGCGACCAAGATGACTTCACATCGTGAGACTGCCTCGAAGATTTTCCTTTTGCCTTCTGAGAAATAACATTCAAGATGAGGATGGCGTTCGATCGCGTTATAAGGGATTCTCGCGCACGATGCCTCAATCGCATCTCGACTTCTCTCCTCTGAATAACTTCAGTGACGAGAGATCTTACCATTTAACAACGTGTACAGGCCCCATTCGCCTGGTGTCATTCACCTAACTTTATATAAAGACTAATCATTACCTCGCCCGTTATTATAATATTGACGTCATTATTCAAGTGCACATTTATACATTTCAACTGAACTTTCATTCAAACAATTGCAACCTTATTTGTTTCATTTAAATCTCATTTATTTTGTTTAATAAAGGAAGAAAACTCACTCTATTAATTTTTTAAACTAATAACATTTTCACTATATATATATAATATAATATATATATATATATATATATATATATATATATATAATATATATATATAATTTAGGGTGTCACTTAAATGCAAAGTTTGAAATTTTCATGCTGACACCCCGCGAATCTATTCCATTGGTAAAATAAACATGGTGACTGAAAATCTTTTTATTTGAATAACTATAAAAGGTCGCCCCCGCCTTCCAAAGTTTAATGCTTGCGCGGCGTCTCCATAATCGTTCATTAGATATCTATATATCTCTATATATGTGTGTGTGTGTATCTGTGTGTGTCTGAATATCTGAGAAATAAAGTGAACAATACTTAACGATTCACCGTTTCTCATTTCAGCTACGTGATTTCTGGTGATGGAAACCCGGAAGTGTATATACCTATTAGGGGCAGCGGTTGATGAGGTGAAAGGATGCAAGCTTCCTTCCTACAGGCAAGCATTCGGTTACTTCCTTTACCTTCACCATGAAAAGAAAATGACAATACGTGACGCGTTGTGGAAGTCACTTCAAGCAGTGATGTCCTTCTGGGAGAAAGCTCACATTCCAACCAGACTCGAGACACAGTGCGTCAGCAAACTGGATAAAGTCTTCGAGGAGTGGAAAGGACTCAAAAAACACGCCTCAAGGACGAGCGATTCACACAAGACGAAAGAAAAAGAATTCATTGAACGCCTCGATCGTCTCTTTGACATCGCCCACGCTGATTGTGAGAAATTGGTCAAGTACCCAGAGGATTGGGAGTTCCTTCAGCAGCAGCGCCAGAAAGGACGTCCAGGTTCAATGGCAGGTTTGGACATGACCCATCAGCGCCAAGTCAAAGATTGTACTCGACGTCGGGAGGAAGAGGAGAAACGAAGAAAGCGATCATCAGCTGAAATGGAGGCAGTATCCAACGAAGCGGTTTTGGAGTCCTCATCCTCCAGCTCAGATGATAGCGAAGAAAAAGGAGCATGTGGTGGTTCGTTAGCGTCTAAATAAAGAGCAACGAAGAACATCATGACATCGGAATTGGCGGCAGCGCTTGATCGCACGCAACTCTCGTCAAGAAAGGCCACATATCTGCTGTTTGAGGCAGCTTCCAGCTTAGGGCATGATGCTAGTGACTACAACATCAATCGTGGATCCATTCATCGTCAGCGTGAAAAATTCCGTACCCTTAAGGCTCGGCAACTGAAGAGCGAGTTCCAAGGCAATAGTCCGTTGACTGTTCACTGGGATGGAAAACTCATGCAAGATCTGACGTCACGAGAATATGTTGACCGCTTACCTATTCTTGTATCTGGCTCCGGGACAGAGCAGCTCCTCGGGGTGCCAAAACTTCTGTCAGGAACCGCGCTGGCACAAACAAATGCCATCATAGATTGCCTGAATGAATGGGGAGTGACCGATCATGTCAAATCTATGTGTTTCGACACAACCGCGACAAACACAGGCCACCGTGGAGGAACTTGTGTTCTTCTGGAAGAAAAAGTTGGACGTGACCTGTTACACTGCGCGTGCAGACACCATGTACTGGAGTTGGTGCTACAGGCGGCATTCGCAGCATCGCTAGATTCAGTATCTACCGGTCCAGAAATTCTGCTTTTCAAGCGCTTCCATGATTATTGGACCCGCATTGACCAGCAACAGTTCCAAACTGCGGACACAGATGCGTTCACCAAAGCAGCTATTTTTAAGCATAGAACGGAGCTCATTGAGTTTGCAAAATCACAAGCACTTCAAGTTCGTGATGACTATCAGGAATTCCTCAATCTTTCCGTCATCTTTCTTGGAGGAGTTCCATACAAGGGACTAAACTTCCGCGCCCCTGGTGCTATGCACCGGGCGAGATGGATGGCTAAGGGGCTCTATGCCATCAAGATCTGGCTCTTCCGAAGACAGTTTAAACTGACGAACACTGAGGAACGCGGAATTCGAGATATCTGCCTCTTTTCTGTTCTAGTTTACATGAAAGCGTGGGCAACAGCTCATCTGTCCATCGAAGCTCCGCTGAATGATTGGGAATTGATGAGGACGCTCCTTCGATACCCGCACAAGAAGATCTCTGATGGTACCACCAAGAAGCTGTCTGCGCACCTGTGGTACCATTCGGAGGAGGCAGTGGGTCTGGCGTTCTTTGATGAGAGGATATCGATGGAAGTGAAGTGCAGCATGGTTGCAGCGTTAGATCAAGAAGCCCTCACATGCCGCCAAAACGACCTTTGGTTCTTGATACTATGTTCCTCAGTGACAGCAAAGGACTGGAGCAACTGATCACAAAGAACACCCGAGGATTCTTCTCAAAACTTCAGTTGCCAGATTGCTTTCTGCTCCACCATCCCAGTTCATGGACGTCAAACTCTGAATACGTGCAAGCTCGGGATGTGGTCTCTAAACTTGCAGTGGTGAACGACAGAGCAGAACGGGCCGTGGCTCTGGTGAAGGAGCTGAACGGAAAGTTGACAGTGAAAGAAGAACAGCTCCAGTTCCTCGTTCGAGTTGTCACTGACCACAGAAAGCAACACCCAGCTCCGAACAAATCAGCATTAGTGAGGACGCGAAAGAACTAATCACTGATCAGCGTATGAGCACCAATTATTCTGCTACTGTATATGTATTTTATTTCTCAAAGTTTTGCTTTTGTTGCTTCTCCATTTTGTACCATTATTCGCCAAATTATGTCTTCTATTTTGATTATATAATAAACTGTTTGTATTCTTTGCGTTTTTAAGTGTCTTACTTTCGTTATTTCACCAAATTGCCTTGTTTTTTATTATCTGGTTCGGCCCAAGCTGTGAACACTGAACAGCTTGTTGACGTCAACAAATGGGTCTTGTTTTCAGTGACGAGGGCGACCTTTAAATGATGACCAATCAGGACCAAATTTCTCTTCCGTATGTTTTACACCAAATGGAACAATTTTAGGGGGTGTCATAGGAAAATATCCATCGTTTAATTTTCCCCCTATTACCTAGTGACACCCTAATATATATATTGGGTGCCAAAATTACAATTCCTCCGTAATTTAATAACAAGAGGAGATTAATATTATTTTTGAAAATCATTTCGAACCATAAATGAAGGCTAAAATCTCATATTTTGAATATCTTCCTTTTGCAACCAACACAGCAGCCACTCCTCGTGGCAATGATTTATTCAGTTTATTGGTGGTACCTTAGATGATGATGTTCCAGCTTTGTTGTATCATTTCTCACTGACCAGCGGGGTTGTCAGGGTTGCCATTTTCTTTTTAGATTTAAAAAATATCCGGAAATTATATTATCGACCGGATTCAGGTCGGGGGACTGTGGAGGTTACTCCGTAATGGTTCACCCATTCGGCCTTTGACAGCTTAGCTTCACAACCTTCAAATTTCCAAACTTTCACTGACATCTCGTTGCTGTCCTGGCCTGCACCTTCCCCATCTTATTGGAATTCGAACTTCCTGAAGACTTTTGTTCTTCATTTAGAACATCTACAACGATTAGTAGAAGTTCAATCAAGGTTACGCAATCAGGGAAGGTCAACTATAGCGATTTAGTTCAACTAAGGAAACGCTTATAAGACACCTTCGTAACTATTGGCTGAGTGAACCAAAAATTACCAGCATTTGTAAATCATTGGTGGAGTCGATGCCAAGACGAATCAAACAGGTATTAAAAGCAAAATGGAGGGGGGCACTCAAAATATTAGAAAAACAATACTTCCCCAGCATATTTTTATTTCAGCCCTAAATATACAGGGTGTCCCAAAAAAACTATATACTCTTTATAGCATCATATATTTTATAATTTAAAAAAGCAAAAAACAATATATTGTTATAGCAATTGCCAATGAAAGGTAAATTAGTAATCTAAGTGATCAAAATGTTATAGCGAGTTGTTTGCATATAAAATTTAATTAACTACGCCAAGTGCTCAAAATGTTCTCCGGCGGCATGAATGCACTTTTGAATGCGTCGACTAACTGATCGCAGACATGGACTAATGTGGATGCTGTGATGGTCCCGCACTTTTCCCTAATTGCATCCTTAAGGTATTCGAGTGTTGCAGGTCTTGTACCATAAACTGCATCCTTCAGGTAGCCCCACAAGTAAAAATCAAGTGGAGTCAAGTCCGGTGAACGTGGAGGATACTCAACGCTTCCTCTTCGTCCTATCCAACGGTTAGGCAACGTTTCATCGAGGTACCTTCTAACATCACAATGAAAATGAGGGGGGGCTCCATCTTGTTGAAAGTAAAAGTCGTCGTTTCCAAACAACTTCCGAACTGCGGGTATAATTTCTGTCCGCAGCATGTCGAGATATGCGGCACCGGTAACTGTCCCATTAAAGAAAAATGGTCCAACCAAACCCCCTGGATGATAAACCACACCATGCTGTTAATCCTGGTAAATTAACATGTTTATCCACATAAACGTGTGGATTATCAAGTGACCAGTACCTGCAGTTGTGTCGATTTACTGTGCCATTCAGCTTGAAGGTAGCTTCATCAGACCACACGATTTTGTTGTATTGAAAGTGCATTCATGCCGCCGGAGAACATTTTGAGCACTTGGCGTAGTTAATTAAATTTTATATGCAAACAACTCGCTATAACATTTTGATCACTTAGATTACTAATTTACCTTTCATTGGCAATTGCTATAACAATATATTGTTTGCTTATTTTTTAAATTATAAAATATGATGATGCTATAAAGAGTATATAGTTTTTTTGGGACACCCTATATATTCCATCACATGGTAACGTAATAGCAGCAACTCATTTTTTCTGGGACACACACACCACATATATATGTACAGTACACACGCACACACACACACACACACATACTGTATATATGAAAATTATTTCACGAAAGTAACACGTGAAAAATATTATGATGAATAAAACCACGAAGGAACGTCACACACATCATATATATATATATATATATATATATATATATATATATATATATATATACAGGGTGTCCGAGAATTATCTGTACAATTTTTGGCTGTTATTAAAAGTCAACCATGAAGTGTAGAAATTCCAGTGTTGTCCCATTTTACAGAGAATCTCATTAAGTTTTTTCTGATACCAAGTTTTGACAAGTTTTTTAGAAATTCCAGTGTGTCCGAAAATTATCTGTACAATTTCATCTTTTAATAAAATTCTTGATAACACACGTAAAATTCTTAAACAAGATTATTTAGAATCTGTATTTTCAAAAGTTTCTTTTATTAAAGTAACGTTTTACAAACATTCGATATGTGCACCATCAGTGGTTCGCAAAACATCCAATCGATAATCCAAATGTTGCCATGTATGCTGCAGCATATCCACATCAATTCGCTCAATAGCAGCTGTGATTCTTGCTTTTAAATCATCAATGTCTGTCACCCGCGTACAAAAAAGAAAAAACTTGTCAAAACTTGTTATCAGAAAAAACTTAATGAGATTCTCTGTAAAATGGGACAAGACTGGAATTTCTACATTTCATGGTTGACTTTTAATAACAGCCAAAAATTGTACAGATAATTCTCGGACACCCTGTATATATATATATATATATATTCGACCAAACTTCGTATGGTGGATGAGGGAGATGAGTAATGAACAAAAATATATGTGTGACCAGTCCCCCCCCCCCGCCCCAGCACCGCAGTAAAACTATAGGAAAGAACGCAGCCATGAAAATCTTGAGCTTCGCATTGTGTCAAGATTTGTGAAGCTTAAGATTTTCTTTTCTATAGTTTTATTGACCAAATAATTGAACCCCGAGTAATTGGGGGACCGCAGGCCCCCAATTACTCGGGATTCAATTATTTGGTCAATAAAATTATAGAAAGAACGCAGTCATGAAAATCTTAAGCTTCACATTGCCTCCCGTAATAATAATAAAATAATCATTCCCTCAACTCTTTTTTCCTCTAATATTATCCTACTTTTAGAAAAGTTCAGCTCTTTTAGAGACCCCAAAGTTCACGGATAGACAGACAGACAGACAGAATCACACACAACCTGCTTTTATGTAGTAACTAGAAAAAAAAAAAAAAATATATATATTTATATATATATCATATAATGCGCCTCGGTGGTGTAGTGGTCAGCGTCGCTGACTACGAATCCATCGGCCCCGGGATCGAAACCCAGTGACGGCAGGCGGCGCGCAGCAAAACCCAGCTCTTCATCCTTCCACACAATAAAAAATTTGGTTGGTAGATAAATGGGTACCCTGGGTAGCCTAGTGGTTAAGACGCTGGGCTGCTGGTAGGGCGTGGTTCGGATTCCACGTTAAACTGTACGTCTTAGGTGGAGTGACAAGCTTGACCTTTGTCAGAATGAACAATTCAGGCAGAAGCTAAACCAAGGTTAACCAAGGTTATATGGGATGAACTTCACAATTGAATACGTGAAATATATAAATGATACAAACCCAGAAGGAAAAGCGATTCCATGGTCTTTCGTTTATTCAATAGTACACCTCGTCAGGGAATGTATTATAATAATAATACTTCCCTAGCATACTTCTATTTCAGTCCTAAATATGTATTCTGTTACATGGTAAAGTAAAAGCAATATGACTGTTACATTCCCTGACGAGGCGTACTGTTCAGTACACGAAAGCACGAAAGGCCTTGGAATCACTTTTCCTTTTTCTTGTGGGTTTGCATTATATACATACATACATACATATGTATATATACACTCGGTGGTGTAGTGGTTAGCGTCGCTGACTATTAATCTATCGGTCTCGGGATCGAGACCTGGTGATGGCAGGTGGCGAGCAGCTGTTTCGTATGTTGTATGTTTTATATTGTCAAATAAATGATGGAGACAGTAAAATCTTGCAATCCTTTTTTTAAAATATGTATTCTGAAGAAATCTTCCAATAAACAATTTGTAAACTGTTTTGATTTTTAGCCATTTCACCCTTACAAAGTGATGAATATTGATACTGTCAAAATGTCAAGGGAAAAGCCCGAAATATTACAAGGAATATGTAAACAAAATTCGGAAATACTACAACTTTTTACCTTTCATGAAATGCTTGAATTTAGAATTAAAACTGAACTACAACATCATTCATTGAACGATCTACATTCCATTCATTGAACGATCTACATTCCTTTATTTGAAGTTTGAAAATGTATTCGTCAGAGTGCGTGTCCCCCCGAAAAAATCTGGGGTAAAAAAATGGGAAAATTAAATCTGATCTACGCGCTCTAAATGTTGGCATATGGTTCGCTCGTCTTATTTGATTCTGTCCTCGTATTTATAACGTATTCAATTTATTTGTGTTTTGAAGACGTAAATTCGGCACCGGTGCTTCGGTATCTGATGTTGATCACTCGAACTGTGTAGTGGCGTATCTGAAATAGGAACGGGTCCAAAAGGAGATCAGACAGAGAGTTTCCCGACCTCACTGCACGCGTGTAATAACGTATAATCTCCAGATCATGCGAGTCTACATGAAGTGCCACCACTTCGCGCGGAGGCGAAGATAAAATGGGAATTAACTTCGAGTAGTCGACGTCGGGTTCCTTAATCTAGAAGCGATCGCTGCTTGCAGCCATTCCCGTAAAATGGAGTTGATCTGACCCGAGTCTTTATTTAATACTGAAGATTTAGTTTAATTGGAAGCCTCGCTCATTGCTTCCAAAGGAATCATTAACGGCATTACCAGATTTGGCCGTTATCCTGCTCGCGTCGGTGCGTCTCTGTGTCGTCGTCGGAGCGTCTGGCGTTCGATTCATTCTTCCTTACGCCGCACATATCCTCACTTCCATAGAATTATATACGAAACTCATTTAATCAGCTTTGGGAAGTTAGAAAGGGGCAAAAGGCTGACACAAAATCATTACATATATATATATATATATATATAATATATATGTGCTACACTGAAAAATTTCTTTACCAAAAGGCAAAATAAGCTACTAATGCATTAAAAATTTGGTAAATGCCTTTCCTCATTTAATTTATCTGTTTTAATTAAAAGCTTCTCAGTTTTCACCATCATCCATTGCATCCAAATACGAAATTACTCGAATTGAGCCATGTATGTATGTATATACTCGTATACCAATAAAAAAAAAAAGAACACAGTGAACGTGTTTGCTTAATTACTTTTTTAAAGTGAGGGCTCGCTTTCGTACGCTCTGCTTTTAATTAAAAATTTATGCATGAAATACTGCCCAAAAAAAAGCGTTCACTTCAATTAACTTAAAATATTATCGAATATAAATTAACTATAAAATTGTGTAACGTAAAAAGGGAAATAATTGAGGTTTCTCACACGCACACATACGCGTACACATACGCTTGGCCACACTACGAAATCGCGACATTCTCACTTTTTCAGTTATGGATGGCGCCATTTAACCTAGTCTAAATGACTTGGTTAAATTGACTTAACCTAATGTCACTTTGCCTTTATTATATCATTTTTACGTGGTAGATGATGATTTTCAATAAAAATAGTCTGTAACTATGGCGATATGGCTAATGTCGCTACACGCACGTTCGTGTCATGATGAGTTCTATATATATGTATCTAAAGATTGATGAGGTTTGATAACGTAGCTACACACAAACACACACACACACACACACACCTATATATATATATCTATATATATTATATATATATATTATATATATTATATATTATATATATATATATATATATATATATATATAATATATATCGCTCTCCCTTTGCTGAAATTTCCATTTTAGGAGATTTTAAAGGTCACCACCACCTTTGGCTTTCCTCCCATTTCACTAACATCCCTGGTGAACTAGCTTACAACTTTTCTATCCTAAATGACGTAGAGCAGATTGTACAGCACCCGACTCATATCATTCTGGATATACTTCTTACCTCTCATCCTTCTTCTTACTCTGTCAAACTGTTTTCTCCGTTGGGCTCCTCGGACCACAGCCTTATATCTGTTTCCTGTCCTACAGCTCGAATTCGGCCTTTGGATCCTCCCAAGAGGAGACGCCTTTGGCACTTTGGTACCGCTGATTGGGAGACCCTTAGGCAGTACTTCTGTGATTTCCCATGGAATGATTACTGCTTCCGTGACCGGGGCCCTTCCGAGTGTGCTGAGCGCATCACAGAGGTGATTCTCTGGGCATAGAGAGGTACATTCCAAATTCTATTCCACTACTAGAGCAAAAATACCTTGGTTTAACTTTACTTGTTCAAATGCTATCTGCAACAGAGAGGAGGTTTTCAGAAGGTACCGTCGCCATCCAACTCCTGACTCTCACTCACCTTATATTTTTGCCCGGAATCATGCAAATCCGTTCTTCCTCGCCAAAAATTCCTTCATCAGGCAAAAATGTGAAAACTATCCAATTCTAATTTTCTCGCTCTTTCTGGCATCTAGCTAAGAACTTATTCAATAACTTTACTTCCTCTTAGTTCCCTCCTTTTTTCCATTCCGACGGCTCAGTTTCCGTCCTTCTCCTGACAAAGCTGAACTCTTCGCTCAAACTTTCGCTTCCAACTCATCCATGGACGATTCTGGTGCTGTTCCTCCACCTCCTCCTCCCTCTGACTTTATTATGTCTGAAATTAGAATTTCTTCTAAAGATGTTTTTTCTGCCCTATCTGGGCTCAACTCGAGGAAGGCGTATGGTCCTGATGGTGTTCCTGTTGTTCTTCTGTGCTGACACCCTGCCCAAGCAAACTCTTTCGTCTTTATCTCTCATCTGGTGCTTTTCTTTCCTGCTGGAAATTCGCTTTCAGCCTATCCCAAAGAAGTGTGACAACTCTCAACCCTCCAACTATCGTCCAATTGCTTTGATTTCTTGCCTTTCTAAGGTTTTTGAATCTATCCTTAATAGGAAGATTCTTAAACACCTTTCTTCTCACAATCTTCTTTAAGATCATCAGTATGGGTTCCGCAAGGGACGTTCTACTGGCGATCTTCTTACATATCTCTCTGACTCATGGTCATCCTCCTTTCGGGATTTCGGCGAAACTTTTGCTATTGCGCTCGACATATCGAAAGCTTATGATAGAGTTTGGCACAAATCTTTAATTTCCAAACTACCCTCCTTCGGTTTCTATCCTTCTATCTGTGCCTTCATCTCTAATTTCCTTTCTGGCCGGTCTATAGTTGCGGTTCTAGATGGCTACTGTTCTTCTCCTAAAATTATCAACAGTGGTGTTCCTCAGATTTTGTCCTGTCACCCACTCTTTTCCCCTTATTTATTAATGATCTTTTAATTCGCACTTTCTGTCCTATTCATTCCTATGCCGATGATTCTACTCTTCACTTCACCACCCACTTCCCAAAGCGTCCCTCTCAACAGTTATTCCATGATTCAGGTAGTAGGGCTGAACTTAGGATCTTTTTGCTATCTCTGATTGAGGCAGAGATAACCTTGTGGCTTTCAATGTCTCAAAAACTCAGTTCCTCCATCTGTCTACTTGTCACAATCTTCCACACGACTTCCTTACTTTTAACAACACACAACTCAATCCTTCTTCTTTTCTTAACATTCTTGGCGTTTCCTTTTCTCGTGACCTTTCCTGAAAAGATCACATATACACGCTTTCCAAAACAGCTTCCAAGAGGTTAGGCGTGCTGTACCGGCTTCGCTGTTTCTTCACCCCCACTCAGTTGCTGACTCTGTACAGGGGTCTTGTCCGCCCCTGTATGGAGTATGCTTCTTATGTATCGGGTGGCTCAACCCACACAGCCGTACTTAACCGGGTGGAATCAAAGGCTTTTCGTCTCATCAATTCCCCGCCTCGTACTCGGTGTCTTCAATCGCTCTTTCTTCGCCGCAATGTTGCTCTCTCTCTCTCTCTCTCTCTCTTCTCTCTCTCGCTATTACTAGGGGCACTCAATATGTTTTTCCCCACCCTTTTTTCTTAGGTAAATAATAGGCCATGGGGCTGAAATGTCTTTTGGGCCGTAAGTTTGAACTTTCTGCGCTTCACATAATCGGATTTTTCCAGTTTGAACCTCCCCTCCTTGTATAAAACCGCTTTTAAATGCCCTTGTATAAAACCGATGGTTAACGCAGTTTCGAAAATGGCGTCTGACTGATGTGCGTCGTAAACAGAGAGCTGTTATCGAATTCTTAACCGCAAAGAAGGAAACAGTTGGAAATATTCACAAACGTCTACAAAACGTTTACGGAGATGCTGTTGTTGATCGAAGTACAGTTGGATGCTGGTCTAAACGTGTGAGATCATCGGAGAGAGAGAGAGCCAACCTCGATGATGAGCCACGCAGCGGTCGCCCGGCATCGGCTGTGACATCTCACACTATGCAACGTGCTAACAGCATCATTCGATCAAATCGGCGCGTCACATACAAGGAGCTATCACTGGAGCTAGGAATTAGTGAAGGAAGTGTGAATACGATAATTCAGCAACTGGGATACTCAAAAGTGTGTTCACGGTTTGTTCCTCGCCAATGACTGAAGATCACAAAGCCCAAAGAAAAGAAATTGCTTCTGAGTCGTTGGTTCGATACGAGACAGAAGGGGATAACTTCCTTTCACGTATTATGCCTGGGGATGAGATTTGGGTACACCACTTTGAACCTGAAACAAAACGCCAATCCATGGAGTGCATTACACAGACTCCCCACTCAAGAAAAAGTTCAAAATGGTTGCCTCTGCAGTTAAGGTTATGGCCACCATCTTCTGGGACATGAAAGGGGTGATTCTGGTGGACATTATGAAGAAAGCACAAACAATCAACTCAGAGGCATATATTGTTACCCTACAGAGACTCCAGAGACGTATAAAGCGAGTTCGACCGGAGAGAAAACTGGAACACGTCCTTCTTTTGCCCGATAAAGCAAGACCACACAACAGTTTGCAAACAAGAGAGGCCATCACAAAAATACGCTTGACTGCGTTACCCCACCCTCCATACAGCCCGGATCTGGCACCTTCAGACTTCCATTTGTTTGGGCCAATGAAGGATGCTATTCGTGAAAGAAAGTTTCAGAGTGACGATGAGGTTGTTGAGGAGGTTAAACGGTGGCTCCAGCGGAGCCCAGCGGATTTTACCAGCAAGGAATAAAGGCCCTTGTTTGGAGTTGGAGGAAAGCCGTAGAAAAGGATGGAGACTATGTGGAAAAATAAACACTTGTAAAAAAGGTATGTAACTACTTGTGTACAAAATTCCTGGAACTTACAAGGAAACTTGGAAAGAAAAAAAAAAAGGTGGGGCAAAATATATTGAGTGGACCTCGTATAATGAACACTGCTCTTCTGAACTCTCTAACTGCATGCCTCCTCCTTTAAGGAGAGCATGCAGTACCAAATTTTTTACACTTTCTCATTCCTTTTCTGTCCAACTCTCTAAAGCAAGGGTTAATCGGTATTTTCAATCTTTCATCAACTCAACCGGTGAACTCTGGAACAATCTTCCTCAATCCATCTTTCCCCTTGTCTATGACCTCCAATCTTTCAAATGCAGAGTGTCTAGGCATTTCGAAAACCCTGGACCTTGATTTTGGCTCTCTTCTTCTTGTATTGTGGGGGGGGGGGGGGGGCACTTTTTCGGACGTTTGCCCTTGGCTCCTTTCCTGCATAAAAAAATATATACTGTATATATGGAATGAATTCATTTCACTTAAACACGTGAAATGAATGATATATATATATATATATATATATATATATATATATATATATATATATATTATATATATATATATATATACTGTATATTCTAAACCGACGATGAGAACTGAAAAAAGCTAAGAATTTATCGGTGCGCTTCATCTACATTATAGATGAGGCTTATCAGAGCCAAGGCCTGAAAACCATTTAAGATGTCTTCTGTTTGGCGAAACAATTTCTGCCGGCTTAAGGCGAACTGAAGCAAACGTATTCATTTGTCAGTCTCAAACCCGACGCAGAATCCTTATCTGAACTCAAGCAACTTGTCTACTTTGAGACATAGCTCAAGTTTGACCTGGATTTAAGAAAAAACAAAAATACTGAAACAAGTGAAGATTGTTATAAAGTTTGTACTTGAACGTGGAACGCTAAATAACAATTTTTTTTTTTTTTTTTTTTGTAATAATGATAATTTAAAAAGTGTATTCTGTCCAAATAGGTTTAATTCGTCCTTTTATAGTACTGTATTTAGAGGTAATGTGTATATATATATAGTAGACCAGTAATGGGGCCATATTTTACCCCTCTAGAGGCCATAAGTAAAGCATATATAATGTTGGATTTTATTTCGTTTTTTGAGGAAATTTGGTCATGATAATGAAGGAAATGTGTATCTTACAAGCGAGAACGATGTGTGGCACATTTTGAATGATGCAGTTAAGGGAAGTTGTATACATTCATTACAATGGG
Source organism: Bathynomus jamesi (assembly GCA_023014485.1). Lineage (NCBI taxonomy): Eukaryota > Metazoa > Arthropoda > Malacostraca > Isopoda > Cirolanidae > Bathynomus > Bathynomus jamesi. The sequence continues at coordinate 716,933 of JAJOZX010001014.1, read as the reverse complement.
GTGACCTACATCGTCCGGTACAATACCATTCAGGGTTGCCAGTTCTGCAATCTAGGGATCACCTGAAGATCAGGGGCCCCAGCCTTCTTTAGTTAGCTTCATAAGGCTAACTAACGAAAATATAACGACCTAACCTAACCAATCGTCAAGGGCGTACAGTTGACCTAACGATTGGTTAGGTTAGGTCGTGATATTTTCGTTAGTTAGCCTTATAAGGCTAACTAAAGAAGGCTGGGGGCCCTGATCTTCAGGTGATCCCAATCTAGAATTCCTGGAGAGAAGTAGATAAGGCCCAGTAGAAACTTGTGTGTGTAAGATGTATTTGTTGACTCTCCTAGAAGACTGAAGAAATATTTGGTTGTTCAAGGCATACGAATAGTTATATAAGTCCTCGCGAGTCATATCAAAGTTAAGAGGCACCTGCAGCTCTGACTTCATTAATTCATCGTTTATTCTGTTTCTTTCATCATTCCACATTATCTCCATTAAACTATTTACCCTTTCGCAATAAGTTAGATACTAGGAATTGACAACACAAATGACAGTTCTATTAAACTTTAATAGGATTTTATATATCACTTGGATTGGAACTATATTTTAGCTTTAATATTATTAAAGGCAAAAATATTTTGTAGTCCTAATGAATAAAATCTGACCATTGGGTGTCCGCTCCGGACGGTTGGCAACTCAAGATTCCTACCTAATACCCTGATGTTTTATCCTGTTACGAACGATTCCTTTCATAATAACGTACGTGGGCCTTAAATTATGTTATCTTCTAAACTTCTAGGGAGAGTGCCTGCTGTTGTGTAGCACACGAAGGTTAACCGATGCCTTCTATTAGACAGACGAGATTACCTACGTTACGGTACTCATACGTTTACGGACTCGCATCTCATGTATGAGGTGGCTCAACCCACACAGCCGTACTTGACCGGGTGGAATGAAAGGCTTTTTGTTTCATCAATTCCCCGCCTCGTACTCACTGTCTTCAATCCCCCTGTCTATGACCTCCAATCTTTCAAACGCAGAGTGTCTAGGCATCTCAAAAACCTTGGATCTTAATTTTGGCTCTTTTCTTCTCCTATTGGCGAAGGGTGGGGGGCGCTTTTGCGGGCAATCGTCCTCGGCCCTCCTTCCTGCAAAAAAAACAAGTAAATAAAACATTTTACAAATGTTAACAAAAGTTAAAAATGTTCTAAAAATATTGTTTGTACGAACATATTTAACATATACTGTATATATTTTGTAAAAATATTTAAATAGCGTAATTGAAATTAAAGGCCCAGTAAAGCCTAAAGCTTAAGGGCCAAATTAAATAAAATAAATAGTCGAGCTTCACAATTATTCATGGCGTAAACTGAAACGAATGTATTTATTTCATTATTAATGGAGGTTATTCAATTCAATTCAATTCAAAAAATTCAAAATAATAAATATTTCCCTTAAAAAATTTTTTTTAATTTTCCTCGTCCTTTTCAAAATTTTTGAAAATAAACTTTGTATAATAATAATAAATAATAATAAAATAATAATAATAAAAAAATGATCGTGAGAATAAAATTATTCCTGTTATGTGTACAGTACTAAGCAAAAATATGGGGCAATTATATTATGACTAAAATAAATGTATACTAGAGAATTATTTTTATTCTAATATTCTAATACAGGGTGTCTCAAAATTCACTGTGCATCTATATATATATATATATATATATATATATATATATATATATATATATATATATATATATATATATATAATAATTTAGGGTGTCACTTAAATGCAAAGTTTGAAATTTTCATGCTGACACCCCGCGAATCTATTCCATTGGTAAAAAAAAACATGGTGACTGAAAAATCTTTTTATTTGAATAACTATAAAAGGTCGCCCCCGCCTTCCAAAGTTTAATGCTTGCGCGGCGTCTCCATAATCGTTCATTAGATATCTATATATCTCTATATATGTGTGTGTGTGTGTATCTGTGTGTGTCTGAATATCTGAGAAATAAAGTGAACAATACTTAACGATTCACCGTTTCTCATTTCAGCTACGTGATTTCTGGTGATGGAAACCCGGAAGTGTATATACCTATTAGGGGCAGCGGTTGATGAGGTGAAAGGATGCAAGCTTCCTTCCTACAGGCAAGCATTCGGTTACTTCCTTTACCTTCACCATGAAAAGAAAATGACAATACGTGACGCGTTGAGGAAGTCACTTCGAGCAGTGATGTCCTTCTGGGAGAAAGCTCACATTCCAACCAGACTCGAGACACACTGCGTCAGCAAACTGGATAAAGTCTTCGAGGAGTGGAAAGGACTCAAAAAACACGCCTCAAGGACGAGCGATTCACACAAGACGAAAGAAAAGAATTCATTGAACGCCTCGATCGTCTCTTTGACATCGCCCACGCTGATTGTGAGAAATTGGTCAAGTACCCAGAGGATTGGGAGTTCCTTCAGCAGCAGCGCCAGAAAGGACGTCCAGGTTCAATGGCAGGTTTGGACATGACCCATCAACGCCAAGTCAAAGATTGTACTCGACGTCGGGAGGAAGAGGAGAAACGAAGAAAGCGATCAGCAGCTGAAATGGAGGCAGTATCCAACGAAGCGGTTTTGGAGTCCTCATCCTCCAGCTCAGATGATAGCGAAGAAAAAGGAGCATGTGGTGGTTCGTTAGCGTCTAAACAAAGAGCAACGAAGAACATCATGACATCGGAATTGGCGGCAGCGCTTGATCGCACGCAACTCTCGTCAAGAAAGGCCACATATCTGCTGTTTGAGGCAGCTTCTAGCTTAGGGCATGATGCTAGCGACTACAACATCAATCGTGGATCCATTCATCGTCAGCGTGAAAAATTCCGTACCCTTAAGGCTCGGCAACTGAAGAGCGAGTTCCAAGGCAATAGTCCGTTGACTGTTCACTGGGACGGAAAACTTATGCAAGATCTGACGTCACGAGAATATGTTGACCGCTTACCTATTCTTGTATCTGGCTCCGGGACAGAGCAGCTCCTCGGGTGCCAAAACTTCTGTCAGGAACCGCGCTGGCACAAACAAATGCCATCATAGATTGCCTGAATGAATGGGGAGTGACCGATCATGTCAAATCTATGTGTTTCGACACAACCGCGACAAACACAGGCCACCGTGGAGGAACTTGTGTTCTTCTGGAAGAAAAAGTTGGACGTGACCTGTTACACTGCGCGTGCAGACACCATGTACTGGAGTTGGTGCTACAGGCGGCATTCGCAGCATCGCTAGATTCAGTATCTACCGGTCCAGAAATTCTGCTTTTCAAGCGCTTCCATGATTATTGGACCCGCATTGACCAGCAACAGTTCCAAACTGCGGACACAGATGCGTTCACCAAAGCAGCTATTTTTAAGCATAGAACGGAGCTCATTGAGTTTGCAAAATCACAAGCACTTCAAGTTCGTGATGACTATCAGGAATTCCTCGATCTTTCCGTCATCTTTCTTGGAGGAGTTCCATACAAGGGACTAAACTTCCGCGCCCCTGGTGCTATGCACCGGGCGAGATGGATGGCTAAGGGGCTCTATGCCATCAAGATCTGGCTCTTCCGAAGACAGTTTAAACTGACGAACACTGAGGAACGCGGAATTCGAGATATCTGCCTCTTTTCTGTTCTAGTTTACATGAAAGCGTGGGCAACAGCTCATCTGTCCATCGAAGCTCCGCTGAATGATTGGGAATTGATGAGGACGCTCCTTCGATACCCGCACAAAAAGATCTCTGATGGTACCACCAAGAAGCTGTCTGCGCACCTGTGGTACCATTCGGAGGAGGCAGTGGGTCTGGCGTTCTTTGATGAGAGGATATCGATGGAAGTGAAGTGCAGCATGGTTGCAGCGTTAGATCAAGAAGCCTCTCACATGCCGCCAAAACGACCTTTGGTTCTTGATACTATGTTCCTCAGTGACAGCAAAGGACTGGAGCAACTAATCACAAAGAACACCCGAGGATTCTTCTCAAAACTTCAGTTGCCAGATTGCTTTCTGCTCCACCATCCCAGTTCATGGACGTCAAACTCTGAATACGTGCAAGCTCGGATGTGGTCTCCAAACTTGCAGTGGTGAACGACAGAGCAGAACGGGCCGTGGCTCTGGTGAAGGAGCTGAACGGAAAGTTGACAGTGAAAGAAGAACAGCTCCAGTTCCTCGTTCAAGTTGTCACTGACCACAGAAAGCAACACCCAGCTCCGAACAAATCAGCATTAGTGAGGACGCGAAAGAACTAATCACTGATCAGCGTATGAGCACCAATTATTCTGCTACTGTATATGTATTTTATTTCTCAAAGTTTTGCTTTTGTTGCTTCTCCATTTTGTACCATTATTCGCCAAATTATGTCTTCTATTTTGATTATATAATAAACTGTTTGTATTCTTTGCGTTTTTAAGTGTCTTACTTTCGTTATTTCACCAAATTGCCTTGTTTTTTATTATCTGGTTCGGCCCAAGCTGTGAACACTGAACAGCTTGTTGACGTCAACAAATGGGTCTTGTTTTCAGTGACGAGGGCGACCTTTAAATGATGACCAGTCAGGACCAAATTTCTCTTCCGTATGTTTTACACCAAATGGAACAATTTTAGGTGGTGTCATAGGAAAATATCCATCGTTTAATTTTCCCCCTATTACCTAGTGACACCCTATATATATATATATATGTTAACCCCTCCGTCTATGACCTTGGTTGGTTCGAAGTTGATGGGAGTTCTGGTTAGGTGGCAGCAACGGATTTGTCACTTTGGAGTAGCTGGTACCGTATAGGGCAGGGGTGGGCAACCTTTTTAAGTGAGCGTGCAAAATCGTCAAATCTTTGATGCAAAAGTTAATCTTTACCATTTTTTAGCAGAAAACATTAAGTTAAAATATAAAACTCGGCGAAGAATTTGGATATTTATTTATTTTATTTTTTTTTAAGGTGAGCCCGGGGAATCGCGTGCCGGAAAAAAGTCGGCGTGCCACGTTTGGCACGCGTGCCAAGGGTTGCCCACGCCTGGTATAGGGAATCGCAGTAGTTTCTTCTATACTACTCTCCGATTTCTTCTTGCAGTGGATCGGAGGATTCTGTGAGGCTGACTAAATTCTCTGAAGGTTCCCCGATTCTTATAACGTATCGGGAAATTTTTTTTTTTTCTATTTAAGACTAAGTTCTCTGAAGAGAGCAAGGCTCGAACGAGAAGACAAAGATATTTCTTACTATATTTTACTGTTAAAATGTTACAGGTAATGCTCAGCCTCTAAGTCAGATCAGTAAAAATCAGAATGAACACGAGAAATTTTATGGGCTTTTATACTGAATTTTTTATTGACATCATTATTATTTAATGCTGATCTGTTTTTTGTTTTTTATTCTCAATAGGCTGACTTACTTTGCAAAACATTTAAAGACAAAGCAAATATTTTTGCTGTAACAATGTCTAGACTGCTAAGCAAGAGGAAGCCATATTTTTATTTTAAACCGCATATTGACAGATTTGATGTTATCACGATCTGCCGAGTTACCTAAAAATGGAAATTGAAATATGCCTTCCATCACGAATTACAGTCAAACATGCACATGAGCAAAAATTAAATGCTTAAGATTCAAAACGTTAAGCAGGACATGACTTCATCTTCTACAACGAAGAGAGAATGTATACAAGAAATGAACATTGCAGAATTTAGCAAGATTACTAAATCTAAAAAAATGATTAAGTAGTTTACAAAGAAATAACACCAGTACACATTTGAAAACTTGTCGATCGATTTTTACAAACTAGTTGGTGATTCTATATAATTTGAGTGCGCTGATTTAAAAAATATAGTTAGTTTTTCCCTATCACGTATGGTTTTCTTACTACAGGGTGTGTCATAAATCCCCTATTTATCCCCAAATGTGAACCATCTTATCGAGACCAACATTGGATTGCACATGCTAAACCATAAATTTTGTTGTTATAGACTACAGTAACGCTTACATAATAATGTAGGGTAAATATATATAACAACCAGTCCCGTTCCCAGCAAAATACTCTCTCCCCTCCCATCAATGGGTGGTTAACATTTGGGGACAGATGAGGTATTACAACACCCCTTGTAGCACGAAATCTTTAGGTGATAGAGTAAAACCTAATTAAAGCAGAATTAAATAGCTCCTAGCTCTTGGACAAGCATATTGCTTGTTTATGAAAGAATAAAAAAATAACTGAAAGAAACAAAATATATTTACCTTCTTTACTTGCAAACATTTCAGGACTTATTCCAAAGACTTAAGACTTTAAGCCAATAAATTGTTTTCCTCCAATCTAGACCCCAAAAGTTCTGCAGAGTCCTTAGGCAGATTCAAATCCTTGACTAAGTCATTTAGTTCGGCTTGGGTTAATGGTTTAGGAGGATCTCGGTCAGCTGTTGGCTGTTCATAAACATCATCATTGTCTGGATTTGGAGCTGAATCAGAATCTGAATTGTATTGATCCAGACTCTCGGGTAGGCGGGGAATAGGAACTTCTGGACCATGGGGTACCGGCCTTATTGCAGATTGAAGACTTGGGTATTGAAGGCTCTCTTTATTCTTTGCATTATAACCTTTAACATTGCAAGAACAGAAGTAGCAGTCGTCGTTATGGTTTCTAGGCTCGCGCCATACCATAGGGATCCCAAATGGCAAACTTTTCTTTTTACCTTTGCTCCAATTCCTTAGTGCCGCAACACACGTAAGACAAACCTTGTGTGGAGCCCAACTTTTGTCTTGATCTCCTAATTTATTTCCAAAATAAGCATGATAAGCTCTCTTAATGAAGGTCGTTACATTTGTCCTTTGTTTTACAACAACATACCGACCACAAATATAACAAAATATGTCTGGACTATGGGTACATCCTCTAGAAGCCATTATTAAAATTTTAAAGACGTAATGTTAGAATTATCTATCTGAAAAATATGAAAAAACGAAATTAATTAAAGATAAAAAAGGTAAAAAATTACAAAACGCCCAAAAATTGTTTTTGCTAATACTTTAAAACTGTGGGTGATAGAAAAAAACTGGTAGCATTTTTTAATTCAGCGCAGCGAACTGCTCCAGAATCACAACTCAAAATAAAGAAATCGATTTTCATGCAGACCGGTGTAATTCACCAATTATAAAACAGAAAGCAAATAAAAAATGTATCCAAACTTGCGTCAGTGTTATATGAGTTTAGACTTTATAATAAATGATTAAGTAGTTTAAAAAGGAATAATTCACCAGTTATAAAATAGAAAGCAAATCAAAAATTTATCCAAACTCGTGTCACCGTTATATGATTTTGGACTTTATATGTCAAAATGAATATATGAATAAGAATATAAGGATTATATAAGTATACAAACTATAAGAATGAACATAAGAATTATATGAATATACAGGGTGTCCCATAAGTCCGGCATCATAGGAAAAATAATAAAAAAAGGCAAAACAAAAGCTTTTATTTACAGAACGTGCTCAATATGGCCACCATTGTTTTCAATACACAAATTCAGACGTGATACCCAGTCAGCAAGCACACGGTGAATGATGTCAGGAGTAATGGTGTTACATGCCCCAATAATGCGCTGCCGCAAATGTTCAACATTCCTAGTTTTCTCTGCGTATACCAGCGCTTTCAAGTGGCCCCAGAGATAAAAATCTAGTGGCGTGAGATCCGGGCTTCTAGCTGGCCATTCCACAGGCCCTCGACGTCCTATCCAATGACCAGGGAATTGTTGGTACAGGTATTCCCTTACTTGGGTGCTGTAATGTGCAGGAGCGCCGTCTTGCTGGAACCATGTTGGGAAATTTCCTTCTTCGTTCAAGACACTGGAAAATGCTTCTTCCTTGAGCGTACGTAGGTAGGTGCCTCCAGTGACATGTTCATCGGAAAAGAGGGGGCCTATGATGCGATCCTTCCAAATGCCACACCATACCATCACCCGAGATGCACCTTGTTCCTTTGAAGAGGTATACCAGTGAGGGTTGTTTTGAGACCAGTAGCGGGTGTTCTGTCGATTTACCTCACCATTTCCATAAAAAACAGCCTCGTCACTGAACAGAATGGTGGACGGGAAATTGGCATCTCGAGCATAAGAAAAATATGAATTATGGTTTGTAGAAATAGAAAAATATGAATTTCTCCTATGATGCCGGACTTATGGGACACCCTGTAGAAATTATTCATTGTTCATTTTCACACACACACACCCACACACACACACATATATATATATATATATATATACAGAGAAAGAGAGAGAGAGCTATATATAGATATACACACACAGGGTGTTTTCTAACATATGGGACGTACTTTCAGGATGGATTCAGGACCTGAAAACAATGAAAAAAGTTCACATAAACATATGCCCGAAATCGCTTTGTTTCCGAGTTACAGCCCGTTATGTGTTCCAGCAAGTACCCGCCTTAGCTTAAAGGAAATGCTCAAAATGACCTCCTTGCGCTTGAATACACACCTGAACACGCCTCGTCATAGACTGCCTGACGCGTTCAAACATTCCAGGTAATGCTCGGATTTTCTGGCATCCTTGTTCTACACGTTGGCGAAGCATTTCAACGTTGTCAATGCGTGTCACGTAAACGATGGATTTCAGATGACCCCACAGGTAAAAATCGAGTGGATTCAAGTCCAGGGAGCGAGCAGGCCACGCAATGGGTCCTCCACGGCCTATCCATTTATCAGAGAAATGGTCATCCAAATAGTCTCTGGCTACTCGACTAAAATGAGGCGGAGCGCCGTCATGCATAAACCACATACGACGCCGGACACCAAGAGGAACTTCTAGTAAATCGCTTAAGTCATTCCTTAAAAAATTGGAATAGGATTCTCCTGTTAATCTTCCAGGCAAAACAAAAGGACTGATTAAATTGTTGGCAATAAGTCCTGCCCATACATTGATATTAAATTGTTGTTGGTGCCTTGAATGGATGATGGCATGCGGATTCTCTTCGGCCCAGTGATGAGTGTTGTGAAAATTGATTACGCCATTTCTTGTGAAGGCAGCCTCATCAGAAAACAACACGGAGGATAGAAAAAGAGGATCGCAAGCACACTGTTGAAGAAACCAAGTACAAAAAGCCTCTCGTGATGGGAAATCAGCTTCAGTAAGGCCTTGTACTCTCTGAATGTGATGTGGGTAAAGCTGTTGTTCCCGTAAACTTCTCCACACAGTTGTGTATCTTATACCCTCTGCTGCTGCTATCTTTCGGGTGCTGACACCAGGATGTTCCTCGACGCGATTCAGGACCCGTTCCTCCAACTCAACAGTTCTAGCGCTGATTGGTCTACCACCATCTGAAACTCGCTTGTTGAATGATCGTGTATCACCAAGACGTTCGTCTATTCTCTGAAAGGTCTTCTTATCTGGCAGACGGCAATTCGGAAACCTTTCCGCATACAGACGTCTTGCTGCGGCCGCATTACACTCGGCAAATCCATACATGAGATGCATGTCTGCCATTTCTCTGTTTGAATAAGCCTCCATTCTCACTTCAAATGCACACTATCACTAAATAGCACAAAAACTTTTAAGGGTTTTATTTTTCACTGGACTGCACTTATTCACGGTAAGAAGTTACGAATACGAACAGTGAAACACCGCGATGCACCTCTGACTGACTGATGGCTCTACACTCAACGATATTGAAACATGTCATAGAGTGTACGAAACATTACAATTGGCAAGTCTCGTACACACTCACAAACATTGTCGGCAAGCAGTGTTTGTAAACAGTTTGCGGAAAGAATTGCTGGAACACAAAACGGGCTGTAACTCGGAAATAAAGCAATTTCAGGCATATGTTTATATAACCTTTTTTCATTGTTTTCAGGTCTTCAGTCAATCCTGAAAGTGCGCCCCACATGTTATGAAACAACATATATATATATATATATATATATATATATATATATATATATATATATATATATTTCAACTGCAAACACCACGCAGTATAATTAACGTAAAGAGTGTTTGCAGTTGAAATGTATATAATATTACGGCATGCGGGAGGTGCCCCTTTGGGGCATTGGTTTCTGCGCGTATGTAGGAGAATTACGGCATTTATTAGAGTGAGGCCCGTGGTGTAATGGTTATCATATGTGACCGGCAATCGGAAGATCCCGGGTTCGATTCCCGGGTGGTTACCTCATTTTTTCATTTGTTTCGTTCTCTCTCCTCATCTTGCGCGGAATATTCTCCTATACAAGCGTCTTTCTTTACGTTATATATATATATATATATATATATATAACTGCAAACACGCAGTATAATTAACGTAAAGAACGACGCTTGTATAGGAGATATTCCGCGCAAGATGAGAGAGAGAGAACGAAACAAATGAAAAAAGAGGTAACCACCCGGGAATCGAACCCGGGATCTTCCGATTGCCGGTCAGATATGATAACCACTACACCATGGGCCTCACTCTTCCAAATGTCGTAATTCTTCTACATTCTCGCAGAAACCAATGCCCCAAGGGGGCACCTCCCGCATGCCGTAACATTATATACATTTAACTGCAAACACGCAGTATAATTAACGTAAAGAACGACGCTTGTATAGGAGATATTCCGCGCAAGATGAGAGAGAGAGAGAACGAAACAAATGAAAAAATGTTTCGTTCTCTCTCTCTCATCTTGCGCGGAATATCTCCTATACAAGCGTCGTTCTTTACGTTAATTATACTGCGTGTTTGCAGTTAAATGTATAAAATGTTACGGCATGCGGGAGGTGCCCCCTTGGGGCATTGGTTTCTGCGAGTATGTAGAAGAATTACGACATTTGGAAGAGTGAGGCCCATGGTGTAGTGGTTATCATATCTGACCGGCAATCGGAAGATCCCGGGTTCGATTCCCGGGTGGTTACCTCATTTTTTCATTTGTTTCGTTCTCTCTCTCTCATCTTGCGCGGTATATCTCCTATACAAGCGTCGTTCTTTACGTTATATATATATATATATATATATATAATTATATATATATAAAAATGTTATAATGTTTCAGACCAACAAAGACCCTAGGATCCACTCATGGCTGGTCTACTTAACCGTGTTTTTAATTGTGTATTGTGCATGTCCTCCGTAGTGGCGGAAGGGACCTACAATTTTACATGGGTTCCGAACCGCAAAAACCTTAATTTTACTACCTTAAACTATACCCAGTCTATCAACATATGCATATAATCAATTTTTAAACATATTTATAGACGTGCTATAATTACTTCTACCGGGAAACTATTTCAGCTACTTACTATTCTGTGTGTAAAAATTTTTTTGCCAACTGCTGTCTCGAACCTTCTACTTGTCAGCTTACACCCATTATTTCTAGTTCTCCTGTATTGTGCTATTTCGTAAAAGCTATCTCTATTTACGTTATCGAACCCATTCATAATTTTAAAAATCTGGATTAGATCACCCCTTAGCCCCCTAGTCTCGAGTGTAGTCAGTTTTAACTCCTTAAGCCTATCTTCGTACGACTTTCCACCAAAGCGACGGAATCATTTTAGTTGCTCGTCTTTGTACTCGTTCGATTTTGTCTATATCCTTGCGCATTTACGGATTCCAAAATTGGATTGCGTACTCCAAATGGTGTCTAACTAATGATTTATAAAGAGGAACAATAATATCGTGCGATTTGTACTCAAAACTCCTAGCTATAAAACCTAGCACTGTTCGCTTTAGTGACCGCTGCTGTACTTTGTTTCGCTACTTTCAAATCACCAGTGACTATAACTCCTAAATCTTTTTCCTGATCTACGCTTCCCAACTTCTTCCCTGACACACTATACGCAAAATTACCGTTACGCGAACCTATATGTAAAATTTTACACTTATCGACGTTAAATCTCATTTGTCATGTGACCGACCAATCAACGATTTTATTCAGATCTTCCTGGATTTTACCTCTATCTTCGTCATTTATCGCCCTACCACCCAACTTCGTGTCATCCGCAAACTTTGAAACTGTACTGATTGGGCCGACATCCAAATCGTTAATATATATATATATATATATATATATATATATATATATATATATATATAAAAGTAGAGTTGGGCACGTTACTTTCTATAAGGAACGGCGTTACCGCTACCGCTACAGTGATAAAAAAGTAACATCGTTACCGCTTCAGTTACTTCTATGAAAAAGTAACGCGTTACTGTTACTTTTAAGAAAAGACTAAAAAGTAAAAAAGCCTTAATAATACCAAATTATACTCTATATGACAAAAAAATCAAAACACAAACTCAAAAAAAAAATGGCCTGTCCAAAAAAACTAATCTTGAAGATTTTTTAGGAGTGTGTTGTTCGATTTCAGGAACACTAGTTTTGCAAAATTGGCATCTGATAGTCCTCGTTTGGAGGAGCCAACAGCTAATTAACAGCTAATAAATGATACTAGTCAAATGATCAGTTTGAAAGTAACGAGTAGCGAGTAACGGTTGAAATCGGTCTAAAAAGTAGTGCCGTTACCATTTTCGTTACATCTCAGCAGTAACAGTGTTACCGCTACAGCTACTAAAAAAGTAATGCTGTTACTCCCAACACTGTGTATAAGAAAAAGCAAGGGCCCAATACGGAACCCTGAGGAACGCCGCTCGCTACATTAGACCAAGTAGACTCCGCTCCATCAACAACCACCCTCTGTTTCCTACCTCGCAACCACTCTTCTATCCAATTTATTACTACACCCCTGATCCCATGAGCCTTAGTTTCTTCAACGAGTCTTCTGTGCGGTACGGTGTCAAACGCTTTTTGAAAATCTAAATACACTACATCTTCCGCCCGATGACTATCGTAAACTTCATCCACGCTTTGGAAAAATTCTAAAAGATTAGTTAAGCAAGATTTGTTTCGCCTAAAATCGTGCTGCGTATTTCTAATCAAGTTATGCAATTCTAAGTGTTCGACTATACGATCCCTAATTATTGATTCCAGTAGCTTACCTACAATAGACGTTAAACTGATTGGCCTATTATTTTCCGCCACACCTTTATTGCCTTTCTTAAAGGAAAGATTGTTGAATTCGTTATTCGAGATCATATAGTCGGATATATTGAAAGCAATAAGCTTATTACACATAGTCAGCAAGGGTTTCGTTGAAATAAATCGTGTTTAACTACTTAAAAAAATTTCATGACGTCATCGGTATTTATGATTGTAATATGATGATAGTTATAATATATTTAGATTTTCAAAGTCATTTGATGAAGTTCCATATAAGCGATTGTTAGGTCAAGTTTTCAACTGTACTGATAATTCACTAGGCAACAAATTTCAACTTTTTTTTGTTACAGACACGTGAACTACTGATTCCTACTAAAGCGGTGATGCTGATTTCAGATCTGATATCAAAATTTCTCTATCACGTCCAGATTTTGTGTAACCGAAAACCCCTATTTTTCATTTTTTTTCTCACCCGCTTCTATTACGAAAGCCGTCTAAGCTACTTTTCCGTGCCACGTTTTATGTTAAGCATACTTAAATAATTAGTGAACAGGGATGTCTTTCCTCCTTTATTCTGGCTTAAGACAGACAGCGGAATTCCGCTGGCGGAGTTACCACCCCTGCGCCCAACCATCCACCCAAAGCGCGTTAGTATTTTGTTGTTACTACTGAAAGGCAAATTCCTGTTCTTAAGTGAAACTTTGGTGTGTCCTCTTCCTTTGTCGCTTGTAGGATGACGAGCTCTCCTTCTGCAGGAACCAACAATAATCTCCCATCATATTTGGGTTGAAATTACCTTGGTATCTGTTTTCCATAACTGAGATCTGTTGGTGGAAGCGCTCACCATGCTCGTCACTTACAGCCCCAAGGTTGGCCGGGAAGAAGTCAAGATGAGAATGTAAAAAATGAATTTTCAAAGACATTCTGCATCCCATTATTTCATAAGATTTAAGCATGTTTTCTACGAGTTTACGGTGGTTTTCAGCTTTGTGGTTTCCAAGAAAATTTTTGACAACTTCAACGAAAGATGTCCATGCTCCTAGTTCATTCTCATTTAGGTTAGATGGAAACGATGAGTCGTGGATGACACTGCGGATCTGTGGTCCAGTGAAAACTCCAGCTTCTAGCTTAGCATCTGTCAATATTCCTTTGAATTTATCCTTTAAATATTGGAAGCCACTACCTTGATGATCCATACCCTTCACGAAATTTTTCATAAGGCCAAGTTTAATGTGAAGTGGTGGAAGATGTACTTTCTGAGGGTCAATAAGTGCTGGGTGTTTCACATTGTATTTACCAACAACATGTTCAGTTCTAGATGGCCAATCATGTTTTTTGTAGTGGTTCTTGTCATCTCTGCTGTTCCATAGACACAAAAAGCACATATGCTTTGTGTAGCCCAACTGTAACCCAAGAAGTAATGATACAACTTTAAGGTCGCCACAAATATTCCATGTGTGGTCCTTATATTTGATGAGTCTTAGGCAGTTTCATCGATTCATAAGTCTCATTAAGGCCAGTGGCATGTGCTACAGGTATTGAAGGTTTTTCATTGCCGTTGTGCAGTAATACAGCTTTAAGGCTAGCTTTACTAGAGTCAATGAACAGTCTCCATTCTTTTGGATCATAGCGACAGCCAATCCCTTGCATCAGACCACTGATATCGTGGCAGAAACAAACGTTTTCTTCCTGTAAGTAAAATGATGAAAACTGCAAATGGCGATGGCGGAAATGGGAAACTTTGGTGTTTGGTTGGAGAAGATTAAATTCTTGAAGTCTTGAACCAAGCAACTCTGCCTTTCTTTTGGTAATTCCAAATCGCGCACTAAGTCATTTAACTCCGCTTGACTTAACAAATGTGGGGAAATATTTGCATCTGGAACATATATGCCATCTTTCCCTGTTTCTATATCACTAGCAGAATCTTCAGATGAACTGCTGTCTGTTATCGTTGCTGATGGAACTGGTGGTGGATTTGTTTCATCATGTAGTACTGGTTTCATTGCTGATTCGCAGTTTGGGTACGTGATCTTTGATTTGTTTTTCTTTGTGAAACCAGCAATCTTTGTCAAACAAAAATAACAATCATTGAAGTGATTTTTCGGCTCACGCCAAACCATGGGGACTGAGAACGGCATAGCTTTTCTTTTACCATTCATCCAAGCTATTAACATTGCATTGCACTGTGCACAGCAAATATGTGGTGCCCAGTCCCTCTGTTGGTCTCCTAACTTACAGTCAAAATAACACTTGTAGGCAAGTTTAATCTTTGTTGTTATGTTTCTACGTTGTGGCTTAGGTGTATATTCGGGATAAATTTTATTTATCAAAATTGTTCGAATTTGTATATAGTTGGCAAAAAAATTGCTTTAACCTTGAAAAGCAAGTTTCATATTACTGGCATTAAGCCGATTAAAACCAAAATCTGGACGTGGTAGAAAATTTTACTAAAAGTGATTTGCATTTTACACAAAATCTAGACGTGATAGAAAAAATCTAATTATAGATTTGAAATCAGCATACCGAAATTAGCTAGGAGCACCTATTTGGTCTTCTGTAACAAAATCTTTGTTGCCTAGTGATAATTCACAGGCCTGCGATGGTTTTGTTGTCCGAAATATTTTTCATTTATATATAATTTTTGCACGTTGATTCCGAAAATAATATTCATTTTTCGCCATCACGAACAGATTACTTACTTACGTAAAGATTACTTACATATTACAATTACATATATAAGCAATTTTCATTAAATTTTGATTAAAACTACTGCCTATAAATGCTTATAAATGCTTGGTTTCAACAAGACATCAAGACATCAAAGAAATGGAGAAGAGATATCAGGGAAGGTGGGACATTAGCATGATGGCTGATTACTGCTGGATATTGAAAAGGGATACTCCAGAATTATTACATAAAAGAAAAGGAACAGCGCGTACATTCGAGACTAAAAGGCATAGATCTCATAAGAAAACTCGGACAAATAAAGATAAATATGTAATTGACGTTAATAGTCTTCTTTCTTTTTAAAGTTGTTTGCATTTGTAATTAGTATACAAAGCGAAATAGGTACCTAATGTAAATTGAAATAAATAATATTTATTTATGTTGTTGTTTTTCCCTTCCAGTTTGCAGAAAATCCTTACGTGATAGAAAAAAATGGACACCTTATTCGAAATCGGCGTAGTTGAATTATATAAAATCAGTTATTAGTAAGAAAACAACTCTTACAAAGTTCTCATTCGCAGGCCTGTGTTGGTGAATTGGTAAAAAACAAATAATAATAAACGGGGAAGAGTCAGGGTGGGCTAACGTAACCAGTGGTGTTCCGCAAGGGTCAGGTGGGACAATTATTTTTCACCATATATGTTAACGCTCTTTCCTGGTAGTTTATTGAGTAAACATGTAAACTTGCCGATAATACTAAAACTGCAGGTTTTAGCAATTACCTGTTGAAATAGAGATGACTAGCAAAAGGTCGGCGCTACGCGCCGATTTTGCTAGATCTGCGGTGCTTCGGCTGAATTGTGGGCCTACGGCGTATTTTATTTTAAACATCAGTAGCCCTTTATCTGGATATCATTCCTATTCCTCTCACCTTGGGCCTCAGTAATTGGGGTGCCTGCGGCCTTCCAGTTACTGGCAAACCAATTATTCATTCAATAAAACTACAGAAAAGAACGCAGCCATGAAAATCTAAAGCTTCACAAATCTTAATACAATGAGCTCGGATTTGAAGCCTAAGATTTTCATGACTGCGTTCATTTCTATAGTTTTATTGAACAAATAACTGAACCGACAGTAATTGGGGGCCCTGCGGCCCGCCAAATCATAGTTTTCATTGTTTCGAGTGCATCAATAATATTGTTATAGTGTTCCATTAGTTGTGATAAGCATGATCTTCCTGACCGGAATCGATGTTGGTTATCATTTTTTATGAGTTTCCCCATTAACCCCACCCCCTCCCCCATTACCCCACCCCTCTCCCCCAATACCCCCTCCCCCACCCCTCTCCCCCATTTACCCCAACAATTTTTTTATCTGAGTTTCCCCATTAACCCCACCCCCTCCCCCATTACCCCACCCCTCTCCCCCAATACCCCCTCCCCACCCCTCTCCCCATTTACCCCCACCCTTCCCCCATTACCCCCAAGGGGGGAAGGGGGCTGGCACCTTGCAAAGGATTCACTTTAATTTTTTTTTTGGTTACATATATATATTGCATCTATTTTTCTGAGTTTCCCCATTAACTCCACCCCCCTCCCCCATTACCCCACCCCTCCCCCATTTTGTGCCAAAATTATGATTAAAAATGAAGAAATGGGAAGAACTGTACCCCTAAAAGGGGGGGGGCAGGATTTATGTTCTGGAATTTTTTTTTAGCATGGGCACTGCACAATAAAAAGACGCATCGAATGGTGAAAACCGCATTGTTCTACATCAATTGTAGCGACCTGTAGGTGTGCGCAAAAAAACTGTTACATTTATATATAAGGCTTCATTTCTGAAATAGTATATTAGACTAGCAAAAGGTCGGCGCTACGCGCCGATTTTGATAGATCTGCGGTGCTTCGGCTGAATTGTGGGCCTACGGCGTATTTTATTTTGAACATCAGTAGCCCTTTATCTGGATATCATTCCTATTCCTCTCACCTTGGGCCTCAGTAATTGGGGTGCCTGCGGCCTTCCAGTTACTGGCAAACCAATTATTCATTCAATAAAACTACAGAAAAGAACGCAGCCATGAAAATCTAAAGCTTCACAAATCTTAATACAATGAGCTCGGATTTGAAGCCTAAGATTTTCATGACTGTGTTCATTTCTATAGTTTTTATTGACGACCAAATAACTGAACCGACAGTAATTGGGGGCCCTGCGGCCCTCCAAATCATAGTTTTCATTGTTTCGAGTGCATCAATAATATTGTTATAGTGTTCCATTAGTTGTGATAAGCATGATCTTCCTGACCGGAATCGATGTTGGTTATCATTTTTTTTTCTGAGTTTCCCCATTAACCCCACCCCCTCCCCCATTACCCCACCCCTCTCCCCCAATACCCCCTCCCCACCCCTCTCCCCCATTCACCTCACCCCCTCCCCCATTACCCCACCCCTCTCCCGCAATACCCCCTCCCCCATTACCCCCCCCTCTCCCCCAATACCCCCTCCCCCATTTACCCCCACCCTTCCCCCATTACCCCCAAAGGGGGAAGGGGGCTGGCACCTTGCAAAGGATTTACTTTAATTTTTTTTTGGTTACATATATATATCGCATCTATTTTTCTGAGTTTCCCCATTAACCCCACCCCCTCCCCCATTTTGTGCCAAAATTATGATTAAAAATGAAGAAATGGGAAGAACTGTACCCCTAAAAGGGGGGGGGGGCAGGATTTATGTTAGGGAATTTTTTTTTAGCATGGGCACTGCACAATAAAAAGACGCATCGAATGGTGAAAACCGCATTGTTCTACACCAATTGTAGCGACCTGTAGGTGTGCGCAAAAAAAACTGTTACATATATATATATAAGGCTTCATTTCTGAAATAGTATATTAGATTTGCAACGCGAGCTTGGTAAACTAGTAGTGTAGCCCAACAAGTGACAAATGCAATTTAACGTAGCTAAATGTAAAGTTACGCGCATATACTGTAAGTATTGTAATAGTGAATTTAATTGTACTATAATAAATAGTGTGTTAAATGAAGTCTCGGAGGAAGGAGATTTAGGTATCATTGTTACAAAGGATTCAAAGTTTGATAACAATGTTTAGTCGAGAGCAGCAAGTCTATTAAAGTGCTGAGTTTTATCTCGTAATTTCGAATATAAATCTCAAGATATTGTTTGGCCTGTATGTAAGTCCCTGGTAAAAATTGGTTATTACACCCAGTCGGGTTTTTTGACGAGGACAAAATTTTCTGGTCAATTTTGA
Source organism: Bathynomus jamesi (assembly GCA_023014485.1). Taxonomy (NCBI): domain Eukaryota; kingdom Metazoa; phylum Arthropoda; class Malacostraca; order Isopoda; family Cirolanidae; genus Bathynomus; species Bathynomus jamesi. The sequence continues at coordinate 698,018 of JAJOZX010001014.1, read as the reverse complement.
GTTGTTTTGTACAAATGTGATATCCGTTTCCTGTGCAAATGCATAGTTTTCGAGATATCTTCACGTGTCTTTAGGTGAAGATATCTCGAAAACTGCAAATGCTATTTTTCGAGATATCTTTATCTTTAGGTGAAGATATCTCGAAAAATACACATTTGCACAGGAAACGGATATCACATTTGTGCAAAACAACTCAAAATTGACGAGAAAAATTTGTTCTCGTCATTTTCGTTTAAACTAACGAAAATATCACGACTTAACCTAACCAATCATCAAGGGCGTACAGTTGACCTAACCGGGCATTCAATTAACCTAACCAGGCATTTAGCTCACCTAACTTGGCATTCAATTAACCTAACCGGGCATTCAATTAACCTAACAGGTTAATATTGGTTATTTCACCTAAATATCTTCTGGTCTTTTCGTATTAGGCACTCACTGTCACATTTCGGGCAAGTTAAGGATGAGAGAATAACGCCGTAATTGATAAAAACATCTAATGCTCTGTCTTCATCTAGGGCACATGACGAATCAGGTCCTCAAAGTCGAAATCACACGAACGGCACGTTATAATTCTATCGCAAACACAACCAAACTGAATCCAATTAGAAAAAAATAAGTAGCCAGAACTTGAAACAGTAGCCAGAAATCCAAAAAAAAAGTGACAAATTGACCAAAATAGTGTATACATACATATCATAAACGCCAAAAAATAGTAATCATAATTATTATTAAAAAAAATATTTAGAACAATTTGCACAAGATAAGATGGATATTTTCGTAATTAATTATTAATGGGGATTCAATATATGGTATTGTTTTAACTGGATGTGACTGGGTGAAATAACCAATATTAACCAAGTCCCTTGTCAGACCTCACTTAGAATATGCTGTTCAGTTTTGTTTGTCATACGTAAGTAAAGATATAAAAGTGTTAAAAGAGGACTTAACGCCACGCAACAAAGCTTATTCCATCATTATGTAACACATTATACAAAATAGGCTGAAATTGTATCGTTCGAAACAAAGTGTCTAAGGGGCGAGGTGATTCATTTGTTTAAAATTGTAAATCCTTTTGATAACGTAAATTATGAATATTTCCCTGGCCTAGACGATAGGAACAATAAAATAAATAATGGCTTTAAAATTAAGGATAAAAGGTTTGACATGAACGTTGTTTTCATATATAAAATAATCGAAAAGTGAAATAGCCCTCCCGCGGGGTTGTAATGAGCACTTCGGTAAATATATTTGAGAATAGGTCAGACAAGTATTTTGGAAGTAAACTTACAATTTATTTTTTTTCTGTACTTCATTTATTAAAGGGAGAGTAAACTGGGATGTTAGTTAGTTGAGTACAGGTGTAGCCTGATGTTCCTTTTATAATAAATATAGTAAGAAGCGCTGGTCGAGCCTGTCTTCAGAGCACTGGGAGTTCTCAAAGGAGATAAAGCACTCACGACTCTCGGGAGTCAAAACCTACAAATAGCCAATTAAATTTAAAGGAAGGTTGCGCTACTAAGTATTTACTGTCTGTGTTTAGAGACGGAAGCAGTGATATTCCTTTTTTGGTAAGTGTAGTAGGAAACGTTGGTCGCGTGAGCTTACTGAGCACTGGGTGTGGAGGAATTCTTAAATTCCGGGTTGCTGGAGGTGCCTCTGGATCAGTGCCCCCTTATTTAAGTAATTCCAGTGCGAAGGATAGCACTGTAAATAATTTTAAGAAGTCAGTCTCTCAGGTTCCAGGTTCTAGGTTCCAGAATTTGCTCGCTTGATCCTGCGGATCAGCACACGTTTCCGGTGCAGAGCCTTTACATTGTATCTTCTATTATGTACTTATACCTTAACTGTCTAGCAGAGTCTCCTTCTAATTTCCATAACTTTTACTATATAATTTTTTATACTTTCTGGTTTATTTATATTCTCTACTCCCATCATCTCCCCCACTATGTTTCTTAGTGTTCTGTGGTATCATTCTCTCTCCTGCATACTTCACACTTCATGTCCTTATGTTTTCCTTTATAGTTTTCTTTTACCTCTACCATATTTAATCGGATTTCCATTATAATCTTCATATTCTTTTCTTTCATATTTTCAATATATGATTTTCTTTTAAATTCATCAATGAATCTTAGTTTTTTTCATTTTAGTTTTCCTCTTTATTAGTTCCTCCTGTAAATATTCATTAATTTTTTGTCGTACACTTTTCTTTAATTCACTTTTTTCATCATTCTGAAGTCCTCTAATGTTACTTTATATAATTTGCACATTTCTGCCACTTCCTCCGCCCTACATCCTGGGTATGGATTTTCCAACTGATCTTCGGTTATCATTTTAATTAATCTATCCTCATTTGAGTTTAATATATTGTTCATTAGTATTATCTTCTTGTATCCAATTTCTTTCTTTGACTGCCCACAACTCTTAATTCAGCCAATAATCCCCAATATGGGGTACTACATTTCATTCCTGTTATTTCCCTTAGAATTCTTCCCTGCATTTGTTCCACTCCTTCAATATCCTTTGTCCTTGTTCTCGTCCATGTTTCCATTCCATAAAATACTGTAGGTACTGTTATGGTTTCATACAATTTTAATTTCACCTTCATTGCCCAATGGCCCACTTTAGCTGGATCTCCATATCTCTTTAGATCTGCTATCATGAAATTTATCTTTTCTTCTTTTCAATATGTGCTTGGTGATCACCTCTGCTACTGAACCATTGTCCCAAATAGTTGTATTCTTGCACTTGTTCCATACTTCTCATTTTCACTTTGTTAATTGTCCTCATTTCGGGTACTTTTCTTCTCATCACATTTATTGTCATTACTGCTGATTTATCTTTTTTATTATTAAATGTAAATTTTTTTAGTATTTCCATTGATCTACAATTACTAATTGCTTTTTCTATTACTCCTATGTTACTTGATGCCTGCATTATATCTTCCATAAATATACATGATTAAATTTCTATTTCTCTTATTCTTGTTAGGCATTTACCCATATTATTTACCTTATCTGTGTCCAGTGAGCACAGTCTGGGTCCCAGAGACGTGCCTTGTTTGACTACCTCTTCTATATTTTTTGGTCTTGTGTCACCTACAGGTGTTTTCATTTGTATTGTGCCATTTTTGTTTAATTTGTATATTAGTTGTGCTTCTTCTGGGCCTACTACTTTTGATGCTTCTTTGATGCAGTCCTTAACTCTAGCTTGTCAAAACATTTTACAGCATCCCCAAACCAAACATATATACTGTATGTATTGTTACTCAGGGGTATACACAACATTTCTTAAAAGGGGGGGGGGCCACACACACATACCACACATATATATATATGTATATACATGTGTATATATATATATATATATTGTGTGTGTGTGAGCTCAAAATTGGTGATGATTGACCACGCAGGCGCCAAGCCAGAAGTCGGATAATCATTGCGTTTGAGTTTTGAGTTAATAACATGTCCTGGTAACCATGAAATAACTGAAGTTTCATATGACATCAAGATTTTTTTGTGGTGAATGTTGCAAAGTTATCGATTTTTTAAACTCTCTTTTTCAAATATCTTTAATGAGAGTAGTAATAATTTTTACAATAGGGGGGGCCCTGTGCTCAGGGCCGCCGAGAGCTGCCCCGGGCCCAGGGGAAGGATTGGTATATAGGCCCCCCCCCCCCCTGTTTACTCAGTATTTTATTATGAATGGTTTTTCTGTACATAACAAGCAAACTGATTATATGTCCAAGTCACTATTCAAAACATACAGTATGAATAAACAACTCAGAAGAAAATGACCATTTTATTTTTCGAATCAATTATATTAATTCTATGACCATACAATTTACAAATGCAGTACCAGTCCATGCAGGCAAGACAATTGTTTACTGCAAGATTTTCATAATTAGAAGTGTACTTTCTTTGCCTTCTCTCTAGCAAAGTGGTAAATGATTCTGATGAAATTTAAAGTACAGGCTAACTGGCTTTCAATTACAATGGTTCCCAGATCTGTCAGTCGGTCTTGGGCATTGGTGGACCGCAGATAATATTTTATCTGTTTCAGTTTGACTATGATAATCTCTATAAAATCTATGTTCATTAGTTATATTTCCTCTCTGTTATTTAATCAATTGCTTTATTAATATTTTTAGATTTTATCCTCCCTCTTTCCGGGCCCAGGGGATTTATCCCAGCTTCCCGGCCCTCCCTGTGCCCCCTGTGCCCCCCCTTATGACGCCACTGTTGTTACCTAGATATTTATTATAGTCAATTATTGCATTCGACGTTAATATGTGGTCTGTTGTTGATTTCCCTTCTATTCCTCTACATTGGTACATACTTAATATAACCCTCGATTCCAGTCACTTCTCTTCTTATTTAGTCTAACTTTCTCAAAAATTTTACTAACGCATCCTATTACCCATGTCCATTCTATCACCTCTTTTGTAAATTGATATTATTTGCATATTGTTCCACTGTTCTGGGATATTGTAAGTCTTTAGAATTACAGTAGATTATTTTGTCAGACTTCTTATTACATCCCATCCAGCATTCTTCATTATACTATTGCTCCATCCTTGTTGGTCTATTGACTTCTTATTTTTTAACTTTCTAATAACATTCTCAACATCCTCATTTGTGATGCTATTTATGTTATGTCTATCCTCTACTACAGCTTTAATAGTTTCCAGGTGTAGTTTATTAATCTCCTCAGCTTTTTTCTCTTCCTCATCGTCTGCCTTATTTGTAATAAGTAGATCATGGTAAAAATCTTCATATATTTTCAATACTTCGCTAGTTTCTTCTACTATTTTCCCTTCTCTATTTTTTATAGCTCCTCGTTCCACCTTTGTATTTCTGTCCATATCCTTTTTAATTTTCCAAAGCGCTCCATTATCCAGTCCTCTTCTTTCTCTTCACCGTTCCATTGTCTTAATTATTTTCTTTTGATTTTTCACTCCTCTATCATCCATTCCTCTATCAAGCTCTCTTGTTTTCTTGCTTTCTTCTTTTCTCTTTCACTATTATTCCTGTCATACCTTCTTTTCTTATAAATTCTTTTTATCTTTTTTAATTTCTTTACAATTATATTTTCTTGTACACTCTTCCACTTAATAACTGTCTTACATTCTTCCATTATATCTTGAATTTTGTTTTCCCATATATTATACATTTCTTGTAGATTTTTGTTTAATGATACAATTTTTATGAGGCCCGCCCCCTGGGTTAATCTATTAAATTGCTTCAGTCCTTTTCCTTTTATCATTTTTTCCTTTTGCCGATTTACTTTACATGCTGCCTCATACTGGTTGATAGTACATATCATTCATTGCACAGTGGTCACTGTAAATAATTTTATCAGTTACTTTATAAGGGATCCAGATTTTCTTTTCATCTATATACACTTCCTTTACATGTGAGTCATCTTCCTGCTTAATAATCAAATGGTGGCCTATGGCATTTAATGAAAAAACAATGCGGCGATGAAATTAAGACTTTATTTATATAACAAATTAAAATTATCCTTAACACTTTCACAGCCAAACCCGCATATATTCGTTGTCATAAATCCGTGCCTGTCACGCCATACTCTCATATATTCGTTGTACCATAACGTGGCGGTGAAAGGGTTAAAAATATATCGTGCAGATTAAATTAAGTACCTAGTCCAGCGTTTCATGCTATCCTTCATATTTCCACTGTTCTCTTATGCGTAATTGGGTATATAAGTGTACGCATGGTATGAATGAACTCTAAAGCTGTTCTTTTCATTATAATTTTTCCTACCTTCCTCTAATTTTTTCTCAACTATTTTTTGCCAGCAGTGGCTGACGTAAGAAGAGCCTTGTCTATCCTATATTTCACTACTACTATTATTTCGGTGCGAAGCTTTACAGGTTTATAAGTAGAAGTTTGGTACAAGAATTTTTAGTTCTCTTTATTTTCATTTGCTTTGTCTTCACTGTTTTTCCCTCTCTCTTTTCTAGCTTTTTATTGGGCTAGCCAAAAGTGGATCTTGGGGTCTTTGTTAGCCTGTACGTTCTGTAACTTTTGTAACTACTACTGCTACAACTACTACTACTACTACTACTACTACTACTACTTCAAATCACTGTTTAACAGATTTGAACTTTTCCTCTTTTACTCAAACGAAATCTGGTGATTCTTATAGATTTTTGCATGCTGATTACGAAAATGACCACGAAATTTTAATATCACGTCTGGTTTTTGAGAAAATCACTTTTGTATATTCGAATATAATAGAAAAATCTATACACAATGACTATTAAACTGGTCTTTTACTTAAAATGTTTTTCTTGATGATGATGACATCTGAAGCTTCCCTTATTAACACTGGACTACTTCTTACGCGTTTCGCGTCGAAACTCTATCTTACCCTTGGGTCATTTCTTACGTGAAACGCGTCAAGTTGAACTGTGCCTCGTCACAGCTGACATATTACATGCGTCAAGACGACAATAGTCACAGAAATTTTGCATTTACTCTGGTCCAGATCAACTTGACACGTTTCGCATAAGAAGTGATCCAAGGGTAGGATAGAGTTTTGACGCAAAACGCGTAAGAAGTAGTCCAGAGTGTTAACGCCCAGTAGTAATCAGCCAGCGTGTTTGGACTCCACTTGCCCTGATATCGTTTTTCCATCACAGAAATGTCCTGATGAAACCGCTCTCCATGTTCATTGTTGACATCTTCCAGGTTTGGCAGGAGAAACTCCAAGTGCGAATGCAAAAAATGAATTTTTAAACTCGTATTACATCCCAATGATCTGTAAGCTTGGAGAGTTCATCAACCAATTCTGCATAGTTAGGCAATATTTTGTTGCCTAAGAAATTCTGGGTCACTGCTTTAAAAGCACTTCGAGCTGTTTTTTTTCAGATTCATTCAGGACTTCATCAAAGGCACCATATTTAATTAACTCATTTATTTGTGGACCAACGAAAATTCCCTCATTTATTTGTGGACCAACGAAAATTCCCTCTTTTATTTTGGCATCACGAATCAGATGAAATTTTTGCTTCAGGTATTGGAATCCATCTCCCGCTCTGTCCATTACCTTAACAAAATTTTTCCTCAATCTTAGTTTGATGTGTAAAGGTGGCAAGTAAACTTTTTCAGGATCCACCAATTTATGGCACGCAACATTTTTTTGTCCAGGAGTGAAAGATTGACGAGGTGGCCAGTTCTTAACAGTATACTGAGGATTCTTTACTCTGCTGTCCCATTCACAAAGAAAACGGCAATATTTTGTATATCCAAGCTGTAAACCAAGAGCAGGTTTGAGCGTATCAGGAGCAGAAATTACATCATCCTACAGTAACTAAATTTTTTTCCTCGGATACTCTCAGCTTTGGAGTTTGCAGTTTTAATAATTTGTTCAATTTATCATCTATATACAAATTTGGTCAAGAACTGAGCCCCAAATTTCTCGAAAACCTGACGTGATAACAAAATTTCGTTATCATTTTCGTAATTAGTGATGAAAAATGCAAAGGAAATAACTACTATCATCTGAGAAAAAAAAATATTGCTCAACAGTGTAATCTTTGTTAAGTCATAATAAGTTAGGATGTTTTATTCTTTTCCCTCCGCTTTTATTTCCTCTTCTGGTTGTCATGGTAACCGTCAGGGTAAAGAGCTGAGGATCATGGAAATGGGTGTCTTGTAAGATGGACGTAACAGTGCAATGTTGTATTGTAATCTCCGATCATTATTTCACAATTGCAGGCAACATATTGCGTGACAAGAACAAGAAAATTCCTGCATTTTTCTATTTATATATTAATATATAATTTTAATTTTATTTTAATTTAATTTTATTTTTATTTTATTTTTATTTAATTATAATTAATTTAATTTAATTATAATTTTAATTAAATTACTATTAGACTGAATCATCTTAATAGTGTATAAACAAAATACTTTCAGCGTTTCTACAGTTCAATTTGTGCGTCTTCAAATTCAAATTACTAATTTGAAGCCTGTATAGGATGAGGTACTATTTTTAATCTTACAGTTGGTTAATAAAGACCTTTTCTTGTTTATGGCCAAAGAGAGTAAAAACTATGCTCTCAGTCATACAGGTTATCAATCTATTTATACAAAAAACAAAGGTATATCTTTGAAATCTATTTATACAAAAAACAAAGGTATATCTTTGAAATTATCAGTAAAAAAATAAAAAATTGTGAAGGCTTTCATTATGCCTATTGCGTTAAATACTGAATAGATTCTGTCTTAACAGGTTAACGACAAATAACCAATTGGTAATTTAAAAATAATAACGAATTAAATTTATATACGCCTTATCTCAAACAATTGATCTACGCGTACATAATTTAAATGTAAGCTAAAAAGATAATTTCGATTGTAATCCAACTTCATATTCAATAACAAAAGTCTGTTATAGATAGATAGATAGATAGATAGCCGGAACTTTTACTTTAAATTTAGTTCTGTGGACGTCGATGATTTTTTGGATATCGGCAAAATCAATGCTGATGACGCTAATTTGTGTATTTTTAACATATATAATTATTTATATTTATATATATATATATATATATATATATGTGTGTGAGAGAGAGAGAGAGAGAGAGAGAGAGAGAGAGAGAGAGAGAGAGAGAGAGAGAGAGAGAGAGAGAGAGAGATGAGTTACGTTCGCTCCTATTCCCTGCTACCTTTTTTTATCACTTTCTTTCTACACAGAAAATAGCTGCTATTTTGTTCTCGATTTTTTTTTGTTTAATTTAGATTACGTTAAGTTAAATTAAGTTAACCTAACCAAACGTAACCTAAAATAAAACTTTAAAAAAACAAAATGAAACAAAAAATGGGGCTGTGTAAAATCCTGAAGTAACATGAAGTAGGAATAATTTGAGTTCGAGTTTTTTAATTAAAATCCTAACGCGAGTGAATTTCGAAAAAAATAATCATTATATATGTTAAAAGAGTGCATTATCTAAAGTTTTTAATGGAACCCCTCCCAACCTTAACGCAAACGTAAATGATTAAGAATTTGAAAAAATAAAAGATATGACATGCAGTAGCTTATGTAACTTCAATGGCCAATGACGAAAATGTAGGAGGAATTTGGCGCTTTCTAACTATAATATATATATATATATATATATATATATATAATCTTAAGTCAGATAAGGCATTTCCTCATTTGTTAGAAAGTTTCGTTGCAAAAGCTCTGAGTTAGTAGATATGTTCTTGTTTACAGCGGAACAGCTTATAGTTCTTATCTACATTGGACTGGCAATCTCTGTCAATATAAACTTAAATTCGTGATAGATGCTTCAAAATATATAATATATATATATATATATATATATATATATATATATTGTGTGTGTGTGTGTGTGTGTGTGTGTATACTTCCTCCTCATCCAAACACTAACCTGAACTCAATACCGAATGAATTGGTTGCATTCTTGATTCAAATGAATAATTATGTCCTCGACCAAATAAATTTGGAGGTGCCATACTGAATTCCGCTTGTCCTTCCGTCTGTTCGTCATACTTTCATGTCCACGCTATAACTTTTGAACCGCTCAACTGTAATGGTTATGTTCGTATATGCTAATTAATTACTGTTTTAATTACTGTTTTGCGGGTATTTATGTAGTCTATACGAAACAACGACATTCTTGCTCTAAGTATCATGGCCGAGAGAGAATGAAGACACAGTGGTTCCCTAAAACCTTTATTAATTTTATACTTTTTCATTTATACGTGTGACTTTTGATTAATTGTTAATTTAGCACTGAAATCTAACCACATCTACGTCTAAAACTGAGGAAGGAATCTGAAATCTTGTATGCAAAGATTGCCGCGCGAAGGGGCACTTAACCGTTGTGTGTTTTGCTATTGGTTAAAACAAAAAGCCGTTCGTAAGCCTTTTCTCTCTCTCAAATCTTTAATTTGAAATAAATGACCGTTATTAACCGTTATATACAATAACCAATTTATGACGTTTTAATTAGCGATCAAATTAATTGCCAAATCATATTAAAAATACTCCATTAATTCCTTTAGTACACAACAAAAATTGATAAAAATTCACATTACACAAAACAATGTGGTCTGACCAAGAATCAGGTCCCTGCTTCAATGGTCAAGGGCATAAATAGAGGTCAAAGGTCCATGCCATAGCTTTTGAACCACTGTAAATAAATTGATGATACTTCACATAAATATGGGTAATCATAAGACGATGTGTCGCAAACAAGAATCAGGTCATTACATCGAAGATCTAGGAGATCATGGAGATCAGCGCCATAACGTTTGAACTAATCAACATAAAATGATGAATCTTCATACAAATATGATTCATCACAAGATATTGTTTTTTGAACAAGAACCAAACCTCTGCTTCAAAAGTTAAAGTCACAAAGAGAGATAAAAGGTCAACTGCAGGTCTGTACCATAACATTTGAACAGCTGAGCATAAACTGGTGAAACTTTATACACATAATTTTGTTTTATGCAGGAAGGTCGGGCCAAGAGCAAATGCCCGCAAAAGCGCCCCTCCCATAGAAGAAGAAGGGAGACAAAATCAAGGTCCGGGGTTTTCGAGATGCCTAGACACTCTGCGTTTGAAAGATGGGAGGTCATAGACAGGAGGAAAGATGGATTGAGGAAGATTGTTCTAGAGTTGACCGGTTGAGTAGATGAAAGACTGAAAATACTGATTATCCTTTGCATTAGATAGTTGGACAGAAAAGGAATGAGAAAGTGTAGAAAGTCTAGTACTGGCTCTCCTTAAGGAGGAGGCATACAGTTAGAGAGTTCAGAAGAGCAATGTCCGTTATGATAGCGACAGTAAAGAGAGAGTGAGGCATTATTTCGGCGAAGAGAGAGAGATTGAAGACAATCAGTAAAAGGTGGGGAATTGATGAGATGAAAAGCCTTTGATTCCACCCGGTTAAGTACGGCGGTGTGGGTTGAACCACCCCACACATGAGAAGCATACTCCATACAGGGGGCGAACAAGACCCCTGTACAGAGACAGCAACTGAGTGGGGGTGAAGAAACCGCGGAGGCGGTACAGCACACCTAACCTCTTAGAAGCTGTTTTGGAAAGAGAGTATATGTGATCTTTCCAGGAAAGTTTATAAGAAAAGGAAACGCCAAGAATGTTAAGAAAAGAGGAAGGATTGAGTTGTGTGTTGTTGAAGGTAAGGAGATAGTCGTGTGGAAGATTGTGACGAGTAGACAGATGGAGGAACTGAGTTTTTGAGGCATTGAAAGCTACAAGGTTTTCTCTGCCCCAATCAGATATAGCAGAAAGATCAGAGGTCAGGTGCTCCATATCCGTACTACGCGAATCGTGGAGTGACTGTTGAGAGGGACGCTTTAGGAAGCGGGTGGTGAAGTGAAGAGTGGAATCATCGGCATAGGAGTGAATAGGACAGGAAGTGCGAATTAAAAGATCATTAATAAATAAAAGGAAAAGAGTGGGTGACAGGACAGAACCCTGAGGAACACCACTGTTAATAGCTTTAGGAGAAGAACAGTGGCCATCTACAACTGCAGTTATAGATCGGCCAGAAACGAAATTAGAGATGAAGGCACAGATAGAAGGATAGAAACCGAAGGAGGGCAGTTTGGAAATTAAAGATTTGTGTCAGACTCTATCAAAAGCCTTTGATATGTTTAGCGCAATAGCAAAAGTTTCACCGAAATCCCGAAAGTAGGGTGACCAAGAGTCAGAGAGATATGAAAGAAAATCGCCAGTAGAGGTCCCTTGCGGATCCATACTGACGATTTGAAAGAAAATTGTGAGAAGAAAGATGTTTAAGAATCTTCCTATTAAGGATAGATTAAGGTGTTTTTTGCATTAATAGTAGGAATGGAATATTATGGAATGTACGCCTCCATGCCCGAGAGAATCACCTCTGTGATGCGCTCAGCACACCCGGAAGGGCCCCAGCCACGGAAGCAGTAATCATTCCACGGGAAATCACAGAAGTACTGCCTAAAGGTTTCCCAATCAGCGGCACCGAAATGCTAAAGGCGCCTCCTCTTGGGAGTATCCAAAGGCCGAATTGGAGCGATAGGACAGGAAACAGATATAAGATTGTGATCGGAGGAGCCCAACGGAGAGAAAAGTTTGACAGAGTGAGAAGAAGGATGAGAGGTAAGAAATAAATCCAGAATGTTGGGCCTATCTCCTAGGCGGATACGAGTAGGGTGCTGTACAATCTGCTGTAGGTCATTTAGAATAGAAAAGTTGTAAGCTAGTTCACCAGGGATGTCAGTGAAATGGGAGGAAAGTCAAAGGTGGTGGTGAACATTGAAATCTCCTAAAATGGAGATTTCAGCAAAGGGAGAGCGGGAAAGAATGTATTCTACTTTGGAAGTGAGGTAGTCAAAGAATTTTGGATAGTCAATGGAATTAGGAGTAAGGTAAACAGCGCAGATGTATTTAGTTTGAGATTGGTATGTAAGCCATAGCTGGAGGGTATAGAATTCGGAAGATTCGAGTTCGGGAATACGAGAACAAGTTAGGTTATTGCGTACATATACGCAACATCCACCTTTGGAGTGAAATTGAGTATAAAGAAAGTAAGAGGGTACAGAAAAGGGGTTGCTGTCAGTCGTCCCAGACCTGAGTTTCAGTGAAGAAAAGATGAAGTTTAGAGGAGGAGAGGTGGTGTTCAACAGGTTGAAAATTTGAGAAAAGGCCACGAATGTTGCAGTTTAAGAAAAGTGAATCAGACAGAGGTCCAGAACATCTCGAATGGGCTGTAGCAGATCCAGCTCCGCTGCCCGGGTTTACGTCCCCGGTATCGGCAGGGGGGGCGCCGGAAGTGAGGACATTTATGGTCCTCCCAGGGGACTCCGAGGCTCTTGAAGTTGATGCCATTTTTTTTTTTAATTTTGAAAAGATTATGTTGTGTGTTATAAGATGCATGTGTATGTAGTGAGGAATAGGGAGAGAAGTGTGTGTTTGATAGCATGATGGACTGCTCACAGGGTAAATGAGACACGGAAAAAGATCAGCTAAGGAGGACAGTACAGGAGAAACGAGAGTTCCAGCACTCCCTATCCTCTGTCTACCCCCCACGGAATACTTCCCTGGTCGATTGGTGTCTACAACCTCCTCCTCATCTCATGTTGCGAGCGAAAAAAAAGTTCTTACACCAACGGTCAAGGTCAAATATGGGCAGGAACACTGATGTCTTTCCGATATACCTTGGTTGGTTTTGATTAATTTTTGCTTCCGCCGAATTGCTCATTCTGACGAAGGTCAAGTTTGTTGTCTAAACCACAACACACCACGGGTGGTCAGAAATTACAAAGTCCTCGATCTCACGCCCTCCCGATCAACAGCCCAGCATTTTAACCAATAGGCCACCCAGAGTACCCATTTATCTACCAACCTATTTTATTTGGAAGGATGAACAACTGGGTAAGCTGCGCGTCGTCTGCCGTCGCCGGGAATCGAACAAGGGACCGGTGGATTCGTAGTCAGCGATGCTGACCACTACACCGACTGAGGGTCTCTTTATTCGATGAAAATTAGGACATTTCGGGTCTGCGAACCCCTAAACTAATGACAGCTATAATTATTAATTAAAGTGATATTTGTATCCATTTTAGTGTATTTTATTTTATATTTTCTTTGAAATTATTCTATATAAGTATCGCCATTATAGTTTAGCTACTAATTTTGCAGCACTTATTATAAACGGGACAAATGTTGAAACACAGTGCATGGCATATCACGCATGACCACGCATTATTTTGCATAATGCAAAATTATCCCCACCCCCACCAAAATTCGAACCCGGGACTTCTTGAGTACATGTTGCCGGCGCTTACCACTGCGCTACGACAAGTAAAAGTTAACACAATCAGGCGCATATTTCAACACCTGAGGTACACACAACCCCTTCGCGTGCAGAAGTGTCACATGTCACCCTCTCCCTCCCCGTGCGCATATTATATTCATATTCAGTATTCGTTTTTCATTACATTCAAATACCAGTTTTCGATCATTCTTAATTGTATTCGAATACTTTCTTCACCTATTCATAATTCAGGAATACTTCATTCTTAATTTCAAAACTGTTTGCAAAGATTAACATATATAACCTCGTTAACCTCTCGGGCTAACCTTAGAGTGGATCTTAGGGTCTTTGTTAGCCTTAGCTTCTGTAGATCTGTATATGTTCCGTGTGTTGGTCTGTCTCTCTTTACACGAAGGTCAAGCTGGTTGCCCCGCCTCTAGACCTGGCTTCGTGGAGGAGCGAGTTGCTTTCTTGCACTCTCCACCGCACATAGCCAGGTACACCCGGCTCATCTGGTACCGTCCTGAGCCAGGCATCTAGTCTTATCTTGAAGACTTCAACTTTGACCCCTGTAACGTTTCTGAGGTCCTTTGGAAGTTGGTTAAAAAGTCTTGGACCCCTGATAACCAAGCTATTTTCCTTCAGTTTTGAAGAAGTATATATATATGTGTGTGTGTGTGTGTGTGTGTGTGTGTGGTGGGCCAAAAAAATGTTACCACTTGATGTGTTTATGAACGTTGACAGAAAAGTGTAACATTTTATTGACCCATATATATATATATATATATATATATATATATATATATATGTGTTGTAGTGGTTAGCATCATTGACTACGAATCTATCGGCCACCGGCGAGTTCAGACTGCGTGCAGCTCATCCAGATGCTCATCCTTCCGTAAAATAAAATTGGTTGGTAGTTTTAATGAATGGATACCCTGGGTAGCTTAATGGTTAAGACGTTTGGCTGCTTGTCGGGAGGTCGTGAGATCGAGTCCGGGCGAGCACTTTTCAATTTCCGACTTCATGGGTGGGTCGTGATTCGGATTCCACGTTAAGCTGTAGGTCAAAGGTGAGGCAGCAAGTTTGACTTTCATCAGAATGAACAATTGAACTGTGCGTGCTGTAAACGTGAACCGTACAAGCAAAGGTCTCTTGGTAATTAATATTTCATGAATGAAACCAAATTTGTTGTTTTTATTCGTATTTTGTAAAAAAAAAATTATTTTATGAAAGTTTCGGGTTTCAAAGGGTTTCGATCTCATAATTTAAACTTTTGCTTTTGTTAACTGTCCCATGGTTTAGAAATCCTTTAGTGCTTTTAAATTACAGTCGATTGGGTTGAGGAGTTGAGTTGGAGAACTTGAATTCCTGTAGGGGAAGTTACAAGGAGTTACAAGGACAAGAGGAAGCCTTAAAGACCTTTCGGTCCACTCGAGGAGGTTCCTGTTAGTTCATTTTTTAATTATTCGAGCAGCAGTAGATTACTGGATAGGAAAGCATAAGGTTCTCTCCCCGCCCCCTCCGCTCCCTCCCCGCCAGAAGCAGGTACGGAAAAAGATTGAAAAAGTATTTTGACCTTGGAAAACTGGAAAAACTGGAAAACTGGAAATCTAACGAAAGAAATTTTAGTGGTCGCATATCAGCTATTCGGTATCGTCGCACAAAGCTCGAGCATATGGTTTTGATTTTATATAAAATATTTACACCTCTAATTACCGAAGTATCGGGCCAACAAAGACTCCATGGCCCCAGTGGCGGATTATCATTGAGGCAATTGAGGCTGAAGCCTCAGGCCCCCATGCTTGAGGGGCCCCCCAATCAACTGAGTTTCGATGATATAATTCGAGATTTCGCACACTTCTCTGATTAAATATGACAGAGTACACAAACTGACAAATTCGCTGTTTTAGTTTGTTTTATAGGCCCTAAAGTAAAGTTTGTTCAATATTGTTTTGTTTTAGCAAACGGCAGAATACACAGTGTTAAGGTTCTTTTAAGTTTGTTTCTCAATTAGCCTAAGCACCGTACATATAATTCGTGTAAATGTACTATGTATTGTACATGTACGTGTATTGTTAATAAAAATCTATAGAAAAGGGCCCCTAAAATAAAATTAGCCTCAGGCCCCAAGTGCAGTTAATCCGCCCCTGCACGATGATGGCCCCCTCCAGGCTAGCTCAGAAAGGATTAAGAAAAGAAGAGGTCAAACTCTCCTTGCTTACAACGTGCAAAGCTGTCACGCAGAAATAGAAGTAAAACTCCTCTCCTTTTCTTCGCGTGAGCCACTACCGACAGAGTGATGAAATACTACTACAGGAAAGGGATTGAAACAAGAATTGAAAACGGAAATCAGATCTTCCACACCATACCCGCACTCATTACGTGCACCCAGTTATCCAAGAGAAAGAAGAGAAAAATGATGGTGATAGCGGAAACGCAATTCTACCTCACCCATTCCAAGCCATGGGTTTTTTTAAGTTTTTTTTTTGTTTGTTCATTAGGAAGAAACTTTTCTTTTATAGTTCTACAAAATACTTATCTACCCTATTCTTAACCCTTTACTGCCCAGAAGGACAAATTTGTAACCTTTCAAATCAAAGCTGGGCACTTGCGGTTTTTTTTGCGGTACTGCGGTACTGCGGTACTACCGCACTACCAAACCGGTACCGCATAACGCAGTACCGCAAAGGATCGCTGAAAGTACAGCCTGTACTTTCAGCGATCCTTTGCGGTACTGCGTTATGCGGTACCGTTTGGTAGTGCGGTAGTACCGCAAAAAAAACCGCAAGTGCCCAGCTTTGTTTCAAATACACGCATTCATAACTTAACCCTACAAAATATTTGGGCAGTAAAGGGTTAAACGTTTGAACGAGGCAATTCGTGTTCCTTTGTCACTTCGCTTCTTTCTGCACCCTTTTATTCTTTTTTGATAAATAATTAATCAATCAGGATGGCCAGAAACTGGTAGATGGCTAAGGCCAAACTAATGCGACCCTTTACGCTAAATGTTTTTATTATTATTACCAGCACCATTGTGAGTCGAACCCCCGACCTCAGTATCTTCACTTCGCTTAACGGGAAACTAGTGAACTACGAGCGCTGGCTCCGTTAATACAGTATAAATTTTATAGGAGTGAACTTGTTTGTGGTGAACGCGTGCCTCCTTTTCTTCACTCACTTTTAGTATGGAACCTTTGTATAGAAAGATTATGAAATTCAGCTCTGTGCTCAGTTTGTTACTCCAAACGTTTTCGAGATGCAACGTTTCGAGGAGTGGAGCTGTCCATTCATTCTTTTCCAGTTCCCCAGGGAAATTTATAAGGAAATCGCCTTATTGCTTGTCAAGTTTTTTGTGCAAAATTGATTAAATTACCAATTTTTTTGTTGATGAAAAGCGACTTTAGAAGCAAAATGTTTTTGCTTTTGATGAAAATTTTCTGATGAAATTCAGTTTCCATTGTTTCTTTAACAAGAACACCAAAAATGGTATGTGTGAGGTCTTTATTGATTGTAGCAAAGCCTGTTATCACCATTATATGTATCATGAGCAACATTTTTCTTACCAACATTGAAAAATTACAGTAGGTTATGTGATTAACAGGAACACGAATCCTGTTATCTCTCTCTCTCTCTCTCTCTCTCTCTCTATATATATATATATATATATATATATATATATTGTGGTTAAATAAACGAAACTTTTAAAAATGTTTTACAGTTATTTTGGCATTACACTTGCTACAAATGACTAATTCAACTGATTTCTACAACGATGTTAAGTTTGTAAAAGTTGGTCCAAGACTGAGTTAAATATTAGGCCTAATCGTATTTTATGCACAAAACTATTACTTTTTTTAATAAAAAAAGACTTCATATGTCCCGAAATTATTTTTTTTTGGAGGGGAGGAAACCCAAATGCATCGTCCTTTGTGTCGATTCCTAAGCCCATCATGTTCGTTCTATATTCCTAATCCTATAAAATGTATTAAAATACATAAAATGATAAGAAAATATACGAGAGGTGAACTATCCAGACATATTTTATGCTTAAGATTCCGTATATGATCAGTTGATACCAATTTTAGTTCTTGTTTTTGTAATAATGAGGTATTTGCTAGTTTGTCTCCATGTATGATATAAGGGCAAAAAAACGTCTAAAACTACACACTCCCCGTCTTGTCCCCTGACTAGGCTGACCATATTTCCTTGAGACAAAAACGGGACATTGGGATGGCAAAAAAGGGACGGGGTTATGTAATATTCTGTATTCAGGAAAAAGTAAGTACATAAACCGGGACAAAATTGACATTTTTATTAAAACGACGGGACGGCCAGGAAATATAAAACAAACGGTACTGTCCCGTTCAAAACGGTACGCATGGTCAGCCTACCCCTGACCGATCACGAACCTGCGCAGACGAACGGAGTTGGTGTTATCCATAGCTCATTGTATTAATGACAATCTAGCTATGGATAAGTTATTGCAAAACTGTTTAATTATTTATGGTAATTCTGGAAAATAATCTAAATATGAAATACAGTAATCGAAATAATTTCATTTTAACAGACCAAACGACTGCAGTTTCAGAATGAATTACCCAAGAAACTGTGTGCAATGAGAAGTCGTATAATACTCTCACCCCGAATTGGATACTCGTTGGAATTGGACATTTACGACTGAGGTGAGACAGTGACATTGAAATTTAGCTGTTTTCAGATTGTGGTTGGACTTTGATCCGAGTCTTTTGTGAAATTTGGGTTTCGAATTAAGTGTTGGTTTTTAAATGTTGTCGAATAATCACATTTGGAGACTGTATGATTTCGGTGCAGACCCCACTTTTCGAAAGTGGTGTTTGTTTTGCATAGATACGTAACGGCTACGTCGACAAAGTCCCTTGAAATTACAGCACATCTGTATGTTGCCCTTGTTTTTCATGAAAGGGACTTTGTAGCTACCCTATAGTTGAATAGATGATCGTCCTCCGAGTTCATTGATGTTACAAGGCGTTACAAGGACAAGAGAAAGCCTCAAAGACCTTTCGGTCCACTCTGGGAAGTTCCTGTTATTAAACTAACGCATTTTTTAATTATCCTAGCAGTAGAAGAAAACTGGATAGAAAAGCATAAGGCTTTGGATTCCACGTAAAACTATAGGTCCCCTTTGTCACATAACCTTTGCCGTTTCGAAGATACTTAAACAACCATAAACATAATACTCGTACTGCGTTCTAATCTGACCCATTTCCGAGCGAGAATCTTTGTAAATTTTTAGTTTCGAAGTTTTGAATTGTTCCAAAGAGTCGACTTTCAGATTTCGACTCGCGAACTGTTTCGTTACGAATTTGCTTCTAAAATTAAAGGTTTGGATTCGTTAAAACTATATTCTGATTTCATCATACGAATTTTAACTGTCATTCTTATCTAAATCCAATTTTGTTTACGAGTTAAAATCAAAATTTAGATTTGTAAAAATTGCGTAAATTTGGTGTTCCTCAGAGTGAGAACCTTTCCTTTCGATTATTTATTTATTTATTTATTTTACTTTCTTTTGTCGTATTGTAAAAAAAAAAAATTCTTTATCAAATTTGTCGAATTTTTTTTTAACAATTTGCGATCATAAACTGACTAAAATTGTGTTGACGTTTCGTTAATGTACGATACACTTTAACTTAAAATAAGGGTTTCTAGTTATTTTTATGGAGAATTAAAGACATTCGCAAGTGATTTTTGGTCTGGTTTTGGTTTTAAGTTATTTGAAGAAATTATATTTTTAATGTTTTGGCCTTTTTTAATCTTAATTTTTAATTTGTTTTTAATTAATTTCGACCAAAGTGCCAAATTATAAATATAACGAGTTGCTAAGGAATATATATATATATATGAACTGCTTTAACGTGGTTTTGAGAAGTGTTCCGGATGTAAAATTGTTTTAGTGCCCAATTAGGAAAGTTGAAATGGTTTGCAGAAATAAACGGCTTTAACCAGTTTCAAATCCGTAATTTGATTTTTGGCGACGTTCAGTGCAACTTTTCCGCTAATTAATGAAGACTAAAAATTATCTCATTCAACTGAAAAAAAAAGTCTTAATTTTAATGAGATTTTAATTCCAGTTTCCAGCTCTGTTTAGCAACTTGCATTTATTCCTAATAAAAAAAAAGAAAAAAAAAAGAATATATAAAATAATTTTTGCCTCGCCAAAACTTTTCTTTTTTATGTCCGCATTTTTTTCTGAACAATTTTTTTTTTTTTTTCATTGAAGTTTTCTTCGTTGCCTGCAAGTAATTAAAGTGAATTTTGAAGCCAAAAAATGAGGCTTTATTTCGTCCTAAGTTTTGTCTGATCTTATTTTTCTTTCGCATATTTTAGTCCCGTTTTTCACGATATTTTTTTTAATGTTGGTTGCGTCAAAAATACAAAGTTTGATCCATGAATAATTTGTGTCGTTCTTGTAGACAACACCGACCGCAGTTGGACATCTTTTTGTTTTTTGAAAAAGAAACTTTTTAAATGTTCTTATATTCATCAACTCTTCTCAGAATGAATTATGAATTATTCGCGAATGTTAAAATTCCTTGGAAATTACGAATAGCTCAAAATATTACCTTAATGTTAATAATATGAATGGTAACTATTTACACTCATCTATTTAGCTCGTGAATGCACTTACTCTGAAAGCCAGCGGTCGTGGAGAGGACCTACAGTTTTAAGTGGGGTCCGAACCACACCACGAGTCGCTAAATCATCTGGACACAGAGTACAGTCCCCAATCCAATTACTCTCCAGAACCAACGTCGCTCAGCTTCGCTAATCTAACAGGAAGCAATGTTATGACGATACGATATATATATATATATCAAAACTATTGACTTCTTAGGGAAACGGAGCTTACAGATGAAAAGAAGGACCA
Source organism: Bathynomus jamesi (assembly GCA_023014485.1). NCBI lineage: Eukaryota > Metazoa > Arthropoda > Malacostraca > Isopoda > Cirolanidae > Bathynomus > Bathynomus jamesi. Next base: position 677,286 of record JAJOZX010001014.1, on the reverse strand, counting down.
ACAACAGCAAACATTTTTGTTTATTTTTGTACTTCAGACGTTTCGACAAATCTTCTGTCATCATCAGTGAATTATAAACCTTAAAACCTCAAAACAAAATAAGAGTAAATAATTAAGGTTCTTATTAAAAATTTGGACTATCAAATTTTTTTGAAAATTTTGTCACTAGTACAGTTTTTTTATGCTGATTCTAAGTAGGCAACTCATTTTTTGCAAAAATAAATATTTAACATTTTATTGGCGTTTGTTTGCAGGAATAGTGCCACCTTCTCCATACGAACTCGCAAAAAAACAGTAATTTTTGTTGTTATTAATGTTTATTTGTTGCCTGCTTACACTTAGTTTAGTGTGAATATTATTGTTGTAGTGTGAGCATATGATAATGCAGTGCTGTAATCTATCTACTTGCGAGTTGCCTCCAGTCAATTGAATGCCTGGTTAGGTCAATTGAATGCCCGGTCAGGTCAACTGAACGCCCTTGACGATTGGTTAGGTTAAGTCGTGATATTTTCATTAAAACTAACGAAAATATTATGACTCAACCTAACCAATCGTCAAGGGCGTACAGTTGACCTAACCGGGCATTTAGTTGACTTAACCGGGCATTCACCTAACCGGGCATTCAATTGACCTAACCGGGCATTCAATTGACCGGGGAACATTAATAAAAAAAAAATTACTGTTTATGCGAGTTCGTATGGAGAAGGTGGCACTATTCCTGCAAACAAACGCCAATAAAATGTTAAATATTTATTTCCGCGAAAAATGAGTTGCACATTTAGAATCAGCATAAAAACTGCACTAGTGACAAAATTTTCAAAAAGATTTGACAGTCCAAATTTTTAATAAGATTCATAATTAAAATTACATCAATACAAAAAGGGAATTAAAATAATTAAATTAAATTAAAATTACCTCAACTGGTAAATACACAATAATTACGTCAACCTCCATATTCGACAGATACTAAGAGAAAACTGTATGAATGTCAGTTACATTGGAAGGTATAATATATCTATGAAAGTAGGTTGGTTGGTTAGTTAGAAGAGCTGTAATTTGTAAGATGAACTATTGTTGTTAATGGAGGATTTGTTTTTATAGATGTACAAAGATTCTAAAATTCGGAGTTCTGTAAAGTTATTGGTTCTTGTTAAAATTTCGAACTGAGTTTTGTAAAGGGGATGGTTGTTATCATTACTATGGTTTCTAATTGCGGATTGTAGTGGGTTACTGAGGGGACGGTCGTTAGGCTTAAACTTTGATTTACCTCATTATAAACTAAGTTTTTATACATTTTTCGGATCACCTGAAGATCAGGGCCCACAGCCTTCGTTAGTTAGCCTTATAAGGCTAACTAACGAAAATATCACGACCTAACCTAACCAATCGTTAGGTCAACTGTACGCCCTTGACGATTGGTTAGGTCGTGATATTTTCGTTAGTTAGCCTTATAAAGCTAACTAAAGAAGGCTGGGGGCCCTGATCTTCAGGTGATCCAATACTCTTATTAATGGCCTCACTCAGACTCAATTTAAAAATCTCCTCGAAATAGCGTGTTTGGATAATCTTTTCTTATTTAATAGTAACCTTTACAGCCAAATTGATGGGGTAGCTATGGGTTCCCCGTTGGGCCCAACACTAACAAATGCATTTCTTTGCCATTACGAAGAAATTTGGTGGAAAAGTTGTCCCAATAGTTTTAAACCCGTATATTACAGAAGATACGTGGATAACACTTTCTTAATATTTAAACATCCTTCACACGTAAAACTTTTTCTTCATTATCTAAATAAACAACATGTTAATATTAAGTACACATGTGAAAACGAAACAAATAATAGTTTACCTTTCGTGGATGTTCTAGTTAAATGGGATAATAACAAGTTCCAGACCTCACTATTTAGAAAACAAACTTTTACTGGTTTGTGAACCAATTATTTAAGTTGTACGTTTTATAAATATAAGATTAGCGCTATACTAATATTATTAACAAGAAGTTACCGAATTTGTTCAGATTACTTTTCATTAAACGAAGAATTTAAATTTTAAGACAGTACTTTATTAATAACACTGGTCAACAAAGATTTTTCATCAGAGTAAATTTTGTAGTGGCTGGATAGCATTTTTCACGCTGATTCCAAAACTGCATTCAGATTATTTCTAGCACGTATAGTTTTCAAGATGAAGGCATATATATAACTACACAGATTTAACCATTTTAAATAGGCAAAATACTAATATTTCAACATTTGATTGTGTTTATTTTATTGTGTTTTTTTAGTTTATTCATCTTATTTATTTCAATTATCTTAATTATACATCTTATGTATTTCAGGTGTGAGCTTTTACGTCTAGCAGCATTGTGATTCAGGCAACAACGCCGTGCTTTGTGTATCAAAAGATCAGTCCAGTCCAAGAACTTGTTGTGTGAAGTTGGTGTACATTTTTTTTGAATTTATAGTTTGCTCAGGTCACTCAACATGCCTCGACAATGTAAGAATGACCCCGACAAGTTCTGTTTCGTATGCGGCCAGTTGACAACTAAAACACAGCGACGAAGTATTACAACCGACATTAAGAAAATATACAAGCTATACTTTGGTTGCCATCTAGGTGACCAAGATAAACCATGGGCGCCACATCAAATCTGTTCTGGCTGTTCAAATGGATTACGTGATTGGCTTAACAAAAAGAAAGCTTCAATGCCATTTGCCATACCCATGATATGGAGGGAGCCGAGAGATCATCATGAAGACTGTTATTTTTGTAGTGTGAACTTAATGGGGTTTTCTGCCAAGAACAAACACCAGATTGTATATCCAAACTTGGATTCAGCACGTAGACCAGTAAAACATGATGAAACATTGCCCATTCTAATTCCCCCAAGTGATAGGCTAGATTCTATCATAGATGACATGGAAAGTGATGAAGGTGCAACTGGCGTTTCCGGACCATCTTCAGAACCAGAGTACACTTTTGAAGGTAGACATTTAGAGCCTAAAAAGTTAACCCAAGGACAGTTGAATGATCTTGTTAGAGACTTATCGCTGTCTAAAGAGAAATCAGAGCTTCTCGCCTCAAGACTAAAGGAGAACAATTTACTTGAGAACAATGTTCGTATTAGTTACTACCGAAAGCGGAATTTTGAATTAACAGCATTCTTTTCAGTAGACGGTCCTCTCTGTTATTGCCATGACATCAATGGACTATTTACAGCCATATCTCAGACGTATGTGGCATCTGAGTGGCGCCTCTTTATTGATTCGTCGCAGAGAAGCCTGAAAGCAGTTCTTTTGCATAATGGTAATATAATGCCATCCATCCCCATTGCCCATTCCGTACATCTAAAAGAGACATATGACAATATGGATATACTACTTAAGGCAATCAAATACGACAGTCATCAATGGAATGTTTGTGGAGATCTAAAAGTTATAGGAATGCTTATGGGTATGCAGTCAGGATTCACAAAATTTTGTTGTTTCCTTTGCCTGTGGGACAGTCGCGCCACTATAGAACATTACACCAAAAGTGACTGGCCACTTAGGTATACATATGTCCCAGGGATAAGCAATGTCCAGTCTGTCCCTTTAGTGGATCCTCAAAAGATCTATCTGCCACCTCTTCACATTAAACTTGGTTTAATGAAGAATTTTGTTAAAGCAATGGGTAAAGTCAATTCTGAAGGGTTCCAATACCTTTCAAGGAAATTTCCGAAGGTTACTGCAGCAAAATTGAAGGAAGGAATTTTTGTTGGGCCACAAATAAGGGAGGTTTTGAATGACACTGAATTTGAAAAAGTCCTAAGTCCGCTGGAATTGAAGGCTTGGCTGGCGTTCAAATGGATATGTGAAAACTTTCTTGGAAGCAACAAGTCACCTGCGTATAAGGATGGAGTCAAGAACCTCCTTGATGCCTTCAAAGAAATGGAGTGTCGAATGTCGTTAAAAATTCACTTCCTGCATTCCCACTTAGATTTCTTTCCTGAAAACCTTGGTGCAGTGAGCGACGAGCAAGGAGAGCGCTTCCATCAAGATATTCAGATGATGGAGAAGCGCTACCAAGGATATTGGAATGAAAGCATGATGGCGGACCATTGTAGGATGCTGTATCGTGACAATCCAGGCCAAATTTACAAAAGGAAATCACACTCACAGCGCTTTTAATAAAATAATGTATATATTCTTTATTTATAAGTACATTGAATAAGGTATATGATGTATTTGTTGTTTAGCATTCCTAAGTGTGATCTATACATCCATAAATTTTCTTATAGCAATATCAAAAACTTAAAAATATCAAAACCAGTGTATCTATATAACTATACGTGCTAGAAAAAAATAAAACCAGATTCGGAATCAGCGCGAAAAATGCATTAAGAAAAGTGTGATCATGTTTGTGATGAGAAAAAAAGTTTCATTTTGTTGGCCAGTGTAATTACTACCCTTCTAATCTTTTTGACAACCAATTAAAGAAATTTTGGATCACCAATCGTCAAGGGCGTACAGTTGACTTAACGACTGGCTGAGGGCCCTGATCTTCAGGTGATCCGGAATTTTTAAATGACACTTTTAATACTAAACTCCCCATAACCACAGTACAAAAAGAAACCAGGTATATAAAAATTACCTTTTTATGGTTATTTATCAGGGGTCCCGACAAAAGCCCCCTAGGACAAAAGCCCCCTGGACAAAATCCCCTCAGTTAAAGTGCAAAGTAGGACAAAAGCCCCTCAGTTAAAGTGCAAAATAGGACAAAAAACCCTCAGTTAAAGTGCAAAGTAGGACAACAGCCTCCATTTTTTATATTATTGTTCGTGTGCTATGAAGTAATCCTAAACAAATATTATAATCTTTGTCTATGTTGATTCACTCTAGTTGATCACTGTTTTGTCTACCTGAATGGTTAGGTTAGGTTAGGAACGTGCCACAAAGGAGCATCAACAGCGTTTGAAGAACCTATGTCTGGACTATGTGAATGAGAGGAAGACCTTGGAAGATTTTCTGAATGGTGTAGGTCACAGCATTAGGTGGAAGTAAGATGAACTTTAAATGAACCTTAACACTTAATGAACTTTTTAATATTGTGCTTTATTTGTTTGATTTTCCCAAGATATGGTATGATGTTCCTTTTATAATGTTCATTTTTATGGTTGTGTGAATAATTTTGTGCTCCTGTAAAAATAGTGAGCTATAAATTTATAATGCAAGTGTTAATGTGTGCTACTGTATAATACTTATAATGCCTTCCTTATTGCAGTCTCATGATATAATAAATGTAATATTTTACATGTCAGAGAAGTGTTCATAAACTGTAAATAATAAAGAATAAAAATAATGATTAAAAAAATTCTTATTATTATTTTTCGTAGGGGACTTTTGTCCTACATACTATTTATCATTACGTATTCGAAATGAAGTATCCAAACTTCGTAAGTCTAGTTATCCCCAAATGAATTTTAGATTCGTCCTCGTTAATCCACTTAAATTATCGAATTTTTTAAAGTTCAAAGACAAATTCCCCAAAACTGTATGCCCTAATGTTGTTTATAAATACACGTGTGACAGCTGTAAGGCTGCGTATATTGGCCGTATTCATCTTTAACTGGAGGTACGCCTTTCTCAACATCATTTGGGCTTATCAGTCCGTACCAACCATCCCCTCAGTAATCCACTACAATCCGCAATTAGAAACCATAGTAATGATAACAACTATCCCCTTTACAAAACTCAGTTTGAAATTTTAACAAGAACTAACAACCTTACAGAACTCTGAATTTTAGAATCTTTGTACATCTATAGAAACAAACCTTCCATTAACAACAATAGTTCATCTTACAAATTACAGCTCTTCTAACTAACCAACCAACCTACTTCCATAGATATATTATACCTTCCAATGTAACTGACATTCATATAGTTTTCTCTCAGTATCTGCCGAATATGGAGGTTGATGTAATTATTGTGTATTTACCAGTTGAGGTAATTTTAATTGTTTAATTTTAATGATTTCAATTCCTTTTTGTATTTATGTAATTTTAATTATTTACTCTTATTTTGTTTTAATGTTTATAATTCACTGATGATGACAAAATATATATATATATATATATATATATATATATATATATATATATATACACACGCGGTACATAGTATGCACATAATACACATATATAGACAATAAATTTAAAATGATAGATAAGAAGATAATGTTTCTAAATATATGAACGCATTAATTTTATACTGATGAGTTTATTTACGTAGTATTTCAACCGGTCTCTGCAAACCACCCGAGAGCGATGGTTCGCTCGTTAAAGGAAATGGACTCAACACAATTTGGTCAATGTAGAATTAAAACGTAATTTAAGTGTCATTGTTTTGTTACGGTTTAAACTTTAATTAATAATTTGTTTTTCTTTATAAAATTTTTGCGTAATTCGATTCTTACCAAACTTATAGACTGAGATTGATAGATGGCATATTGTAGGCTTGTCCATGGAATCAGGCGTTTTCCCAGAGGATTCTCACAGTGTTAGTTGAGATTTGTGTATGGAGACTCTTGGCGTTAAGAAATGTGTGATCCAATGCAAAGAATCTCTGCATCTTAATTAAAAATAGTAAATGTGCAGTTTCGTGGCCACGTATGTTTTGACAAATTGAAAGCCACGCCCATGAACTTTGATTGGCCGAAAGTTGATGACGCGGGAAATTGCTAAACAATCTCGCACTACCACCAACCCCAATGTATGCCTTACCCGGGCATAAGTTTTACCCTGAATGGTATCACGTATGAAATCAGCGTATCTTCCGACTTTGTTAAAAATTATTGTGACCTTATAACTGCAATTTCTTTTCTTGTTTTCCTAAACATTTCCCGATAAATCACTATCCAGTTCGAGTAGATACAGTTCTTAATGCCTTATAAACTTCAGTGTTCTGCCCATAAACGTACCCCACGATTCCTTGTATTTAAAATAAACACAGAGTTTTTGAAATATCTCCCTTCTCTTCCACCTAATTTGTGAAGGGTTCTCCAGCCCGCCTTCGCCTCCGATCTTACACGTTTTAGACAAGAATTTCGGTGTAACTCCATAGGGCATCATCACATCGTCACTTTAGTTCACACACACACACACACACACACACACAGTATATATATATATATATATATATATATATATATATGTGTGTGTGTGTGTGTGTTTGTGTGTGTAGACCCCAAACTACCAAGGAGGGACGTTAGGCAGAAGACAGGGGGTGCTGGAATTCCCTGTCTTTTGTCACTGTCCTCTTAGTTGATCCTTTTCCGTGTCTCATCTACTCTGTGAACAGTCCGGCAAGTTCTCAAACACACACTTCTCTCCCTATTCTTCACTACACATACATGCATTTTACACACTACATAATCTTTTCAAAATTAAAAAAAAAACCTTGATTTTGGCCTTCTTCTGCGGGAGGGCGGCGTTTATGCGGGCGTTCGTTCATGGACCCTCCTTCCTGCATTATATATATATATATATATAAAGGCATTGTATGACGTATTTCATGTGTGTACCTAATATCTCGTTCATGGATAATTTGTTTCATTATTATTATTATTATTATTATTATTATTATTTACAGAAAAAAAGCGCGTTTATAATTAAGTTCGGTTCGCACCGACTGCGGATTGAAGCACCTTTTTCCTGCCTGAAAGTAATAAAAGCATTTATTCCTTCGCCTCACATATTTTATGCTCGTTTTATTTAATAAAAAAACCCTTCTTCTTCTCTTTAAACGTTTGAGGTAGAACAAATTAACTTAAACGTATATATGTCGAGAGTAATTAACGCATTTATTGTTTTGGTATTTTCATTTATTTTTGTGAAAAGTACGTTGTAAAACCCGTTTTTGTGCTTCACTTTTGCGTATTTCGATGGAAGGATAATTGGATTTAGCTTGAAAATGAATCCTCTTTTTTGTTTGTTTATTTTGAGGAAATTACAACCCCAGTTTCAGATATGAACCGCGCTGAAGGATGAGGTTATTTCCTTGTATTATTTCTTTTATTCTTCAATTTAAAGTGTATATAATGAACTCTCTCTCTCTCTCTCTACTGCATCAGACCAACTCAAGAGGAGGGGCAACAAGTTTGACCTTCGTGAAACGAGGAAGCATCGCACGGAACATTTGAAAGGTTGAAAGGTATTATTTTCATAGCTAGATCGATCAGTAATTTTTTTCTTATTTTAAAGAAATTTAACTTGAATCATATAGATTAAATATTGTATTTTTTCCATTTATTTCTATAATAATAATAGTAATAATAATAATAATAATAATAAAAGCATCGTTTCGTAGTTTCGTTCCAGCGTCAAAGTTCGTCTATCTTTCCTCCGCCTCTCGACGGTCGTAATGGCTCCTGAGCGCCAATTTGGGCTCTATTCCGGCAGGGGATCTCTCGCCCTGCGATAAAAGGGATAAATCAAATTCGGAAGGGCGCCTCAGGCGTAACAGAATGGGGAATAGGGAGTAATCCCCGCAGAAACCTTCCTAAAAGCTGGTTAGCTCCTGGCAGCATGTATGCGAAGTCGGATGATAGCTTCATTAGCCGCCGGAATAGGATCACTTAAGCTTATTTCAGGGTGCTTATAGATACGGCCCACCTTGATTGAGTGCACTTATATATAGGCGTGGAGGTGCCTCCTAGAAACATGCTTTCATTATTCCACACTTTGTTCCTTTTTTTTTTAGGATTAAGTTGTTTATCTTTTTTCTTTTTTTACGCATTTGTATTATAGGAAATATCTTCTCCAAAATTATACTTAAAAATCCATTTCAAAATCGTTCCATTCCGAATCCTATTTTACGAAGAAAAAATTGTTGAAATGTATAATTAAAAACAACACAGTACCTCTTCATCAAACTTCAAATATATTTTACTTCTTGATCAGGTTACCTTTGTTGCTATAGAAACGCTTAGACTTTAAAATAAGGCAAACATCTTTGACTCATATATATATATATATATATATACAGGGTGTTTGAAAACTTTCTGTACAAATTGTAATGGGGGATAGGCAACACCAAGACAAACCCTTTTCGTCTATAAGTGTATGTCCGCTGACGTCACCATTCGGCGCGAGAGGGCGCCGCTGCAATTGGCTAAAAGGTGAAGTGGGCTAGACTCGCGCTTGCCGCGGGCATTCTGAAATCGGACGTAGTACGCGTAACATGGAGCGCTTCACGACTGCTGAGATGGCTGACATGCATATGGTGTATGGGGCTGCCAATGGAAACGGAAGAGCTGCTGTGAGGTTGTACCGACAGCGCTTCCCAAACAGACGTGTGCCAAACCACCAAACGTTTGCGCATTTGCATCGGCGACTGCGAGAAACTGGAACATTCCATGCAAACATGCATGACACTGGTCGGGAGAGAAACGTGCGCACTCCTGACATGGAAGAAGAAATCCTACGGCGATTTGAGGACAATCCAAGCGCAAGCACGCGAGGTGTTGCACGTATCCTCGTCAGAGAGTCCAGGCATTACAAACCCGTGTAGCATGTGGATTTGCGTGCGCCCACACGTGAGAATTGTGCATGTTAAACACACCCTCACGTGTGAAACAGGCCTCATCTGAGAACAGCACATAAACCGGAAAATTAGGCTGCACCGCTGTCTGCTGCAGAAACCAGCGTGCGAATTCCACACGAAGAGGGTAATCCCGAGGTTGTAATGCCTGGACTCTCTGACGATGAAACGGATGTAACTGCTGCTCGTGCAACACTTTCCAGACCAGGTCGTGGTTCACACCGAGGATACGTGCAACACCTCGCGTGCTTGCGCTTGGATTGTCCTCAAATCGCCGTAGGATTTCTTCTTCCATGTCAGGAGTGCGCACGTTTCTCTCCCGACCAGTGTCATGCATGTTTGCATGGAATGTTCCAGTTTCTCGCAGTCGCCGATGCAAATGCGCAAACGTTTGGTGGTTTGGCACACGTCTGTTTGGGAAGCGCTGTCGGTACAACCTCACAGCAGCTCTTCCGTTTCCATTGGCAGCCCCATACACCATATGCATGTCAGCCATCTCAGCAGTCGTGAAGCGCTCCATGTTACGCGTACTACGTCCGATTTAAGAATGCCCGCGGTAAGCGCGAGTCTAGCCCACTTCACCTTTTAGCCAATTGCAGCGGCGCCCTCTCGCGCCGAATGGTGACGTCAGCGGACATACACTTATAGACGAAAAGGTTTGTCTTGGTGTTGCCTATCCCCATTACAATTTGTACAGAAAGTTTTCAAACACCCTGTGTGTGTGTATATATATATATATATATATATATATATATATATATATATATATATATATATACATATATATATATACACTGTGTGTGTGTGTGTGTGTGTGTGTGTGTGTACACTGTATATATACAGTATATACCAACTTCGTAGGACTTACTTCCGTGCGACGACCACCACCCCTCCTCCAGTACACGAAGATCAAGTTCGTGACCTTACTTTTTGAGTTGGCCCGGTGAAAGAGGAAGTTGCTTTCGTGAGTTATCCCTCTCAGTATATACACCCGGCTTATCCGGAACTGCCCTGAGCTGGGTAAGAACAAATGTAAGAACACAATCATTAACTTACAACAATGGGTAAATAAATATTTTGTAACTCATCAAGAAATCCATTCGTATTAGACCAGAAATATATCAAAGAATGTTATTTCTCAATTTAGAGTGTCTTCATCTAAAAAAAAGTACCCATTTTCATTGGACTGAAACTATGGAATGATTTAAATGGTGATATAAAAAATATTGTGAATGTAAATGCATTTAAAACCAAGTTGAAATCTCGATCAATAATGGAATGTTAATAAAATCTAGGATTAAATGTACATTACTCTATTACTTATACATTTATCATGTGTAATCTAGGATTAAATATACATTACTTGTCATTGTTCATCTCTCGTGTCTAATGTTGATTTCTTTGTATAGCATTGGTGTCAAACCTTCATTAATAACTGTATTTGTTTTATATCTATAATAATAACTTAAGATTAATATGTATTCTAATTAATAATTGTTATTCATAATTTATATATTATTAATTAATAATAACTGTTTTATTTTTAATTAAAAGCCCAGTAAAGCCTAAAGATTGAGGGCCAAATTAAATAAAATAAATAGTCCAATTTCACAATTACTGTATTCATGTTAAAACTCAAAAAATTGTAAAAGTTGTATTCATTTGATCGGTAAATGTTATTCAATTCAATTCAATTCAGTAGGCGTTCAGGTTCCTTTTGAAGATAGCCACATCGATACAAGTAATGTTCCTTACTTCTTTTGAGATTTGGTTTAATAGTTTTGGCTTTCTAACGATTAACTATGTTTCTTCAGAGTTGATGATGTCTGTCCCTTGTCTATCTTTTAGCTCAGAAACACTGCACATTCCGCCCTTTTTTGGATGGTTATAATAAGGTTCAGTTTGAGATTAGGAAAGTTTTTATTGTTATTTTCCATGTGTAAATTATGGTGCACCTTTCTCTTCTTTCTAACGAGTAGAGATTTAACTCACCTAATTTTTCCCAGTAATTTAGTATTTTGAATCCAGTGATAAAGTTTATCGGAATTCCACTTAATTTACTAATTTTTTAATTTTTATACGGGGGTTCTTTAAGACTGAGCAACATTCTAGTTTTGGGTGGATGAGTGTTTTCAGTAAAGGACTCGTTTCTGTCAATTTCTTGGTTATTGCTATCGCATTATGCCTTTGATTTCGCTTTTCGATCACTAGTACAGTACTAAATCATTTGTACCGAGTTTCTTTGGGTTTCCTGTCCATTTGGTGGGCTAGTAGTTCTTACTGTTTAGTGTCTCCTTATTCCCTTCCCTTAGAAATGAAATTATCCGTGTTGAATTTCATATTGTTGTCTTCTGTTTGTCCGCTTGTTGGACTTAACATCATATGGGTTTTTAATCTGTTTTTTCATTAAAATTAGCAAAAACTATTTCACCGTTAATGATTAATTTATTAGTTGTATTTGTTAGTATTATAATAAATAATGCACTGTAATTCCGGTGTTTACAGTTTAAGACTAAAGTAAACACCGCAAAAAAACCCAAAATATTTCCCGCAACTTTCTATACAAAGAAATATTATCTTCTTTTGTCTCAAATCACTCGAAAAAGAAGTTTTAAAGACCATTTCTTCTATTTAAAGAAGTTATGATTAAAAGAGATTATTATATCATCTGACAAGAAGTTTTGATACCCAAAAGAAGGAAATATTTCTCCTAGAATACATTCTCAAAAAGAAGTTATATGTTCTACATTTAGAAGGTTTTATTTTGAGTGCAGTTTTGCATCCGTTTTTTAAACACGGACAACATGCTCATGCATTTAAAGGTGCACCCTTCACTCTTCACCTTTCATCTTTCACCCTCCTCCCTTCACTCTTCACCCTTCATCCTTTACCCGGTGTCTGAATATTTAATTTTCCTCTTCAAAAAAGAAAATGAATAATTAATTTTAAAAAGAGTTTGTGAAAATTTCTCGCCTATACATTTTCTGATTGAAAGCACCCCAATACCACCCGTCTTTTTTCGCGGCATCCCTGAGGTCCCTGGGGATTTTCTTTATTCTTTTGAGGCACCCTTGAGGTTTTGCGTCTGCCACCGTTCAATTTCCACTTCCACCTTTAGCACTACGTAACTTCAAACTGAGCCTATATACAGTAGTCTCTTTATGGACGTAATAGAATGTGAATGTTTTCCCATGAAATTTTGCCGCACCACGGTTAGGAAACTCAGACAATGCTATTTTCATCATAATGCATATATAAACTACATCATATTTCATCATTTTGGTGAAAAATACAATTGCAAGTGCTTATAATTAACACCAGTAGTTTTACTCGGTTTTCGGCTTTAACACTAGAAGGAAAAAAAATTTGCATTACCTACTGTAGAAGGGCGGCAGAGGGTCAAGATGATAAATTATATTTATTAAAAGAATATTAAGTAAGAACCTACAAAAACGGGTCAAATTGACCCGTTCGTCTTTCGAGTGTTATATCTTGTCATATTGACAGCATGAACGTGCTTGAGGCGCCATCTGTTGGAGGAGATATCTGTTGAATCCCCCTTCGTCTTCACTCATAGAATAAATGATGATTAGAGGAACTGCAAGTTAATTCTTGCTAATTTAGAACAACACATTAACTTTTAATGTGGTTTACGATTAAAGTGTAACAGTTTTGGTAGTTTCCCGGATTCGAACATCTTCCTTTGAAGATACAACATTTGCGACTGACGACGTTATCCACTCAGCCACGTGACGACTCAGTAGAAAGAGCTCAAACTTTTGCACAATTCTTTTGAACTGTTTTCTTGTATTCACGCTAAATATATAAGTCGTACGTAGTGGGAAGGCACCATTTATCACCTTTCAACATATGCCTTAATAATAATAATAATAATAATAATAATAATAATAATATTTTAATAGTTATAAATATTATACTCCATTTTCGTGTAAGCATGAAACGAACTCAACATGTTCCCGATCTGCTCGCGTGGAACATGTTCATTATTTTCATGTTTCCGTCAAAAATATTTTTTGAAACATCGCTTATCAAAACAGCTGGATACTATTTTCAGCTACCGCCAACGCCCGGGACTCAGTGGGTAACACCATTTCCCTCTAAGCGATGTGAATACACAAAGATCGGGAAGGGATTCGATTCCCGATGATGCTGGTTAATAATGATTCAGGATTAGCGCATTGGGACGCACTAATTGGCCTGAGCACTGTGCCAGTTTCTGGCCTTCCTCGCTGATTATCATCATCTTCATCAACATTGTTTAAATTTAAAATAAGTCGTGAGAAAATGTTCTTTCGAGAAACAAGTTTAAGGGCAATGCCCTTAAGGCATATAACTCATACAAAAGACGTGTATTAGATAATTACGTGTTCAATACGTATTTAAAATCTAAGCTCCGTATTTACAATGTAAAGGAACGTATACTGTTCTTTGTAACACCGAGCTACACATACCTTCGATTCTAACAACTTGCTTTCCCTCTTCAAGCAAGTTTATACCTATTTTGTATATATATATTTTTTTTTTTTTTTTTTTTTCAAAACGCTTTGATTTGATTATGAAAAAAGTCAATAAATAATAAATTAATTGAATAATTATATTTAAAATCTCGTTCCTTTTCCCTTTGCATTTATTGATTCAATTAATTTGTTATTATTTACCGACTTTTATTATCAAATAAAAAAAAATTAATAAACCCAAGGTGTCTATTTACTTTTGTCATCTCTGCATATGCACCCCAAAAATAAGGCTTAATTCAATTGGAAAACATTAAGAGGTTGCGTGTCCAAAAGCTCTCAAATATTGGTGAAATCTTTCAAAGCAGGATCGCTGTATCAGCTCAATATTCAAATTATTACCTGCCAATGAGGCTCGTAAGCATAAATATTATTACCTGGCAGTCAGGTATATAACATCCTTGTTATTACCCGCCAGTCATGAAGGTGGTGGGAAAATCTATCCTCTCGACTGTGAAAGTATTTGCCATCGAGAACCTTCATTCATTTTATTGACGGAAAATATTATTGACAATTCTCAACCTAATTCAACCTAATCTAACGTTAAAATGTTTGACTTTATATATATATATATATATCTATGTATATATATATCTATATATAGTAATATATATATATATAAAAGCCTATATTCAGTTAGGTAATCCTGTTAGTAGTTTAGTTAATAATAAATTAAAGTTGCTTGAAGCACTCATCTTTGTCTTTTTTGTTGAGTCACAGACATCGTACGGTCTTTAATGATTTCATGAGTCACTCAGTGATGAAAAAGTGCTGCTATCAATATAGAGGATTTGATAGAATTCTATGACAATTTTCGTTATACTCAGCGGCAAATGTGATTCTGATTGATGTAATTGAATTATTTACCCGTGTGAAGTTCTTAATCTCGCTTTTTGAGAGTCTTTTTTATATATTCATATTAATATTCACATAATTCATTAATAATATCATGATGCTTTTTATAATGATGAAACCTCAAACTTTAATAGCTGTACAAACACACGATCCAGAAAGGAATGGCAAACTACGTTCATATTTATATTCAGCGCCTTTTTTAACGTATCATTAAACAAATATTAAAAATAAGCCACGAACAATTTTTTCCATTTAATTTTATGTTTCGCAACTATGGCATCCGAACATCTTCGCCTGAAAACGTTTTCCTTGTGCTGAAAGCTTCTTCATAAAAAAGAAGGTGGAAACTGCTAGATTTCGATGATTTTACTTCCAATATCTTCACACTTCGTTCGATAAAGGTTTCGCGAATTGAATTTCTGCCCCCCCCCCCCCATTCTCCTCCTCTTTCTCCTTCCCCCTTCCGTTTAAGATCCTTTCCTTCTGCCATTATCCAGACCCCTCCAATAAGTTAACCGCCTCTATTGACTCTGGCGCTCCAATTTCAGATGCGCTCCCTCGCAAATAAACATATTTTGGCGCTTATTTCGACTCGTTCCGCGATCGAAGCGTCGTACGAGAACCAATTGAGGCCCCAATCAAGGTTCGCGGGATGTTTGCCAATCCAGTCGATTTGAGATCATTTTCAGCATTATACCGCTTTTGCTTTTGCTCCATTATTAACTATCGTTCACTCTTTATTCTTTCTCGTATGTATCTCTCTCCCTTTTTCGCGCATTATTCCTCTCCCATACGATATTATATACAAATACTCACACGCATACGGATGTACGAGCACAATTACGGAAAAAAGTTCTCCGAAAATATAAAAATTCCCATATTGAGTTGCTTACTCATTCCCCAAGCTATCTTTCTTCATTTAACTTTTCCATCTTTCATTTCTTCATTCTATTTCTGACATATTTTTAATAAAACAATTAAATTATAGGAGCCATTTTATTTATTTGCGTCAATATAAATATTGCAACAGACATGAACAAAGTACCGCGTGCTTAGTGCTTTACTGTTATTATTGCAGTTATAAAAGTTACGGTCAGGTACTTCTCTACAAAATGAGGCGGTTGCAGCGTTAACATTTTGGGTTTAACGATTATTTTCTATATTATATGTATAAATTTTTTATATTGTATATCATTATAAAAATGGTGAAGGGGAGTTAGAGGAAAATAATAATCGTAATTAGCCAGGAGAGTCAAGAACTGGCACAGCGCTCAGGCCAATTAATGCGGCCCATTGCGCTAATTGTTCTATAATAATTATTAATAGTACGATTCGAAGTCCCGACCTCAGTTTCTTTACTTTGCTTATATAGAAACGGTGTGAAAAGAAGAGCTTTTGGAGTTCTGTCACACCATGCGTACCCTTATCTTGTCCTTATCTCCCCAATGACGTAAGAAAGTATAATATAAACGATAGAATCAAAGTTACGATAGATTAAACTAATCTGTATCATTTACTTTGAAGATTTTATTTATTTAATTATGTATTTACTGAATAAAATGTAAAATGCATCACTTCATCGCTGTTGTAGGCAAAATACTACTCTGCATTAGTCCCGACTGCTGCCAGAAATTCCTCCGACAGTGCACAGAATATGTGTGTTTTTGCGAACGCGCGAGCATATGAGTGTAGGCTGTGGGTTACATAGTATAATCCCCAAGTTATACGAGTTTCTGTACAAAACAAACTGGCAAAATATAAATTTACAGTAGAATAAGCGCGCATCAAGGTTTTTTTTCGTACTTCCTAATCCCTCAACAAGCCACCTAAATCCTCCATCCGAGACCACTGCCCCTCATAAAACTGCTTGCTACCAACCAACAAGTTTAAGATAGATCTACAAACCACCCAACTAACTTCTATATTCTAGAATCTCTCCACATAGGGAGCTTCGGTTGGAAGCTCCTCGGAAGACATAGCCTTCCTGGCTGCTCCCGGGGTGAGGTGAAAGACTCCAACTCCAACCTTTCCACATACGTAAACTCAGACCATCCGTGAACAAGTAGGTAGGGTGGATCTGCTATTGAATTACACATTATAAAGTGGGTAATAATTACCTGTTGCGGAAAAGGGCTCGGCGAAGAAATAAAATTTTCGAGAAAACCCTAAAAATTTAAAAAGAAAAAAGGTACTTGTAGGTTATCTCCCCTCCATCAATTTTGACAGAATATTTTTGTTAAAACTAACGAAATATCACTACTTAACCTAACCAATTATCAAGGGCGTACAGTTGATCTATTAGTAAATAGTAAATACTATTCCAGAAACATACAATGTTATAATTAATAATAGATCAACTGTACGCCCTTGATAATTGGTTATGTTAAGTCGTGATATTTTCGTTAGTTTTAACGAAAATATTCTGTCAAAATTTGTGGGGGGGGGGATAACCTACAAGTACCAGAAAAAAAATCATTGTTTGACAGGAAGCCTTATGCCAAGCCTTTGCTTTTTAATGAATGGGTACCAATTAAAGTTCTGAATATAACGCACTTTTGCTTAAACTTTCATTCTATTAATAACTAAAATTATTCATGAAATATATAATCATGTTTTGTCTCATTCTCAATCCCAACTTACCCCTTATTATTGAACTCAAATACTTAACATTCTTTTGGAGAAATCAATTAATTTGATATGTAAACTATTTACGTGGAAATACTGTAATATGCAAAGAATTCTTTGAAGCTACATAATAAACATTATATATTAACATTATTTTACATTTCAGTATAAGGAATAAATGTAACACTAGAGATACTGTAGTCAAACGTGGCCGCAGCGCGCTCGAAAATAAAAGGTTACATTTACTTTTCTTTTCGCTACCGCTGTTGATAAGATTAGAATTTTGATGATAATTTAATATAATAAAATTATTACATACCGAAAGCAAATTATTTTGAATATTTCATGCTAAAACATTAGCATATAAGAAAAATAAGTTATGCAATATACACTTTTCAACCAAATCACATATTATCCCACTAAATTTTCCTATTTTCGCTCCCTTTCTGCCATTTGTGAACAACTTAGAGAGCATAAAATTTTTGGCAATTTTTTTGAAGTGCGAAATATTTCGATATGTACATTGTACAAATAAGAGGAAACCACAATGAAAAACGGTGACTGAGACAAAGCGGAAACATTATCGAAGTGTGGGTATCTGCGCAGTGTCAAGATTTGTTATTTCGATTTGAATTAAGTTTGGAATGTTTTTGACCAATACCTTTTGAAAATAACTTTAGTAACCTAAATTAAAGAATAACTCATTTTTTCGGATACAAATTTTAATATCGTTCTTGTTAAGGCGATATATTGGATCAAGTAAAGATAAGCACCCCCAGCCTTCTTTAATTAGCCTTATAAGGCTAACTAACGAAAATATCACGACCTAACCTAACCAATCGTCAAGGGCGTACAGTTGACTTAAGATTGGTTAGGTTAGGTCGTGATATTTTCGTTAGTTAACCTTATAAGGCTAATTAAAGAAGACTGGGGGTGCTTATCTTTAATTGATCCGATATATTTTCCTTGGACAATTAATTTTACAGAATTTATAATGTAATATAGAAATGCTTAATGCAGTATAAATAGAGAGTAAAACTTTCAGTATCACTGAACCTCTCTCTCTCTCTCTCTCTCTCTCTCTCTCCTCTCTCTCTCTCTCCTTTTTGTCATTACAAAGGGAACTGCTTGCAGGATTAGTCAGGATAGAGAAGAAGTAATAATGTCCCCTTTGCCGATAAATGTAGCGGGAGGCACTGGTGGAGTCTGGTTTCAGAGCACTGGGAGTTCTCAAATGATGGGAAGCTTGATGGAAATTCTCGTGAGTTAAAACCTCCGAAAAGACATAGTCATCTTCAGGGACGGTATTTAGCAAGTAAAACTTTACTTTTAATGTTATTTAACAAAATTTGGAAAAAAGAAGGCATTTACACATACGTACACTGTCGTGAGAATTTTTAAATTATGGGGTACTAGCCAGCTGAAGGTGCCTCTGGATGAGCGTTTCCTTATCTAAGTAATTCGTATGTGAAGGACGCAACGTAAATTGTGTTGATGAATCTTTTTCTTGAAAAAGGGAGCGAAATCACATACATGATGTACACTTCCGCGGGAATTCTTAAATTGAGGTGTGCTGACTGACTGAGATGTGTCTGGACCAGTGCTCCCTTATCTAAGTAATTCAAGAGCGATAGATGGTAATGTAAATACCGGTAATTCATTTTGGATCACCTGAAGATCAGGGCCCCCCCTTCTTTAGTTAGCCTTATAGAGCTAACTAACGAAATTATCACGACTTAACCTAACCAATCGTTAGGTCAAATGTACGCCCTTGACGATTGGTTAGGTTGAGTCGTGATATTTTCGTTAGTTAGCCTTATAAGGCTAACTAACGAAGGCTGGGGGACCCTGAACTTCAGGTGATCCTTAATTTTTAAAAGCAAGTCTCTCAGCACGATGGCCATGGCATTCATCGAAGAAATGATGCAGCGATGAAATGATTACTTCCTGTATATAATAAACTAGAACGCCCGTTGCGACTTGTGGGGAGGGGCAGGTGTGTTACTAAAACCTTCCCTGGTTCTCCCTTAATGTATGTAATAAATTTGGTGCAGATTACTGCAACCGTTTAGGCGTGTATAAACAAATAAAACAGGCAGACTCCTCCTCCTCCTCCTCCTCCTCCTCATCATCATCATCATCATCATCATCATCCCCTAAATATATAAATAAGGTAAATAAATAAATAAATTCCTTAAAAAATAATGCATGGTGTAGATTAGATTAAACAGTGTAATGTTTTATGCTATCCTTTATTTTCCGCTATCTTCTAATACGTAATTGGGTACACGAGATAAATGTACACATGGTGTGAATGAACTCTGAAGGTACTCTTTCCATTATACTTTTCCTACTTTCCTATAAACCTTCTTTCACAACTATTTTCTGTCACAGTGGCTCTCGGAGGAGGAAGAGCCTTGTCTCTTCTATACTTTACTATTACTACTACTGCGTGAAAGCTTTACACGTCTATAAGTGTAAGCATGGCATCAGTTTTCAGCATTCTTGTTTTCATTCGCTTTTTTCCTTTCTTTTCCTCTATTTCTTTCTTGAGCTAGCCTAGAATGAATCTTAAGGTCTTTGTTAGCCTCTCTCTCTCTCTCTCTCTCTCTCTCTCTCTCTTTGACGCTCCCACAAGAAACAAATATCTTGAGCCCCCTTTTGTTGCAGGTTCTCGTATATACATAAAGCCTCAGAACAGTGAAAACACGAGCAAGAAGATAAACACACCCTCAGCTACTAAAAGCCCTAATACCACTTTGAAGTTTGAAGTAAGCTCTGTTAATCTTGGCAATTATTTGACTTAATTTTAACCCATGCACAGTCGCATAGTGTACATTATTTTACATTTTACTTCTCCGGTTGTGAAGTGAGTAACTTAAAAATAAAGTAGTCGTTCTGAACTAGTCCCTCCTTCAGTTTATACAAATTGTTTGATATTGATGAAAAATATGACAGAGTCCGGTAATAGGACGCTCAGTAACTAATAATAACCTATGTACTTTAACTAACTTTAAAAATTAACTCGAGCAGACAAAGCAAACTTTCAATAAAAGATATTCAAATTAGGAACACTATAGGGGGTGTCCCATAAATCCCTTTACCCTCACCCTATTCTAGTAAGAAAAAGTTTAGAGGTAAAACGACTTATGAGACCCCCTGCAAAACAGATACTTACTAAATAATAATCCTAAGCAAGGAGAAATAAATAAAGAACAACGACTGATTCGTGTTTTGGATATGAACTAATCATCTCTCATTTGGCAGTTAGTCAATCATAATTTTCTGATTTTTTCCTTTCATCTTGCCATTAAGAAAATGGGTTTAGGGATAACGTGAATAAGTAAGCATTTTTCTTGAGCTCACCTCGAGGGGATATGGAGTTTTTGTTACTTTGTAATACTGTAAAAAAGAATTTATTGTTTTTTTATTTCCTCAGATTTTGGTGCAATGAAAACTGCCTCGTATCGTGTTCTTTTATTGTAGTTCGGATATTTCTTTTGGGTTGTCGGTTACAAAGTTGTTTTCTTTTCTTGGACATCCTCTATTCGATTTTTTTTTTTCGCAAAAGGAAGGAACATTTCGGATTGATTTTAATGGTTTCAGTTACTTCCTCTTCCGCGATTGTACGTGCTTAAGTTTTCTTTTTCATGGCAGACTCGCTAGATTCGAGTTTCTTCCCCGTTGAAGTTTTCCGTTTCGTTTGTACTATCCCTCTTATTTCCGGTATAGTGATCGTTTCACTCGTGCGAATTAATTTCTCTTGATTCCGCTCTTTTTATGCGTGTATTTCTGATTATGCTCTTCTTCCGGACGAAAGCATATCTTCATTGCATCTCAGTGAAAGTTGGAAACCGTCATGTTTCGCTATAATTAAGTGGATAGTTACCCAAGATTGTGAGGAAAAAAAAAATCAATGTTTTTCTGTTGGTTTGTATATACACAGTATAATTATATAAGGATCTCCCATCGTTGTGAACGTTGCTTTAGTGTCAGTGATCAGATAGGTATTAGTTTTAGATGAAAGATCTAGACACGTTTTTTACTGTTTTCACTCATCTGATGCATCAGCTCAAATCCTTCTGCGAGAGATTACAATAATTTTTTTGGTTATTGTAGTCTTCCTCCTCTTGATTCTGTTTCAGAAGAGGAAAATTAAAATCTCCATATACCATCGTATTTGATACTAGTAATTCGAAGTCATTACATTGCCCTTTATATTGTGTCGTGGGGGGTTTCTTTTGGTGTGTTTGGGGATCCTATGCAGTAATTTTAAGAGTCCCTTTTTTCCTTATCAATGCAGTTTTGTTTCAGTTGTTACAGTTTTTTTGCAGCTTCTGAAACTTTCATCTTTTTTTTTTCATTTCCAACGAGATTTCTCAAGTGTTCCAATATTTTACTGTTTACGTCCTGGTTAATGTCGTAACACCGCTTCCCGTCGACCAGCGAAGTTAAGCGACATTGGGTCTGGGTAGTAATTGGATGGGTGACCGTCCTCCGCTATCCATGGGTTGGATTCCACGCAAAGCTGTGGGTCCCCTCCGTCATATGGCCGTAGATGTTTTGAAGGAGGTTAAACAACAACATCAAACAAATTGCTTACTCTTTGGTTTGATTTTAAACCTTGAGTGTTTGCCATCAGGAACTTAAGCTTTTCTTTGTAATTAAGATTTAGTATCCAGTGTGCCAATGTTCGTCATCATAATCTGTTTCTCTTTCCTTCCTGTTTATCTTAAAAGCTTTTCCAATTTGATAAAATGGTAACGGTTGGGATCGAAGTCTTACTTTGGTGGCAGCGGTTTGGAATTAAATTTTATTAAGACTGTTGTTGTTGTTGCAGTAACTGAATCGTTTTCATTATTTGTATCGCTGAAAATGTTTCCAAAGAAAGCAAATAGTTTTGAATTTTATGTGGAGACATTTAAAGCTAAACTAATTCCAGTTTCCATTCTCTCTCTCTCTCTCTCTCTCTCTCTCTCTCTATATATATATATATATATATATATATATATACAGGGTGGGCCGTAAGTTTCCATACATAGGAAAAATAAACATTTTTTTATGGACAACCATTTTTATTTATATAATATGCTCTACATGGTTGCCATTGTTTTGAAAACACATTTCAATACGTGTTCCCCACTGTTGATGAACACGCATTAGCACAGTTGACGTTATGCTTGTAATGGCGTTGGTGATACGTTCCTTTAGATGATTTATGTCTCGTATCTTTTCCTGATACACCATGGCCTTCAAGTGCCCCCAAAGATAGAAATCAAGGGGGGTGAGATCTGGGGATCTGGGAGGCCACTCCACAGGACCACGCCGACCAATCCAAGCATCCGGAAACTGCTGATCCAAATACCGACGCACGTGAAGACCATAATGAGGTGGAGCTCCATCTTGCTGGAAGTAAACTGGGAAGTTACCTTCCTCGTTCAGCAGGGATGGGAAAATCTCTTCTTGCAACATGTTAAGATACCTTTCGGCATTAAGATTTCCACTGACAAAAATTGTTCCAATAATTCTGTCACCCCATATCCCGGCCCACACCATCACTTTACCGGCACCTTGCATCTTCGTCGGACTCAGCCAGTTAGGGTTAGCATTACTCCAATAACGTATGTTTTGCCGATTAACCTCTCCATTGACGTAAAAATTTGCTTCATCAGTAAACAAGATCTTACGTCAAACGCATATTCTTAGGGTATCTGAAACATAAAAACAAACGTTTAATTTTTCCTATGTATGGAAACTTACGGCCCACCCTGTATATATATATCAAAGCTAGTGACTTCTCCTTATATATATATATATATAATATGGTGACGTATATCCATAAAAATGCCAAAATAAATAGGAACAAAGACACTGTGTCCATCCCATAGAATTCGATTCTTGCAAGATATTTTTGTGAAAGGACCACAGTATATAATAAGTATTTAGGCGATACAATCACCGCATTTCCCGCTTCTGCTATTGCGTGACGATGTAACTGAGAGAAGCGGTGATTTCCAATTTCCGTATCTCGAACGTTAATATCCGTTTGGTGGCTCTTATCTCGGTCACTCTCCATTTCGGCTAACCCGCACACAATGACTCTAGACAGGAAAAAGACCGACGGTGAAAAGAGGAAGAGATCCGAATTCGCTGACATCAGAGAAACAGGGATTTTGGTTTTCAAACTTCTTTCAAGCTTAGCCATTATTCGGGATCTTCAACTAACTTATTCCGAAAACATATTTACTTTGTCATTAATTTTACTGCATGCTTATAGTTCTTTTCTGGATTGCTATAGTGTGTGTGTGTGTGTGTGTGTGTTATCTTATGTCCTCGCAAAAATCTTTAGGATACACAACGAGCCCATCGCTATACGAACGTGCATGTAGCGACATTAGCGGTGTCGCCATAGTTCCAAACTTATTTTTTTATTAAAAATAACAAAATAGCATAAAAAAAAGATGTAATGAAATTTAGACCAGATTAGGTTTGGTGAATTTGATTACCTAATTTAAATTAGGTTAATTGTCGCCATTCCCAATTGAAAATGTTAAAATATCGCGGTTTTGTTAGATAACTAAGCATATATGTATGTATTATTCAAGTGTTTACTTGCATTCGTCTTTTCAAGAGAAAATTTTTGGTTTGTATTTGGGGTCAGCTCTGGTTAATTTTGCATACGTTTGTTCCACTTTTCATGTACGCCCGAAAATTATTATTATTATTATTATTATTATGTTTTGAAAGAGGAAAGCATATTCATTATAAAACGGGTAAAAATGTATATTCCAACAGTTAAGTCGGAAAAGTGAAGCATCCGCCAGTTTAGTTTTTCTTAAACAAAAAAGAGGAAAAAAAAATTAGTTTTAATTTCTGCCAGTGAAAGAGACTAGAAGAAAACTAGTCCAGCTTCCTTTCACACCCTGATTATGCGTTTCTATAAGAAGAAGCGAGAGTCTCTCGCTTTAACTTCTTCTTTCGGTAATCTCTGCTAAGAACACCTTCCTTGCTTTCATCAACAACAATTTCCATTTGAAAAGAAAACTTTTAATTGGATCTGGATTCCATAAACTTCATGAATATTCCTCCCTTAATGAGAACGATGCGCCCATTGTGAATATGTTGTTGGTGAATGAATGTATTTCATTTAGAAAAACACGTTTAATGGCTTCTGGGAAAATAACTTTACCAAGTTTCGCTTTATACTGGCTGTATTATTTAAGTTTGGTCGGAGTCGTGTCCACACACACACACACACAACACACACACACAATATATATATATATGATGCGCCTCGATGGTGTAGTGGTAGCGTCACTGACTACGGAATCCATTGGCCCCGGGATCGAGACCCGGTGACGGCAGGCGGCGCGCAGCAAAACCCGGCTGTTCGTCCTTCCACACAAAGAAAGTGGTGGTTGATAAATGGGTTTTCTGGGTGGCCTAGTGGTTAAGACGCTGGGCTGCTGGTGGGGCGTGGTTCGGATTCCACGTTAAACTGTAGGTCTAAGGTGGAGTTAAAAGCTTGATCTTCGTCAGAATAAACAATTCGGGCGGAAGCTAACCAAAGGCTAACCAAATCTCTGGTCGCATATATATAGTAGGCCCTATAATAACACTAGGGAACAACATTTTTGTTTCTTGAAAACTATTTGGTGTTTCTTATAGAACTTTTGATGCTGATTCCAAATATGGCTTCAGAATTTTTCTATCACCCATAGTTTTCGAGAAAATAATATTTCCATTTACTCAGAGTTTTCCCAAAATATTAGTTAAAATTAAGTGTACTAATTTAATTTTACTTTCTTTTTTTTCCAGGTTAACTATATTTAATAGTATTTTTTGCATTAAAAAAATATAGCTATTTAAACAAACAGATTTTTAATAAAAAGAAAGAATTTTTTTCAAGTTTTGCTCAAATTTTAAAATTTTTCATAGTAGAAAAAATTTTTTTCATTCCAAAAAGTTTTCCGTGATTTCAATAATTTTCTTCCAGCATGAATCGAAACTGTATTAATCCCAGAGATACATTTTGCTACGTATGTGGAGAACTGACCATAATGGCACAGAGGAAGACAATGACCCCACTCGTGAAGAAGGCTTACGAACTTTATTTTGGATGTAAGGTAGGCGACCAAGACAAATCCTGGGCACCTCATATCTCATGCATTTCCTGTGCCGTCACTCTTAGGGGTTGGATTAAAGGTACCCGCAAATCTATGCCATTTGCCATACCAATGATTTGGAGAGAGCCCAAGGATCACCTAACGGATTGCTATTTTTGTATGACTAACGTTTCAGGATTCTCTGCCAAAAATAAACATAAAATTCAATACCCAAATCTTGCATCTGCCATGAGACCAGTACTACATGACGATGATAACCCAATTCCAACTCCCCCAAAGTCATGGACACTGGATGAAGAGTCTGAAGTTGAACCAATGGAAATTGATGACACTAAAGATACAGACTTTCAGCAACCTGAATCAAATAAATCACGTATGATAACGCAGGTTATGCTGAATGATCTCGTGAGAGATTTGGACCTTCCGAAAAAGAAAGCGGAATTATTGGGCTCCAGGTTACGTGAATGGAATTTGCTGGCAAAAGATACAAGCATATCGGCGTTCCGCACTCGCCAAAAAGATCTGATGCAGTATTTCTCCTCGTCAGGTGGTTTATGCTACTGTAATAATGTAAATGGACTGCTGTTAGCTCTTGGTCATGAGCACAAATCTGAAGATTGGCGTTTATTTATTGACTCTTCGAAGCTAAGCCTCAAGGTTGTACTACTTCACAATGGAAATAAATACCCTTCCATTCCTGTAGGGCACGCTGTCCACATGAAGGAATCTTACGAAAATATGAAACTCATCCTTCAGCAGATTAATTATGACCAGTTTCGTTGGTATATATGTGGGGATTTAAAAGTCATCGCGCTTCTTCTGGGAATGCAGCTCGGTTATACGAAGTTCTGCTGCTTCCTTTGTGAATGGGACAGCAGAGCCAGAGATTCGCATTATTTTGTAAAGGATTCGCCACTTCGTCAAAAATGTATCCCAGGACTGAAGAATGTGTCTCATGAACCCTTAGTTGACCCCAAGAAAATATACTTACCGCCACTTCACATCAAACTTGGCATCATGAAAAATTTTGTCAAAGCAATGAACAAGGAAGATGAGGCATTCAAATATTTGAAGAAAAAGTTTTCACGACTTAGCGATGCAAAGATAAAAGAAGGGATCTTTGTTGGTCCCCAAATCAGAGAGCTCATGAAAGATCAAAAGTTTGATGATGCCTTGAGAGGAAAAGAAAAAGTGGCATGGGAGGCCATGAAGAATGTTGTCACAAATTTTCTAGGGAACATCAAAGCCTCTAACTATGAAAAAATAGTGGAGGACATGATTGAAGCATATAGGTTATTGGGATGTAATATGTCACTAAAAATCCATTTCTTGCACTCCCATTTAGATTTCTTCCCTGAAAACCTCGGCGACGTAAGCGATGAGTGGAGAAAGGTTCCACCAAGATATAGCTACTATGGAGAAACGCTACCAAGGGAGATGGGATCCGGCAATGTTAGCTGATTACTGCTGGACATTGATGCGAGAAGCTCCTAATGAAAACTACAAGAGAAAATCAGTGACAAAGAAGTTTTAAGAAGAATATTTAAATGCCAATCTGCCACTAATATAATTTTTATGAAGTATTTTTACTAACTTCTATACACTTTTTGAATAAATATTAAAATACAAATTTCTCAGTAACCTTGGGTGATAGAGAAATTCTACGGCTATATTCGGAATCAGCGGAAAAAATCCTATAAGACCGACCTGTTCACGTCCAAGAAACAAAAAAAAGTTAAAATTTGTTCCCCAGTGTAATTAGTCTAATTAAATAAATTAAAGTAATTAATGATTGTTTGAGGTTCGAGGTCACCATTGATCTCTCAATCAAATAAAAAAATGTCATTAAAGGAGAGTAATTAAAAGTTAGATTAATTAATAAGCTTCATTGGTTTTTCCTTTAATTAAACGCTAAATGAAAAGAAATAAAGTTTTACAGTTATTATGAATTTAAGTGCCGTGAATAAAGTTACAATTGATTGAATTGATTGATTGAATGCACGTTCACAAAATAAATGAGATCTAAATTGAATGATTGATTACTTATGTTGTAGAGCAGCTTATTAAATAAAATTAATGAATAACACCAAGCCGAAGACGGCCTGTTACGACGTCGTTACATGATGGACTCTAACGTGTCACTAAAGCAGTGCTTCCATAGTTCAAATATTTATTACCCCACATCATCATCTGAATTACCCTAAATTACCCTAAACCAGGGGTGGGGAAACTTTTCAGTACCAAGGGCGAAAATCGATAACATAAACACCTCCGCGGGCGTCTGGCAAATTTTAAGCTTATATACGCGTGTCCCAAAGAAATGTATACCCACTTTGTTCGATAATACCAGCTATGAGGATAATAAATATATTACTTTTTATATGTTTTTTAATAAAGAATTTTCTCCTGAATCTAAATATGTAATTATTTTTATTAAAAATTGAAGAACACAAAAGTTACAGATGTTTAAATTATAATTATTATTTTCGAGACTTCATGTGCGATATTTTCTAATATTTTAACCGACTGTTTTGAGATACTTATGTTTAGTGTTGATATTGAAGCATAAATGTTGTAATTATTAGTTAATTCAAAAAATTTACAAATTCCATGGTTAAATGACACTTTATCTAAGATGTTCGACGTCTTCCAGAACGTTGTTTTTGTAAGTTTTGCACAGTGCCGTCGGTTTCAAACTTATCTCGTATACGTGCAAAAATATTAGAAAATATCGCACATGAAGTCTCGAAAATAATAATTATAATTTAAACATCTGTAACTTTTTTGTTTTTCAATTTTTAATAAAAATAATTACATATTTAGATTCAGGAGAAAATTCTTTATTAAAAAAACATATAAAAAGTAATATATTTATTATCCTCATAGCTGGTATTATCGAACAAAGTGGGTATACATTTCTTTTGGGACACGCTGTATATAAGATGTATTTTAAAAAGCTATTTGCTGGGCTGTAAATAAATAATTTTTAGTAAATAATAAATACCTAAGCGGGCGAATTGAAATTAGCTCGTGGGCGAAATTTCGCCCGCGGGCGAGGTTTCCCCACCCCTGCAGGCTAAACCATAAATCAATTTACCCAGTGCTTTACCCCATAGAAGCGCACAATGCTCGTATCGTGTCTCTCTCTCTCGCTTAGTTTACATGCTATTGATGTTTGAAAGCAACTATTTACATTTTGCAGACGTTTTTTTAGTCTGAAACCCTTTATTAGTAAGGATAAAACCAGGAAATAAAAATCATACCAAAGAATATGAAATAAAATTGACGAACACTTATAATAGTAGAACAATAAACAACTTGGAAACAATAAATTATTAATTAAAAAATTATTAATTAACAAAACGAAAGAAAAAATGAGTGACTGAGGAGCAAATTGAGCTGCGATGCCTCGAGAGTATGATGTGACGTCATCTTTATCGCTGCTGTACTATAATAATAATGATGATAATAATGGTTAAATGATAATAGTTATAATTGATTGTTAATGATGATGCTGATGAGGCTGGGGTCACCATGATCTTTTCAGATCAAATAATGTTATTAATTAAGTTGATCAATAGAATTAGCTTTCTTCCTTTATTAAGCAAAATAAAGATTTATGAATGAGACAAAATATAAGTTGGTTGTTTGCAGATGAAATTAAATGTGCACTGGAATAATGACTTCAATATTAACAACGCGCGAGGTAATGATTAGTCTTTATATAAAGTTAGGTGAATGACACTAGGCCAAAATGGGGCCTGCACAAATGGTGTTCACATGGTGGTAGCTCTCATGTCACTGTTCTTCAGGAGAGAGAGAGAGAGAGATCGAGGTGCGTCGAGAAGTCCTTGTAACGAAGTTGAGGTGTGAGGCAAGGCATAAGGACATGCGTTGAAGTAGTCCTGCACTGTGACGTCAGCTTGGTCGTACTTGTGTGTCGTCATCTTGGTCGTGTTTGTGTTGATGGAACATCGCTAAAGTATTTGAAAGCGTCTCTGCCACTATATTATATATAATATATATATGCATTTAACTGCAATGACCACGCAGTATATAAATGAATAGAAACGACATAATATTAAGGAACGTTTCTATTCATATATATTATATATATATATATATATATATATATATATATATATATATATATATACACTTTGTTCTCATTGAATTATATGAAAGTATTCAATGTACAGTTTCGGTTCGGAAAAAAATTCGTCTAGAAACAAAGATTCCCAAAATAAAAAAATTGAATCACGAATGAATGGGTTTTGTTTTTGAAATTTTATTAGTCACCAAAAATAATAAATATCAACAGAAAAACAGTGTAATCAATTAGTAATTTTTTGTTTCATAGATATTTTATATTTCTATGCGAACATTTTTCGAAAATGTGCACGATTCATTCTGGGATTTCTAAAAAGAAAATTGTAGTCTAATCACGCCTTGGAAAAAGCATTTAATGCGTTAGTACTTTGTACATTTTGGCTAAATTATAAAACAAAATGAAGTTTTCCATCATTACAACAAAAAGAAAGTTACTGTAGTTTGTTGAACTCGGCTTCGGAGTACAGTTACATTTAATGAACTTTATTTGAATAAACTAAACTAAATATTTGAATATTTGAATAAACTAAAATTATTAGTTTAGGTAAAAATAGTAAACGTTATAATGTTTTAGTGACGTTGACAGAGAGTAGAGATTTTCTCGGAGAGTTTTATATCCGTGGTTATGAGGTGTTTAACAATGATAAAATAGAAAGAAGGGGTGGTGGTACAGTACTATACGTTTTGTCACACTTAAAACCCATAATTAAAAACATTGCCGAAAGTGATAAACTGATAATATAAATGCGACGTTTGTTGAAATTAAAGATAACTCACGAAAGAACTTAATTATAACTTTAGTATATAGGCCTCTCTCTCAGACTGTCGATAGTGATAATAGACTTCAGGAACTAATGTTTGATGTAAGTAGCGAACATGATGCGATAATTATGGGAGAGCTTAATTTACTTTGCAGGAATTGGGGTGGTCTTTTACAATCTAATTCCGGTCGTCGACTGTACGACGGTTTGCTCGAAAATTAACTTTTCCAAGTGGTCAAGTACCCTAGGGTACTTAAGAAATGAACTGCGCAATAGTCTTTTCTCTCCCATATATATTTAATAATCGTTACAGTCTGGAGAAGTTCCGTTCGACTAGAAACTTGCAAACATTACGCCAATATTTAAAAAAAGGGGTACAAATCGCTTCTGGCAAATTATCATCCCATTAGTCTGACTTCAGTAATTGGTAAGCTTATGGAGACGATCGGTCGGGACAAAATAGTTAATCACTTAGAAATTGATAAATTAATCAAAGATTCTGAACACGGCTTTTCGACGCAATCGTTCTTGTCTTACTAATTTGCTCGAGTTCTTTAATGATATTGTATATATATGACGAGAGTAAAACAGTAGATATTACACGAGTATATTCAATTTTCAAAAGACGTTTGATAAAGTGCTACATAGGAGATTACTAGCTAAACTTCATTTCATGGAATTGATGGTAATGTTCTCAAGTGGATTGAAAATTGGCTTCATGGACGTAAACAAAGAGTGGTTATTAAAATGAATGCTAGTGTAACTAGCGGCTTGTTTCAGGAATCAGTTCTGTGACCAGTTCTTTTTATTATTTATGTCAATGACATCGACATAGGAATTAAGAGTATAATTTCAAAATTTGCGGATAATAACAAACTAGGAGGACGAACAAAATCAGCGGAAGAACGTTTGCAGATTCAAGAAGATATTAATAAATTACTCGAGTGTGCAGAAAGTTTGGGAGCTATTGAAGAATAGGGACCCCAGCCTTCTTTAGTTAGGTTTATAAGGCTAACTAACGAAAATATCACGACCTAACCTAATCAATCGTTAGGCTAACTGTACACCCTTGACGATTGGTTAGGTTAGGTCATGATATTTTCGTTAGTTAGCCTTATAAAGCTAACTAAAGAAGGTTGGGGTCCCTATTCTTCAATAGCTCCAAAGTTTGGAAATGAACTTTCGTATAGATAAAATGTAAAACGTTGCATATTGGTAGAAACAATGTTAAAGAAAAGTATTTTATGCGCAACAAGACACTTACGAGTGTTAAGGAAGAGAAAGATTTAGGTATTAATGTTGTCGACACTCTTAAACCGAGTAAGCAGTGTATCGAAGCGTTCAGAAAAGCAAATAGAATTTTAGTATTTATTGGTAGATCATTTGAATTTAAGTCGGAGAAGCAATGTTAACGTTATGTAATTCCTTAGTATGTCCCCACATGGAATACTGCGTTCAGTTCTGGTCCCCCATACTTACGACAGGACATAGACAGAATGGAGAGAGTGCAACAACGAGCTACTGAGATTCTTCCTAGACTTAGAAACAAATCATTGTCCGTCCGTTTGGAAACGTTAAATTTGTTTTCACTTATAAAAGGCGGATTCAAGGAGATTTAATAAAAGGCGGATTCAAGGAGATTTAATAAAAGGCGGATTCAAGGAGATTTAATAAAAGGCGGATTCAAGGAGATTTAATAAAAGGCGGATTCAAGGAGATTTAATAAAAGGCGGATTCAAGGAGATTTAATAAAAGGCGGATTCAAGGAGATTTAATAAAAGGCGGATTCAAGGAGATTTAATAAAAGGCGGATTCAAGGAGATTTAATAAAAGGCGGATTCAAGGAGATTTAATAAAAGGCGGATTCAAGGAGATTTAATAAAAGGCGGATTCAAGGAGATTTAATAAAAGGCGGATTCAAGGAGATTTAATAAAAGGCGGATTCAAGGAGATTTAATGCATGTGTTTAAAATTATTAAAGTTTTGCTAATGTCGACGCCGAAAAATATTTCACCTTCACAAATGCAGATAGAACCCGCGGTAATGGTCTCAAATTAGTGGGTAAACATTTTAATTCTAATGAAGCTAACCGTATTTTTTCAGTCGTATAATTAATTTGTGGAATGTATTGCCAGCCAGCGTAGTTCAAAGTAATTCGATCGAATCCTTTAAAAAGAGACTAGATACTTAGTTTGCCTTAAACCCCCAATTAGAAGCATTTGTTAGCGCGTAGAAGTATTGTAAAATTTTCACTCGAATTCCTCCCTCCTCTCAGCTCCATTTGTTTCATATAAACAGGATAGATTTTCCTTTGCCCGACATAGGAGTGTATATATTATATATATATATATATATTATATATATATATATATATATATATATATATATATAATTTCTTTACTTCCTGTCAACCTCTTTGCTTTGCTTTAAAACTTTGATTTGTCTTTAAATTTTCTTGCATATTTTAACCTTCCTTGTTAAACAAACAGCCTCGGAGGGACCAGTCGGTCTGTTACTGTTTGGTATACTTTGTATTTGTATTCCTTTGTTTTATAAACGTTTATGTTGTTATTAAACGGCTCATTTCTTGCTGGGGTCGCTGAAGTGCAAAAAAAGAGGAATAAATACCAAAACTTGATCATTTCTTGAGTTCCATAGTTGTTATGGAAAATAGATGAGTATGACGTATTAATATATACTGTATTTTAAATGTAGGTATTCCTTGCAATAGTGCT
Source organism: Bathynomus jamesi (assembly GCA_023014485.1). Taxonomy (NCBI): domain Eukaryota; kingdom Metazoa; phylum Arthropoda; class Malacostraca; order Isopoda; family Cirolanidae; genus Bathynomus; species Bathynomus jamesi. The sequence continues at coordinate 643,964 of JAJOZX010001014.1, read as the reverse complement.
AGCTGATAATAATTCAGAAGTAAGCTCAGTGGGTCGCATTATATAGTCTAGTTGTGCCAGTTTCTGACCCTCATCATGCACTTATTATTATTATTATTATTATTATTATTATTATTAAGCATCTACTAATTTTCAGATATGAGCCTTATTTTTTTATGTTGCAAAGCTCATAATCATATCTCAGTCGCCACAGCCTCAGCAATATATATATATATATATATATATATATATATATATATATATAATATATATATATATATTATATATAATATATATATATATATTCAGGGGTTAGACATAATAATGGAAACATTCGCATTTTCGGTGCTGTAATTTCTGGTATAATTAATGGCGTTATATAATTTACTAAATTCATACGTAAATGCGTATAATATCGAGAACATCTTCTATTTTAATATGTTCATATTGGTATTTCCTGTTTTTGTAGAATAAATAAAAATATGGCGGTTCGAAAAAGATGGCACTGACTGTGATAGAGGCATGATAGTAGGAGCCAGTTTGGTTGGCATCTCTGTATTAAAAGTTGCATAATTGCCCCTGTATCTCGAAGAATAGTCGTCAAGGTTATGAATACATGGAAGAAAATGAAAAAAGTACAACAAATAAGGAATATAGTGGGCGTAAAGCAACCCCGACAGAATGTGAGAGAAGAACCCTATTACGAACCGTAAAGCATGAACCAAAGACTGTCGTTTCAGATTTTGTTCATAACTAAACAAGAGTGCGCAAAAAGCAGTATCAGTCAAAATGATGTCATAAGAATTGTATTAAAGCCCCTCATAACACCAACCAGCGCAAAAACTCGAATGAGGTTGGAGTTGGAGAGAATAATGGGAACGTTATTATGCTTATGTGGTGTAGTTTTTCTCCACTTCTTTGCATGTATTCACATCGTTGGGAACTGTTCCTCAAGATACAGGGGCAATTACGCCACTTTTAATACTGAGACACCAACCAAATGGGTTCCTATTGTTATGCCTCTTTCACAGTCAGTGCCATCTTTTCCAACCGCCATATTTTGATTTATTCTACAAGAACAAGAAATACCAATATCAGCATACTAAAGTAGAAGATGTTCTCGATATTATATGCATTTACATATGAATTTATGAATTTAGTAAATTATATAACGCCATTAATTATACCAGAAAATACAGCACCGAAAATGCGAGTGTTTCCATTATCTTGTCTAACCCCGGTGTGTGTGTGTGTGTGTGTGTGTATATATATATATATATATATATATATATATATTGGACAGTGTCCAAGAAAAGTAAAATAAGCTACAAATTCATTTCTACAGATCTAATATATTAATGAGAGGTTTACAACATATGAAAGTTACACCCACCAATTTATTTTAGGAAATTGGACAATCTTGATATGTGCATCACTTAGAGATCGACACACACACACACATCCAATCGATACTCTGCCTCTCCCCAAGTGTTTGTCAACATGTTAGAGGTGACAGTATTAATTACATCAACAGTTCTGTTACGTAAAAATGTTACATTGTCAATCATCTGGTAAAAATGTTTTTAAGAAAGAAATCTATCGTGGAGATAGATCAGGTGACTTTGGTGTCAAACAATTGGGTCCATCTCTTATAAAACAAATTCTAATTTGTTTTTTGACGAAAAAAAATTTAATAATAATGATCATCAAAGTTTGTGTTGCTGTTTTTGTTTTGTTGACGATAGTGTGAATTGGACTAAATGTGTAAATAAAATCTTAATGTAAAGCAAGAACGTTATCTAAAAACATTGAGTCAAATTCTTTCATTAAGACTTCAAAAAACCATCAACAAATATCTAAATTTCAAGTGAATAAACTTTACGAAAATGGCAAAAAAGTGGAAACAAAAATCAACAACAATAGCAAAAACAACAACAGGCATCCCCATTACTTCATCTTCAGGAGTCTCCATGAGGGAACAGGAGAGAAGTATGCTTTCTCCCTCCACACCAAGCGCTGCTTCCTCCGCCTTCGGAGAGATCTCCGTCAACGGATCGAGGAATTCAAAGCGAATAAAAGGCGAGAATGCCTGGCGTTTACCGGCGATAATAAACAATTAGCTTTATATATGGACTCGTTCCTGTTTTTTTATCTTAAACTGCTTGGCAGAAAAGGATGAAAGATTAAACAAATTAGAAGAAGAAAACAAAGAACTAAAACAGTGTATAAACGCACTTAATGAGGGAGTATCCACGATAGAAGATCGACTACAAATCCATGCAATAGAAAATGAGAGGTTAAACAGCGACCTCAAACAAGAACCTCACAAAACCTATACTTTATCAGTGGACCTGCAGTTCCTCAAGACTCCCAAGTGAAAACTCTACTGAAATTGTCAGAAATACCTCAAAGAAAATCTCCGTATAAACATTCCTGAAAATGTCATTACGGAGGCACATTGAGTCGGGAAAAATAATAATGACACTGACAAAAGAATCATAAAATTCAAATTGAGTGACCGGCTGTGGAAATCGGAAATAAGAAGTGTAGTTATCAAACCTTATATATATATATATATATATATATATATATATATTATATATATATATATTAGAGAAATCCAATGACAAGGAGAAATGTAAATGCCATGAAAAGTCAACGTTTCGAGCAATACGCTCATCTTCAGGCTGTTTAATAACATGTGAAATTAAAATCAATATTGAATGAAAAACAAAACAGAAAATTTCTATAACCTATTCGTAAAGACAAATTTTAAAAGACTGAGAAAAGAGGGTTAAATTCTAAGTTATACAGATTTACATATAAAAATTAAGAAGTTATTTTTAAATACATGTAGTAAATGTGAAATTAATACACTGGAAAAATTACCAATAGTACACTGGAACAATGGAGCTATCTACCTTACACTGCAGTATCCGAGGCTGCTAATTTGAGCAGAGGCAAAGAACGGGAAACACGAAGGATGCGAGGGCGATTGGGGAAGGAGGGATTATAAGGAATTGGGGAAGGAGGAGGGATCATAGCAATTGAGAGGGACGGCGCGATGAGTCAACATTCAGACTAGGGGACAATGCTTTAATGAAAAGGGATTCTAAAATTCTTAGTGAGTTGGGACAAGTATTACAACCAAGAATTTTAAAATTGTCTAAAGTGACATCAATTTTGCATTTAATGCTGTGTTCACGAATACTCGAGGCTTCCTTAGTTTTTAAAATTTTACCTGTTCGGCCACTTATTCCCATATGCGAATAAAATCTAGCCCTGAGAGAGCGAACAGTGCTGCCGATGTAATTCCCAAGGAGACACCGGGGCAGGTAAATAAATATACAACACCGCTACGCAACGAGTCAGGGGTTCGATCCTTCGCTGAGAAAAAGCTACCTAAAGACGTTTTATTAATAAATATGATGCGGAAATCAGTATGATAAAAAAATTTCCTTAACAATTTTGTAAATTTAAGCTTAAATTCTTATTCAAAGGACCCATTTCAGGTACCAAGAAATATTTTATATCCTTCGGCACTGTAATACATGGAAGTTGAGGGCTATAAACATTATTTAAGAAGGATCTAATTAGTTTGTCTACATATTGAACAGGAAAACTATTATTAGTAAAGTATGATCTTAGATTATTAAATTCATCATTAAGTAAGGTAAAATTAGAGGTCAAATTATATCCTCTGAACAGGAGAGTTTTAATACAAGACATCTTATAGTTGAAATCAGTAAAACTAAAAAAATTCATGCCCAAACCGTGAAAGTGGGTTTCCTGTAACTGAGTAGTAATAGAATCACCGTTTTTCGAAATTAAAAGATCTAAGAAGGGGAGGGAGCCATTTTGCTCAGTTTCCATTGTATACGTTATATTGGGGTGCAAAGAATTTAGGAAGTTAAAGAATTGTTGCGCTTGTACCGCATTATCAAAGACTGCTATCGAATCATCAACGAAGCGTCGATAGAAAATTGGCTTGAGATGAGTGGGAGATTGTCTAAAAATTACACTTTCTAAATGAGTCATAAAAAAGTCAGCTGCTAACGGTCCGACTGGTGATCCCATCCCTACCCCATCAATTGTTGGTAAACCTTATTGTTGAAAGTGAAATAGCATTGTTTGAAGACAATTCTAAAAGTTCCTTCAAATGAGACAATGAAAAACCATGAAAATTATCAACTGAGCTAAAAAACCTATCTAAAATAATGGCAATAGTTTCAGATACAGGTACATTTGTGAAAAGTGACTTTACATCAAACTGACAAAAAACTTTTTTGAATCGAAGTTTTTACCCAGGAGGTCTTTTTGGAATTCAAACGAGTTATTTATAGTGTAAGCATTTTTCGCAAAGGGGGACAGGAGACGAACAACAAATTTTGCAATTGAAAGGTGGGTAAGTTATACGAAGCTAAAATAGGACGGAGAGGTGTTCCAGCTTTATGGATTTTAGGCAGACAGTATAATTGAGCAAGATTAGCACCAGATGCGAACAACTGAGAGTAAGTATCATTTTTTATTATCTTTAAGGACTTTAGTCGTGACAGAAATCTATTAACCTGGTCTTCTAACCTTACAATGACTTTATTTACAGGTTCTAGAATTTGTTTGAATTTAGTAAGATCACTTAGGATTCATAGTTTTGTTTATGTAGTCCGATTTATTCAAAATAACCACTCCGTTACCCTTGTCTGGTCTAGTCACAACAATCTCCTGGTTCTTTGCCAAATTCTTAATACACTGCAAATCACTCTTCCTAAATATGAAAGATGAAATTTAAGATTTCTAAGTTTAAGAAAAAATTCTTGAGTTAAATTGAGAACTGACATTTGAAATTATTGAAATCCCCCACATGGGGAACATTTTCAAGCCATTGAAAAATTTTTCAAAGTAAAGAAAAACGAAGGCTTATATATTTGAAACAACGGAAGCTTAAATTGCAAACCAAGTGACAGTAAAAACTTTTCCGAGGGGAGAGTGTGGTAACTAGAAAGATTCGAAATTACCTTCTCTGAATTGAAAAAATTTGGTGAATTCATTCCCAAAGCCTTTAACTTACGTTCATGGTTCCAAGATGGTAGAGTGAAATTTTTCTAGTTCACGTGTACAAGAGAAATTATGAATAAATAGTCCAACAACGACAAGGTATTTTAAGAGTAGTTATATAATGCCCAAGAGACTTGTTATGCGAATCTGATATTTTGATTTATAATTAATTTCATTATTTAATAAATATTCCAGGGACGATTGATAAATTCAGAGTCATATAGATTATCACGGTAGAGTTTGAAGTAAACAAATTTCGGGAAAATCCTGCAAGTCCGACACATTTCAAGAAATAACAGTCCAGTTTTGACTTGAGAAACTTTCGTGAAGTCTTCCAAAACATGGCGATAAGCCCTGAGGCCATCTTGTCCATACCTTGAATATATATAATCATGCGGGTTGCTTCTACAGAGCTTCAATTTAATATTTAGGAGAAATCCAATGACAAGGAGAAATGTAAATGCCATGAAAAGTCAACGTTTCGAGCAATACGCTCATCTTCAGGCTGTTAATAAACAATGTGAAATTAAATCAATATTGAATGAAAAACAAAACAGAAATTTCTATAACCTATTCGTAAAGACAAATTTAAAAGACTGAGAAAAGAGGGTTAAATTCTAAGTTATACAGATTTACATAAAATTAAGAAGTTATTTTTAAATACATGTGTAAATGTGAAATTAATACACTGGAAAAATTACCAATAGTACACTGGAACAATGGAGCTATCTACCTTACACTGCAGTATCCGAGGCTGACTAATGAGCGAGGCAAGAACGGGAAACACGAAGGATGGCGAGGGCGATTGGGGAAGGAGGGATTATAAGGAATTGGGGAAGGAGGAGGGATCATAGCAATGAGAGGGACGGCCGATGAGTCAACATTCAGACTAGGGACAATGCTTTAATGAAAAGGATTCTAAAATTCTAGTGAGTTGGGACAAGTATACAACCAAGAATTTAAAATTGTCTAAAGTGACATCAATTTTGCATTTAATGCTGTGTTCACGAATACTCGAGGCTTCCTTAGTTTTAAAATTTTACCTGTTCGGCCACTTATTCCATATGCGAATAAAATCTAGCCCTGAGAGAGCGAACAGTGCTGCCGATGTAATTCCCAAGGAGACACCTGGGCAGGTAAATAAATATACAACACACGCTACGCAAACGAGTCAGGGGTTCGATCCTTCGCTGAGAAAAAAGCTACTAAAGACGTTTATTAATAAATATGATGCGGAAATCAGTATGATAAAAAAATTTCCTTAAACAATTTTGTAATTTAAGCTTAAATTCCTTATTCAAAGGACCCATTTCAGGTACCAAGAAATATTTTATATCCTTCGCACTGTAATACATGAAGTTGAGGGCTATAAACATTATAAGAAGGATCTAATTAGTTTGTCTACATATTGAACAGGAAACTATTATTAGTAAAGTATGATCTTAGATTATTAAATTCATCATTAAGTAGGTAAAATTAGAGGTCAAATTATATCCTCTGAACAGGAGAGTTTTTAATACAAGACATCTTATAGTTGAAATCAGTAAAACTAAAAAAATTCATGCCAAACCAGTGAAAGTGGGTTTCCTTAAACTGATGTAGTAATAGAATCACCGTTTTTCGAAATTAAAGATCTAAGAAGGGGAGGGAGCCATTTTGCTCAGTTTCCATTGTATACGTTATATTGGGGTGCAAAGAATTTAGGAAGTTAAAGAATTGTTGCGCTTGTACCGCATTATCTAGTTACACACTCTCCCATCGGGAAAGTTTTACTGTCACTTGGTTTGCAATTTAAGCTTCCGTTGTTTCAAATATATAAGCCTTCGTTTTTTTCTTACTTTGAAAATTTTTCAATGGCTTGAAAAATGTTCCCCATGTGGGGGATTTCAATAATTTCAAAATGTCAGTTCTCAAATTTAACTCAAGAATTTTTTCTTAAACTTAGAAATCTTAAATTTCCAATCTTTCATATTTAGGAAGAGTGATTTGCAGTGTATTAAGAATTTGGCAAAGAACCAGGAGATTGTTGTGACTAGACCAGACAAGGGTAACGCGGAGTGGTTTTTGAATAAATCGGACTACATAAACAAAAACTAATGAAATCCTAAGTGATCTACTAAATTCAAACAAATTCTAGAACCTGTAAATAAAGTCATTGTAAGGTTAGAAGACCAGGTTAATAGATTTCTGTCACGACTAAAGTCCTTAAAGATAATAAAAAATACTTACTCTCAGTTGTTCGCATCTGGTGCTAATCTTGCTCAATTTACTGTCTGCCTAAAATCCATAAAGCTGGAACACCTCTCCGTCCTATTTTAGCTTCGTATAACTTACCCACCTTTCATTGGCAAATTTGTTGTTCGTCTCCTGTCCCCCTTTGCGAAAAATGCTTACACTATAAATAACTCGTTTGAATTCCAAAAGACCTCCTGGGTAAAAACTTCGATTCAAAAAAGTTTTTTGTCAGTTTTGATGTAAAGTCCTTTTTCACAATGTACCTGTATCTGAAACTATTGCCATTGTTTTAGATAGGGTTTTAGCTCAGTTATAATTTTCATGGTTTTCATTGTCTCATTTGAAGGAACTTTTAGAATTGGTCTTCAAACAATGCTATTTCACTTTCAACAATAAAGTTTACCAACAAATGATGGGTAGGGATGGGATCACCAGTCGGACCGTTAGCAGCTGACTTTTTTATGACTCATTTAGAAAGTGTAATTTTTTAGACAATCTCCCACTCATCTCAAGCCAATTTTCTATCGACGCTTCGTTGATGATTCGATAGCAGTCTTTGATAATGCGGTACAAGCGCAACAATTCTTTAACTTCCTAAATTCTTGCACCCCATATAACGTATACATGGAAACTGAGCAAATGGCTCCCTCCCTTCTTAGATCTTTTAATTTCGAAAAACGGTGATTCTATTACTACATCAGTTTACAGGAAACCCACTTTCACTGGTTTGGGCATGAATTTTTTTAGTTTACTGATTTCAACTATAAGATGTCTTGTATTAAAACTCTCCGTTCAGAGAATATAATTTGACCTCTAATTTACCTTACTTAATGATGAATTTAATAATCTAAGATCATACTTTACTAATAATAGTTTTCCTGTTCAATATGTAGACAAAATAATTAGATCCTTCTTAAATAATGTTTATAGCCCTCAACTTCCATATTACAGTGCCGAAGGATATAAAATATTTCTTGGTACCTGAAATGGGTCCTTTGAATAAGGAATTTAAGCTTAAATTACAAAATTGTTAAGGAAATTTTTTTATCATACTGATTTCCGCATCATATTTAAATAAAACGTCTTTAGGTAGCTTTTTCTCAGCGAAGGATCGAACTCCTGACTCGTTGCGTACGGTGTTGTATATTTATTACCTGCCCCAGTGTCTCCTTGGGAATTACATCGGCAGCACTGTTCGCTCTCTCAGGGCTAGATTTTATTCGCATATGGGAATAAGTGGCCGAACAGGTAAAATTTTAAAAACTAAGGAAGCTCGAGTATTCGTGAACACAGCATTAAATGCAAAATGATGTCACTTTAGACAATTTTAAAATCTTGGTTGTAATACTTGTCCCAACTCACTAAGAATTTTAGAATCCCTTTTCATTAAAGCATTGTCCCCTAGTCTGAATGTGACTCATCGGCCGTTCCCTCTCAATTTGCTATGATCCCTCCTCCTTCCCCAATTCCTTATATCCCTCCTTCCCAACGCCCTCGCCATCCTTCGTGTTTCCCGTTCTTGCCTCTGCTCAAATTAGTCAGCCTCGGATACTGCAGTGTAAGGTAGATAGCTCCATTGTTCCAGTGTACTATTGGTAATTTTTCCAGTGTATTAATTTCACATTTACTACATGTATTTAAAAATAACTTCTTAATTTTTATATGTAAATCTGTATAACTTAGAATTTAACCCTCTTTTCTCAGTCTTTTAAAATTTGTCTTTACGAATAGTTATAGAAATTTTCTGTTTTGTTTTTCATTCAATATTGATTTAATTTCACAGTGTAAGGTAGATAGCTCCATTGTTCCAGTGTACTATTGGTAATTTTTCCAGTGTATTAATTTCACATTTACTACATGTATTTAAAAATAACTTCTTAATTTTTATATGTAAATCTGTATAACTTAGATTTAACCCTCTTTTCTCAGTCTTTTAAAATTTGTCTTTACGAATAGGTTATAGAAATTTTCTGTTTTGTTTTTCATTCAATATTGATTTTAATTTCACATTGTTATTAAACAGCCTGAAGATGAGCGTATTGCTCGAAACGTTGACTTTTCATGGCATTTACATTTCTCCTTGTCATTGGATTTCTCCTAAATATTAAATTGAAGCTCTGTAGAAGCAACCCGCATGATTATATATATTCAAGGTATGGACAAGATGGCCTCAGGGCTTATCGCCATGTTTGGAAGACTTCACGAAAGTTTCTCAAGTCAAAACTGGACTGTTATTTTCTTGAAATGTGTCGGACTTGCAGGATTTTCCCGAAATTTGTTTACTTCAAACTCTACCGTGATAATCTATATGACTCTGAATTTTATCAATCGTCCCTGGAATATTTATTAAATAATGAAATTAATTATAAAATCAAAATATCAGATTCGCATAACAAGTCTCTTGGGCATTATATAACTACTCTTAAAAATACCTTGTCGTTGTTGGACTATTTATTAATAATTTCTCTTGTACAACGTGAACTAGAAAAATTTCACTCTACCATCTTGGAAACACATGAACGTAAGTTAAAGGCTTTGGGAATGAATTCACCAAATTTTTTTCAATTCAGAGAAGGTAATTTCGAATCTTTCTAGTTACACACTCTCCCCTCGGGAAAAGTTTTTACTGTCACTTGGTTTTCAATTTAAGCTTCCGTTGTTTCAAATATATAGCCTTCGTTTTTTCTTTACTTTGAAAAATTTTTCAATGGCTTGAAAAATGTTCCCCATTGGGGATTTCAAATAATTTCAAATGTCATTCTCAAATTTAACTCAAGAATTTTTTCTTAAACTTAGAAATCTTAAATTTCAATCTTTCATATTAGGAAGAGTGATTTGCAGTGTATTAAGAATTTGGCAAAGAACCAGGAGATTGTTGTGACTAGACCAGACAAGGGTAACGGAGTGGTTATTTTGAATAAATCGGACTACATAACAAAACTAATGAAATCCTAAGTGATCTTACTAAATTCAAACAAATTCTAGAACCTGTAAATAAAGTCATTGTAAGGTTAGAAGACCAGGTTAATAGATTTCTGTCACGACTAAAGTCCTTAAAGATAATAAAAATGATACTTACTCTCAGTTGTTCGCATCTGTGCTAATCTTGCTCAATTATACTGTCTGCCTAAAATCCATAAAGCTGGAACACCTCTCCGTCCTATTTTAGCTTCGTATAACTTACCACCTTTCAATTGGCAAAATTTGTTGTTCGTCTCCTGTCCCCCTTTGCGAAAAATGCTTACACTATAAATAACTCGTTTGAATTCCAAAAAGACCTCCTGGTAAAAAACTTCGATTCAAAAAAGTTTTTTGTCAGTTTGATGTAAAGTCACTTTTCACAAATGTACCTGTATCTGAAACTATTGCCATTATTTTAGATAGGGTTTTTAGCTCAGTTGATAATTTTCATGGTTTTTCATTGTCTCATTTGAAGGAACTTTAGAATTGGTCTTCAAACAATGCTATTTCACTTTCAACAATAAGGTTTACCAACAAATTGATGGGGTAGGGGATGGATCACCAGTCGGACCGTTAGCAGCTGACTTTTTTATGACTCATTTAGAAAGTGTAATTTTTAGACAATCTCCCACTCATCTCAAGCCAATTTTCTATCGACTTCGTTGATGATTCGATAGCAGTCTTTGATAATGCGGTACAAGCGCAACAATTCTTAACTTCCTAAATTCTTTGCACCCCAATATAACGTATACAATGGAAACTGAGCAAAATGGCTCCCTCCCCTTCTTAGATCTTTTAATTTCGAAAAACGGTGATTCTATTACTACATCAGTTTACAGGAAACCCACTTTCACTGGTTTGGGCATGATTTTTTTAGTTTTACTGATTTTCAACTATAAGATGTCTTGTATTAAAACTCTCCTGTTCAGAGAATATAATTTGACCTCTAATTTTACCTTACTTAATGATGAATTTAATAATCTAAGATCATACTTTACTAATAATAGTTTTCCTGTTCAATATGTAGACAAACTAATTAGATCCTTCTTAAATAATGTTTTATAGCCCTCAACTTCCATGTATTACAGTGCCGAAGGATATAAAATATTCTTGGTACCTGAAATGGGTCCTTTGAATAAGGAATTTAAGCTTAAATTTACAAAATTGTTAAGGAAATTTTTTTTATCATACTGATTTCCGCATCATATTTATTAATAAAACGTCTTTAGGGCTTTTTCTCAGCGAAGGATCGAACTCCTGACTCGTTGCGTAGCGTGTTGTATATTTTTTACCTGCCCCAGGTGTCTCCTTGGGAATACATCGGCAGCACTGTTCGCTCTCTCAGGGCTAGATTTTATTCGCATATGGGAATAAGTGGCCGAACAGGTAAAATTTTAAAAACTAAGGAAGCCTCGAGTATTCGTGAACACAGCATTAAATGCAAAATTGATGTCACTTTAGACAATTTTAAAATTCTTGGTTGTAATACTTGTCCCAACTCACTAAGAATTTTAGAATCCCTTTTCATTAAAGCATTGTCCCCTAGTCTGAATGTTGACTCATCGGCCGTCCCTCTCAATTTGCTATGATCCCTCCTCCTTCCCCAATTCCTTATAATCCCTCCTTCCCCAATCGCCCTCGCCATCCTTCGTGTTTCCCGTTCTTTGGCCTCTGCTCAAATTAGTCAGCCTCGGATACTGCAGTGTAAGGTAGATAGCTCCATTGTTCCAGTGTACTATTGGTAATTTTTCCAGTGTATAATTTCACATTTACTACATGTATTTAAAAATAACTTCTTAATTTTTATATGTAAATCTGTATAACTTAGAATTTAACCCTCTTTTCTCAGTCTTTTAAAATTTGTCTTTACGAATAGGTTATAGAAATTTTCTGTTTTGTTTTTCATTCAATATTGATTTTAATTTCACAGTGTAAGGTAGATAGCTCCATTGTTCCAGTGTACTATTGGTAATTTTTCCAGTGTATTAATTTCACATTTACTACATGTATTTAAAAATGAACTTCTTAATTTTTATATGTAAATCTGTATAACTTAGAATTTAACCCTCTTTTCTCAGTCTTTTAAAATTTGTCTTTACGAATAGGTTATAGAAATTTTCTTTTTGTTTTCATTCAATATTGATTTTAATTTCACATTGTTATTAAACAGCCTGAATGAGCGTATTGCTCGAAACGTTGACTTTTCATGGCATTTACATTTCTCCTTGTCATTGATTTCTCCTAAATATTAAATTGAAGCTCTGTAGAAGCAACCCGCATGATTAATATATTCAAGGTATGGACAGATGGCCTCAGGGCTTATCGCCATGTTTGGAAGACTTCACGAAAGTTTCTCAAGTCAAAACTGGACTGTTATTTTCTTGAAATGTGTCGGACTTGCAGGATTTTCCCGAAATTTGTTTACTTCAAACTCTACCGTGATAATCTATATGACTCTGAATTTTATCAATCGTCCCTGGAATATTTATTAAATAATGAAATTAATTATAAAATCAAAATATCAGATTCGCATAACAAGTCTCTTGGGCATTATATAACTACTCTTAAAAATACCTTGTCGTTGTTGGACTATTTATTAATAATTTCTCTTGTACAACGTGAACTAGAAAAATTTCACTCTACCATCTTGGAAACACATGAACGTAAGTTAAAGGCTTTGGGAATGAATTCACCAAATTTTTTCAATTCAGAGAAGGTAATTTCGAATCTTTCTAGTTACACACTCTCCCCTCGGGAAAAGTTTTTTACTGTCACTTGGTTTGCAATTTAAGCTTCCGTTGTTTCAAATATATAAGCCTTCGTTTTTCTTTACTTTGAAAAATTTTTCAATGGCTTGAAAAAATGTTCCCCATGTGGGGGATTTCAATAATTTCAAATGTCAGTTCTCAAATTTAACTCAAGAATTTTTTTCTTAAACTTAGAAATCTTAAATTTCAATCTTTCATATTTAGGAAGAGTGATTTGCAGTGTATTAAGAATTTGGCAAAGAACCAGGAGATTGTTGTGACTAGACCAGACAAGGGTAACGGAGTGGTTATTTTGAATAAATCGGACTACATAAACAAAACTAATGAATCCTAAGTGATCTTACTAAATTCAAACAATTCTAGAACCTAAATAAGTCATTGTAAGGTTAGAAGACCAGGTTAATAGATTTCTGTCACGACTAAAGTCCTTAAAGATATAAAAAATGATACTTACTCTCAGTTGTTCGCATCTGGTGCTAATCTTGCTCAATTATACTGTCTGCCTAAAATCCATAAAGCTGGAACACCTCTCGTCCTATTTTAGCTTCGTATAACTTACCCACCTTTCAATTGGCAAAATTTGTTGTTCGTCTCCTGTCCCCCTTTGCGAAAAATGCTTACACTATAAATAACTCGTTTGAATTCCAAAAGACCTCCTGGGTAAAAACTTCGATTCAAAAATTTTTTGTCAGTTTTGATGTAAAGTCACTTTTCACAAAATGTACCTATATCTGAAACTATTGCCATTATTTTAGATAGGGTTTTTAGCGCAGTTGATAATTTTCATGGTTTTTCATTGTCTCATTTGAAGGAACTTTTAGAATTGGTCTTCAAACAATGCTATTTCACTTTCAACAATAAGGTTTACCACAAATTGATGGGTAGGGATGGGATCACCAGTCGGACCGTTAGCAGCTGACTTTTTTATGACTCATTTAGAAAGTGTAATTTTAGACAATCTCCCACTCATCTCAAGCCAATTTTCTATCGACGCTTCGTTGATGATTCGATAGCAGTCTTTGATAATGCGGTACAAGCGCAACAATTCTTTAACTTCCTAAATTCTTTGCACCCCAATATAACGTATACAATGGAAACTGAGCAAAATGGCTCCCTCCCTTCTTAGATCTTTTAATTTCGAAAAACGGTGATTCTATTACTACATCTTTACAGGAAACCCACTTTCACTGGTTTGGGCCTGAATTTTTTTAGTTTTACTGATTTCAACTATAAGATGTCTTGTATTAAAAACTCTCCTGTTCAAGAATATAATTTGACCTCTAATTTTACCTTACTTAATGATGAATTTAATAATCTAAGATATACTTTACTAATAATAGTTTTCCTGTTCAATATGTAGACAAACTAATTAGATCCTTCTTAAATAATGTTTATAGCCCTCAACTTCCATGTATTACATGCCGAAGGATATAAAATATTTCTTGGTACCTGAAATGGGTCCTTTGAAAATAAGGAATTTAAGCTAAATTTACAAATTGTTAAGGAAATTTTTTTTATCATACTGATTTCCGCATCATATTATTAATAAAACGTCTTAGGTAGCTTTTTCTCAGCGAAGGATCGAACTCCTGACTCGTTGCGTAGCGGTGTTGTATATTTATTTACCTGCCCCAGGTGTCTCCTTGGGATTACATCGGCAGCACTGTTCGCTCTCTCAGGGCTAGATTTTATTCGCATATGGGAATAAGTGGCCGAACAGGTAAAATTTTAAAAACTAAGGAAGCCTCGGTATTCGTGAACACAGCTTAAATGCAAAATTGATGTCACTTTAGACATTTTAAAATCTGGTTGTAATACTTGTCCCAACTCACTAAGATTTTAGATCCCTTTTCATTAAAGCATTGTCCCCTAGTCTGAATGTTGACTCATCGGCCGTCCTCTCATTTGCTATGATCCCTCCTCCTTCCCCAATTCCTTATAATCCCTCCTTCCCCATCGCGCCTCGCCATCCTTCGTGTTTCCCGTTCTTTGCTCTGCTCAAATTAGTCAGCCTCGGATACTGCAGTGTAAGGTAGATAGCTCCATTGTTCCAGTGTACTATTGGTAATTTTTCCAGTGTATTAATTCCATTTACTACTGTATTTAAAAATAACTTCTTAATTTTTATATGTAAATCTGTATAACTTAGAATTAACCCTCTTTTCTCAGTCTTTTAAATTTGTCTTTACAATAGGGTTATAGAAATTTCTGTTTTGTTTTTCATTCAATTTGATTTTAATTTCACAGTGTAAGGTAGATAGCTCCATTGTTCCAGTGTACTATGGTAATTTTTCCAGTGTATTAATTTCACATTTACTACATGTATTTAAAAAATAACTTCTTAATTTTTATATGTAACATCTGTATAACTTAGAATTTAACCCTCTTTTCCAGTCTTTTAAAATTTGTCTTTACGAATAGGTTATAGAAATTTTCTGTTTTGTTTTTCATTCAATATTGATTTTAATTTCACATTGTATTAAACAGCCTGAAGATGAGCGTATTGCTCGAAACGTTGACTTTCATGGCATTTACATTTCTCCTGTCATTGGATTTCTCCTAAATATTAAATTGAAGCTCTGTAGAAGCAACCCGCATGTTATATATATTCAAGGTATGGACAAGATGGCCTCAGGCTTATCGCCATGTTTGGAAGACTTCACGAAAGTTTCTCAAGTCAAACTGACTGTTATTTCTTGAAATGTGTCGGACTTGCAGGATTTTCCCGAAATTTGTTTACTTCAAACTCTACCGTGATAATCTTATGACTCTGAATTTTATCAATCGTCCCTGGAATATTTTAAATAATGAAATTAATTATAAAATCAAAATATCAGATTCGCATAACAAGTCTCTTGGGCATTATTAACTACTCTTTAAAAATACCTTGTCGTTGTTGGACTATTATTCTAATTTCTCTTGTACAACGTGAACTAGAAAAATTGCACTCTACCATCTTGGAACACATGAACGTAAGTTAAAGGCTTTGGGATGAATTCACCAAATTTTTCAATTCAGAGAAGGTATTTCGAATCTTTCTAGTTACACCTCTCCCCTCGGGAAAAGTTTTTACTGTCACTTTGTTTGCAATTTAAGCTTCCGTTGTTTCAAATATATAAGCCTTCGTT
Organism: Bathynomus jamesi; assembly: GCA_023014485.1. Classification (NCBI taxonomy): domain Eukaryota; kingdom Metazoa; phylum Arthropoda; class Malacostraca; order Isopoda; family Cirolanidae; genus Bathynomus; species Bathynomus jamesi. The sequence continues at coordinate 627,838 of JAJOZX010001014.1, read as the reverse complement.
TTTTCTTTACTTTGAAATTTTTCAATGGCTTGAAAAATGTCCCCATGTGGGGGATTTCAATAATTTCAAATGTCAGTTCTCAAATTTAAACTCAAGAATTTTTTCTTAAACTTAGAACTTAATTTCAATCTTTCATATTTAGGAAGAGTGATTTGCAGTGTATAAGAATTTGGCAAAGAACCAGGAGATTGTTGTGACTAGACCAGACAAGGGTAACGGAGTGGTTATTTTGAATAAATCGGACTACATAAACAAAACTAATGAAAATCCTAAGTGATCTTACTAAATTCAAACAAATTCTAAATTCTAGCTAACCTGTAAATAAAGTCATTGTAAGGTTAGAAGACCAGGTTAATAGATTTCTGTCACGACTAAAGTCCTTAAAGATAATTAAAAATGATACTTACTCTCAGTTGTTCGCATCTGGTGCGAATCTTGCTCAATTATACTGTCTGCCTAAAATCCATAAAGCTGGAACACCTCTCCTCCTATTTTAGCTTCGTATAACTTACCCACCTTTCAATTGGCAAAATTTGTTGTTCGTCTCCTGTCCCCCTTTGCGAAAAATGCTTACACTATAAATAACTCGTTTGAATTCCAAAAAGACCTCCTGGGTAAAAACTTCGATTCAAAAAAGTTTTTTGTCAGTTTTGATGTAAAGTCACTTTTCACAAATGTACCTATATCTGAAACTATTGCCATTATTTTAGATAGGGTTTTTAGCGCAGTTGATAATTTTCATGGTTTTTTCATTGTCTCATTTGAAGGAACTTTTAGAATTGGTCTTCAAACAATGCTATTTCACTTTCAACAATAAGGTTTACCAACAAATTGATGGGGTAGGGATGGATCACCAGTCGGACCGTTAGCAGCTGACTTTTTTATGACTCATTTAGAAAGTGTAATTTTTAGACAATCTCCCACTCATCTCAAGCCAATTTTCTATCGACGCTTCGTTGATGATTCGATAGCAGTCTTTGATAATGCGGTACAAGCGCAACAATTCTTTAACTTCCTAAATTCTTTGCACCCCAATATAACGTATACAATGGAAACTGAGCAAAAATGGCTCCCTCCCCTTCTTAGATCTTTTAATTTCGAAAACGGTGATTCTATTACTACATCAGTTTACAGGAAACCCACTTTCACTGGTTTGGGCCTGAATTTTTTAGTTTTACTGATTTCAACTATAAGATGTCTTGTATTAAAACTCTCCTGTTCAGAGAATATAATTTTACCTCTAATTTACCTTACTTAATGATGAATTTAATAATCTAAGATCATACTTTACTAATAATAGTTTTCCTGTTCAATATGTAGACAAACTAATTAGATCCTTCTTAAATAATGTTTATAGCCCTCAACTTCCATGTATTACAGTGCCGAAGGATATAAATATTTCTTGGTACCTGAAATGGGTCCTTTGAATAAGGAATTTAAGCTTAAATTTACAAAATTGTTAAGGAAATTTTTTTATCATACTGATTTCCGCATCATATTTATTAATAAAACGTCTTTAGGTAGCTTTTTCTCAGCGAAGGATCGAACTCCTGACTCGTTGCGTAGCGGTGTTGTATATTATTTACCTGCCCCAGGTGTCTCCTTGGGAATTACATCGGCAGCACTGTTCGCTCTCTCAGGGCTAGATTTTATTCGCATATGGGAATAAGTGGCCGAACAGGTAAAATTTTAAAAACTAAGGAAGCCTCGAGTATTCGTGAACACAGCATTAAATGCAAAATTGATGTCACTTTAGACAATTTTAAATTCTTGGTTGTAATACTTGTCCCAACTCACTAAGAATTTTAGAATCCCTTTTCATTAAAGCATTGTCCCTAGTCTGAATGTTGACTCATCGGCCGTCCCTCTCAATTTGCTATGATCCCTCCTCCTTCCCCAATTCCTTATAATCCCTCCTTCCCCAATCGCCCTCGCCATCCTTCGTGTTTCCCGTTCTTTGCCTCTGCTCAAATTAGTCAGCCTCGGATACTGCAGTGTAAGGTAGATAGCTCCATTGTTCCAGTGTACTATTGGTAATTTTTCCAGTGTATTAATTTCACATTTACTACATGTATTTAAAAATAACTTCTTAATTTTTATATGTAAATCTGTATAACTTAGAATTTAACCCTCTTTTCTCAGTCTTTTAAAATTTGTCTTTACGAATAGGTTATAGAAATTTTCTGTTTTGTTTTTCATTCAATATTGATTTTAATTTCACAGTGTAAGGTAGATAGCTCCATTGTTCCAGTGTACTATTGGTAATTTTTCCAGTGTATTAATTTCACATTTACTACATGTATTTAAAAATAACTTCTTAATTTTTATATGTAAATCTGTATAACTTAGAATTTAACCCTCTTTTCTCAGTCTTTTAAAATTTGTCTTTACGAATAGGTTATAGAAATTTTCTGTTTTGTTTTTCATTCAATATTGATTTTAATTTCACATTGTTATTAAACAGCCTGAAGATGAGCGTATTGCTCGAAACGTTGACTTTTCATGGCATTTACATTTCTCCTTGTCATTGGATTTCTCCTAAATATTAAATTGAAGCTCTGTAGAAGCAACCCGCATGATTATATATATATATATATATATATATATACAGGGCGTCCCAAAAAAATGTATACACATTTTAACAGCTGATAGCTCAATTGATGTTTCTTTCTTTCCAAGTTAAACCCATTAGAATTAATAATGGCAGTCAGACTAAGCTTTGAACAAAGGAAATTCATTCTAAAATGCTACTGGAAGTGTGAAAACGCAGTTGAAGTGCAAAGACAGTTTAGGAGGGAGTTTCAAACAGATCCACCAACGCGACTTACCATCACTCGAATTAGAGATAAGTTTGAAGCCGATGGAACTGTTCAGAATGTCCACAAGAAGCGTTCCGGAAGACCACGGACATCGACAAGCCCCACAAAGCAAGAAAGAGTACTGGAAACGTATCACCAAAGTCCAAGAAAATCTGTGCGGCAAGCGAGTCGTGAGGTAGGAATTTCAGAATCGTCTGTCCAACGCATTTTGAAGCGCTGTCAATGGAAAAGTTACATTCCAAGATTAGTCCATGCTATTAATGAAGATGATCCGGACCGAAGAGTGGAGTATTGCGAGTGGTACTTGGCACGATGTGGATGTGGATTGGACGAAGGGGTTTCGTAGAATATCCTCCGCGTTCAACAGACCTCACACCACTAGACTTTTTTTTATGGGGATACTTAAAAGACAAAGTCCACGCTATAAAACCTGCAACAGTCGCTGAATTGAGAGCAGCCATTGAACGAGAATGCACACAATACCAAACGAAATGTTTCGTGATGTTTGCGATTCCATGCTTCGCGTTATCAGCAGTGCCTGGACCAGAACGGACGTCAGTTTGAAAACAGGCGTTGACAAAACAATTAAATAATGTCTGTAGATTCTATTACATTTTGAAAATGAAATGTATTTTAATAAACACTGCCTTTATAAGTATTTAAAGTGTGTATACATTTTTTTGGGACGCCCTGTATATATATATATATATATATATATATATATATATAATGAATCACTTTGTGAATACAGAAAAGAAATTTTAAAAACTTAAAAAATAAAAAATAATTTATTCCTGTTATGTGTTCTGGACGGTATAAAATATGCCCGTAAGTCCCAAGAAGGACAAAGAGTGAGTGTTGATTCATACTCAACATGACTTCGACAACTTTCGGCGCCATCTACAGATAAAATTGCGTTCAGCATGACCCGTATGTTAAGTAAACCTATCACTACATAACCTATCATTATGTATCATTACTCTTAAATATAATAATTTTAAAAATTTCATAAATTTATGCTGTCTTGAAATTTTAAAATTTTATAATTCTTATAATCTTATAATTTTGCTATTTTCATTGTCCTTCAAATTCTGTATTCGTTAATTTTAACATTTTATAATGATATAATTTTTAATTTTTAACTTAATTTTTAATTTTACGTTTTTATAATTCTATAATTTTCGAACTTTCAACCCTACAATCTCACTGTGGATAATGGCAATAAAAAATCTAAAAAATAAAAATTCTGACATCAATACAATCCCGGTAAAAATATACAAATTAGTATCCGATGAAATTGCAATGCCACTCAGTAAACTTATGAATGAATCAGTAACACTAAGTATATTCCTTGACAGTCTAAAGGAAGCCAGAGTATGCCCTGTATTTAAGTCGGGAAACCCAAATATTCTATCCAGTTATCTCCCCATTTCCTTATTGCAAACTTTAATAAAGTATTTGAAAAAAATCGTGTACGATAAACTTACTAAATTCTTAATCAAATAAGATATTTTAATTAAAACATAATTTGTGTTTAGAGGTGGACATACAACGGAAGATGCCATAAACATGCTATTAGAAAGTGTGTATCAGGGCTTAAACAGCAAAAAAAAAACACTGCCTTGATCTTCCTCGACTTGTCAAAAGCATTTGATACACTTTCGCACGAAATCTTACTGAATAAACTTCACATATACGAAACAAGAGGAAATATCCTCGATTGGTTTAAATTACATCTGTCGAATCGCCATCAGTACATTAGATTTATCCGACAAGACGATGCTAACTAGTGGAGTCCCACAAGGATCTATTCTTGGTCCATTACTAATTCTAATTCACGTCAACAATTTTCGTCTCTCACCCACATTAATGAATTAATGAAATGAACAGACAGTTAGAAAATGTATATAAATGGACGTGTGCTAATAAACTTTTATTGAACCTGACAAAGTTATCTTATATAATTATTACCACAATAATAATAATACAAACTGTCAAATAAAAATTGGGAATACTACTCTTGCAAGGAAGAATGAAGTTAAAGTACTTCGTATTAATTTAGACGAAAAACTAAATTTCAAAAGTCATGCACAGCATATCAAACCCAAAGTATCAAGATTTCTTTTCATATAATTTAAACTAAAAACGACCCTTCCTCAAAATGCACTCCTTATCCTATATTATTCCTTCATCCACCCACTTTATTATATTGCATTACAGCATGGGGATAGCTCAAAGAAATACATAAAATATCCTTTGGAAGTCATTCATAAAAATTGTCTGCGAACTCTCTCGAATAATGACAACAGACAAAGTCACACCTTCCCCAATGTTTAAAGAGCTAAATATTTTAAAACTAAATGACATACAAATTCAATTTTGCTGTCAATAACAATATGTTTAAAGGTATCAGTAAAAATAAGCATACATCACCCATTCAGAGAGCAATCACCACCCCATCAAATACACCATCGTTATGACACCAAACTGCCCAGTGATTTCATATACAAACCTAACTATACAATAGAAATTGCAAGAAATGCACTTTCTTTCAAAGGAGCAGATGTATGGACTGCAATTCCCATGCATATCAGGCAGACTTCATCACTAAATGTACAGTATTTCGCAAATCACTATAAAAGCACTTCTTAGCTCTCACTGATGTAGAAGTTCACTACTGCCATTTTTACCATAGTAAAGAAAGGTTCCATTTTATAATCAACTATTTAAAATATGCTAATTTCATTAAACACTTTTAACTTCGTAAGTTATTCTTTTTTATATTTGTTTATTGGACATCATTTATTTTCTCCTAAATAGACAATAAATCATTTAATTTAAAATTACGTAACATTTTCTGATCTTTATATTGTATTTATTATTATTATTATTGCTATTATTATTATTATTGCTATTATTATTATTATTGCTATTATTATTATTTTTTTGTTGTCACTATTACTATCACTTGCCACTTTCACTATTTTTTATGTAATAAATAAACTAAATGCCATTAATTTTGCCTAAAAAGCTCCCATGTTTCCAACGGCATATTCAGATAAGAGTATTGTGAATATATGAATGTCATATCAAACATCCAAAAAATGTAAAACACTCACTTATATTCGTTTCTAAAAAAAACCTGATTTTTTAATGAAATATATATATATATATATATATATATATATATATATATATATATATTATATATATATATATATATATAACGTAAAAACGACGCTTGTATAGGAGATATTCCGCGCAAGACGAGAGAGAGAACGAAACAAATGAAAAAATGAGGTAACCACCCGGGAATCGAACCCGGGATCTTCCGATTGCCGGTCAGATGCGTATCGCATTTATACTGCGTGTTCTTTGCAGTTGTATATATATATATATATATATATATATATATATATATATAATATATTAACTGCAAACACATTATAATTAATGTAAAGAACGACGCTTGTGTAGAAGAGCGTTCCGCACAAGATGAGGAGGGAGAATGAACAAATGAAAAATGAGGTACCACCCGGGAATCGAACCCGGGATCATCCGATTGCCGGTCAGATATGCGGAACGCTCTTTACACAAGCGTCGTTCTTTGCATTAATATATATATATATATATATATAATATATATATAATATATATATATATATACACAGGTTTATTGGCAGACTATAGTCCATATGACAAATATTATTAATACAATGACAGTTCATACACTAAGGATAAAAATATATACAATTGATTAGAAATAATACTGCACTGTCGAAGTTAAGTGGAGCTACAGACAGACGTTTTCGTACCAAGAAGTCCATAGCTTAGAGGATAAATGGCAGGACTCATGGATAGCTTGGATGATCGGGTTGGTTGATTTTTTAATTCTTTGCATTAGACTGTGTTGAGCACGTCTTGTTACCTCCGGGAAGCTCGGAACATTGCGGGTAGCAAACATTTGCGAAGCTGAGCATCTCGGGGGTAATTTATGTAAGAGTCTAAAAGACTGTTGTACAGCAAATTTAGGGTTCTGCCAGAACCTTTTTTATAATTCACCCAGAGTTGCTGACCGTATATATTACTGCAGAAAGTACGAAAGAGTGTGTCTTTAGCTTCACTTGTACAGAAACGAAAGTTCCTTATGGTCATATTCGCTTTAGCACACAGGCTTCGAGATTGTTTTCTTATATCCGAGTCATCACTCAAGGAGCTGGTAATAGTTTGACCCAAATACTTAAACTCTTGTACTTCCTCAATTACTTCACCATTCATTTTAAACCTATATCAGCTGGCTGATTACAGCTTTTAGGATGAAATTGCATAACCTTAGTTTTTGTAACATTAAAAAGAATATCATGTTTCTGCGAATACACTTCGCAGACATTTAGTAGCCGATCCAGACCTTTAACAGAGGGACTTATTAACGCCATATCATCGGCATAAACTAAGTTATTTATCCTTGTGTTATCTATACAACATCCTTCTGTTGCCGCATTAAGTGAAACAATTAATCCGTCAATATACACATTAAACAGCATAGGGGAGAGCAAGGAGCCTTGTCTCACCCCGCAAGAGGAGCCAAAACACTCGGATAGTACATTGCCCCACCTAACAGTGAAAGTTTGGTGGGAATACCAAAATTTCAATAAATTTAATATGTACATGGGAACCTTCCTGTCTTCTAGTTTTTCAAATAAAATTGTGGTTCACCCTATCGATTAAATGATTTCCTATGGACATCTAATCAGTTTGGCTTTAAAAGGTCCCACTCAACTGACCTGTGTATCTATGTACTTAAAGAAACAATATCTAAATACATTGACAGTAATTCAACCATTTATAGCTGTTTCCTTGATATACGTAAGGCATATGATAGGGTGAACCACAATATTTTTTTGCAAAACTAGAAGACAGGAAGGTTCCCATGTACATATTAAATTTATTGAAATTTTGGTATTCCCACCAATCTTTCACTGTTAGGTGGGGCAATGTACTATCCGAGTGTTTTGGCTCCTCTTGCGGGGTGAGACAAGGCTCCTTGCTCTCCCCTATGCTGTTTAATGTGTATATTGATGGATATGTGTATATTGATGGATTAATTGCTTCACTTAATGAGGCAACAGTAGGATGTTGTATAGATAACACAAGGATAAATAACTTAGTTTATGCCGATGATATGGTGTTAATAAGTCCCTCTGTTAAAGGTCTGGATCGGCTACTAAATGTCTGCGAAGTGTATTCGCAGAAACATGATATTCTTTTTAATGTTACAAAAACTAAGGTTATGCAATTTCATCCTAAAAGCTGTAATCAGCCAGCTGATATAAGGTTTAAAATGAATGGTGAAGTAATTGAGGAAGTACAAGAGTTTAAGTATTTGGGTCAAACTATTACCAGCTCCTTGAGTGATGACTCGGATATAAGAAAACAATCTCGAAGCCTGTGTGCTAAAGCGAATATGACCATAAGGAACTTTCGTTTCTGTACAAGTGAAGCTAAAGACACACTCTTTCGTACTTTCTGCAGTAATATATACGGTCAGCAACTCTGGGTGAATTATAAAAAAGGTTCTGGCAGAACCCTAAATTTGCTGTACAACAGGTCTTTTAGACTCTTACATAAATTACCCCCGAGGTGCTCAGCTTCGCAAATGTTTGCTACCCGCAATGTTCCGAGCTTCCCGGAGGTAACAAGACGTGCTCAACACAGTCTAATGCAAAGAATTAAAAATCAACCAACCCGATCATTCAAGCTATCCATGAGTCCTGCCATTTATCCTCTAAGCTATGGACTTCTTGGTACGAAAACGTCTGTCTGTAGCTCCACTTAACTTCGACAGTGCAGTATTATTTCTAATCAATTGTATATATTTTTATCCTTAGTGTATGAACTGTCATTGTATTAATAATATTTGTCATATGGACTGTAGTCTGCCAATAAACCTTTTCATTTTCATTTTCATTTTCATATATATATATATATATATATATATAAAAGAAATATTTGGGAGCATTTTTTTATATTTAAAAATATCTATCGTTCGTAGTAATTATAATAGAAAAGTGATTTGTTTTAATGCGTGTTTTGTCGCATTTAATTAACTAAATAAATTAGCGTTTGCACGCAACGATTTCCTCAACGTGTGCGAGCGAGGCATTATTTTGGAAGCTCGATCACTCCTCACTCCCAATTGAATTCATTCGTCATCAAATTCTATCACTCTAATGCTTTATATTCTTCTCACTCACCTAAATTCAATAAAGGCTTTAGTCAGTTCCTCCTTGAAACGTTTGCACTATTGAGTTACATTCTACAGTCCGCCGTTTTCCTATGAGCGAAATGAAGACACCGAGGTCGGGGGTTCGACTCCAGATGGTGTTGATAACAATAATCCAGAAGTTAGCGCAGCAGGCCGCATTCGTCTGGCCTGAGCGCTCGCTGTGCTACTTTTTAAGTCTCTTCATTATTATTATTATTATTATTATTATTATTATTATTATTATTACCTTCTGTAGTCGCTACTAACACTATGAACGATAATATCCCCTCACTCCTCTGATAGATCAACAAAAGGTGATCCTCGGCGATCTTTCGAATCGATGACCGTTCAATCCTCCGATCGGTGTCAGTCATGTTCTTCTTCAGGCAATTTAATGCTCGTATAAAGAAGTTTTACGACCTCTAAAAACGAATCATAAAACAAGAACTAATTAATAAGGGGGAAATTAAACCAATTAAGTATTAATTAGTTATTCCAAATTATTATTAAAATTATAATAATACGTTTTTAATTATTAATTTCATTATTCATTTTTATCAGTGCAGTTAATCGCGGCGGCGTTATAAATATTAAATTATTCCACAGAAACAGATGGTTTTACCGAACTCCCAAAGGGTAACAATTAATAAGGGTTTTTTTTTCATAACATTTCCAGTAGTTGTCTACTTCTAAGAGGTTTGTGCACTTCATTAAGTTGAAATTATGTGTTCGTTACCTCAAAATGAAGTTAAATACAATACAAAAATTAAGTCAACTGTCCAAATTGGAATTCTCGCCGCATATTTCATATGTGGTGAGAGGCCCATGCAGGAGTCTATCAAACAAAAGTACGTTTACTAAGTGTTCATAAACGCCTATAAACGTTTACGTTCATAAAACGTATATAAAACGTTGATCGGTGTTTATGAACATTTAGTGAAGTACTTTTTTTGCTATTTTATGAACGTTTACTAAACGTTTATAGGCGTTTATGAACAGTTAGTAAACGTACTTTTGTTTGCCAAACGTTTAATAAACGTTTATAAACGTTCATAAATTGCTTATAATTTTCATAACACGTCTATGAACGTTGGGTTCATAAAACGTCTATAATTTTCATAACACGTCTTTGAATGTTGGATTCATAAAACGTTCATAAACGTTTAGCAGATGCTTATAAAATGTGTATAAATGTTTACTAAACATTCATAGAACGTATATGAACGTTTATAAAACGTTCACAAACGTTTATCAAACAACCGTTGTTTGGAGAGAATAACGTTTACGAAGCTTTTCGAACCCTCACCGATCAAATATCATTTTCTCGAACAGAGAAACTGTTTGGTTTGGTGAATCTGGAATACAGGTCTGGTTTGGTTTGGTTAAACTTTGTCAAGTTTCGATGATTTGGTTTTTCGATGTTTACTATTTGTCTGCTCAATAAATATTTTTACCCTTAACGGAATATTACATATTATTATTATTATTATTATTATTATTATTACATATATGGTTTTTTTCTCAGTGCTTTAGACACATGTCAACAGGTTAAGTATCATATAACTGGGAGGAAAACCTTCACGTTTCGCACGAAGCACCGCTGCTCCCATATACGTATTCAGGGTACGAGCAGCTCGTAGTATCATTGCCAAGTCAGGGTCAACGTACTCATCACCACTGGAAGCAACAATGCTGTGCGTTATCATAATCTGCTGAACAGTTTGATTCACAGCCATTTCCACACCCATTTCAAGTGTGTGTGTGTGTGTGTGTGTGTACAACTGCCAATGATAATGCATACCAAATCTATCACCCATTTTCAGCGTCCTTATATGTGTGTAAATAATGTACATAATATTATAATGCATAAATGGAATATCTTTAAAAACGATAAAGGACTCTCGGATGTGATTTTATAATGACAATTTTACCATTACTATTCATGAACATCTTTAGAAGGACTGAATCTGTGTTCATGGTACGGTTAAAATGAACCAAATTATTATCATACGTTATCATTATGTTATCGTATTTTCGTCCGTTACGAGCCTTGGTATGTACACTTTTTAAACCTTTTAAGAAAACCTAATTTGAACTTACGATTTTATATATATATATATATATATATATGGGGTTGAACGCAGTTCGATCCTGAAAAGTTGTTTCAAAACATAAATATGTGTATGTATGTATGTATGTATGTATGTGTAAGAAAGTTCAAATATGGTTGTTTCGGTGCTGGAATAAAAGTTAAATTGTGAGTGGGATGGTTAGAGTATGTGCCCATTTTCGTTGTTTTACAGGAAACACAAATTTACTCACATTATTTTATGATTAAATGAATCGCCAAAATATCTTTCTACGTCTCGATGTAAAACTGAATTTAACGCCAAATGGAAGTTTATAAAGCTTCAAAGTTCGAAACCTGTTGACATAGCGAGCAACCGCGTGTGAACCTGCGTTCATAAAATTTGCGGCCGCAATAACGGACGTTCTACGGTTTCTCCGAGTTGATGGTTTCCTTTTAAGTAGCTCATGAAATGTCTATAAAATTGGCGTGCGTTATAAAATAGTCCTTCGAAGCAGAAAGGTGCCACTCTGCGTCACTTCACATGCAGCTGCGCACGCGATCATTTGGAGACTGAGAAAGGGCTAGTAATAATGTTTGGGGTTGTATAACCCCCTTCGTAACTGCAAAAGTCATGGACGGAAATGACCTACTGTTTTACGTGGATTCAAGTATCTTGTGGTCAATACATCACCCGAACGCTGAGGACAATCACCCATGAAACTACTAAACAGAACCAACGTCGTTTTACTTCGCTGAACTAACAGGAAGCGGTGTTGCTACGTGACGACAACGTACCTAAAAAGGGGGAGAGGAGGGGAGGGGGAGTCAATACAAATTACCCTATTCTCAATGACTTTCTCTTAAAATGGAGAATAATTATTTGTTTAATTTTCAATTTTATCTTATTTGGAGTTCCGCATTTATAATTTTAATAATTATAATAAATTATATAATTAATTATAATTATAATTTTTCATAAAGTTCACCAATGACAAATTTTTACGAGTAAATGAGAGGATTCATTCTCTGCATCGACTATTTTTATGAAATATCGTTAAAAGTCGTTTCTGACGAAAACCTTATAAAAGGCAATAAAAAATTTAGTGTTTAAACAATAGAGTTAAAAATCATTAATTAAAAGTTAAAGAATAACTCCCCCCTCCCACCCAAAAAATTGCCTTTCTCATAATAATAAATAAAGTGGTCTCGGTTACAATCGTTTACGAAAGTAAAAGAAATTTTGGAGCTATTGAAGAATAGGGACCCCAGCCTTCTTTAGTTAGCTTTATAAGGCTAACTAACCAATCGTCAAGGGCGTACAGTTAACCTAACGATTGGTTAGGTTAGGTCGTGATATTTTCGTTAGTTAGCCTTATAAGCCTAACTAAAGAAGGCTGGGGTCCCTATTCTTCAACAGCTTCGAAATTTTTTATATATATATATAAATTAAACTATATATTTAATTAAAATAAAATTTGAAGGAACTAACTAACACTTAAACCCCCCCCCCCCACCACCCCGACCCTGACCCAAGTAAAATGAAACTAGACAAGTTTTCAAATTGGAAAATATCATTAACGACAAATGTTAATTTTTTTTTTTTGTAAAGTGTGATTTACTCTCAAAGTTAAATTAGAATTACAAAAGTCATGGAATTTTTTTTTTATAAAAGGTGTTGGATATATACCTTACCTTACCTTACCTTACAAAGGTTTCGCGCGATGATTTCTCATTTCGCGAACCCGTGTTGGTTATCATTGAATTTTTTCTGAGTTTCCAAAAAGTCATAGATTTTCTGTCTAACTATTCTTTCAAATATTTTAGTGAGATGGGATGTAAGTGATACTGGCCTATAGTTTTTGGCCTCGGATCGATCTCCTCCTTTATATTGGGACTATGTTCGCGCTCTTCAGGATGCCCGGTATTTCTCCCGTGTCTAGTGATCGTCTCCATATCCAGTATAGGGGCTCAGCGATTGCATTCTTGCAGTTTTTGATCAGTGTGGCATTCCATTTATCCGGTCCTGCCGCTGCGTGTGTTTTTAGTTTCCCTGTGGCTTGTGTAATATCATCCGTCGTAAAGTCGAAATCCGTTATACTTTTCCCTTGTGGTTCTTCTTCAAATAACGCGTTTCAATCGCATATCAATTTGTCAGTTTTGGGATACTGAAAGATGATTCGTACTGAGCTCTTAATATTTCAGATACTTCTGTTAGATCATCAGATAAAGCACTGTTCTCATTTTTTAAAGGTCCGATAGTCGCATGGTTTTTCGACTTTCTTTTTGCGAAATTATAGAAGTACAAAGAGTTAGCCTTTATCGCTTCTATAGCGTCATCATCTTCTTTTTCTGTATGCTTCTCGATTAGTTCCTGTATGACGACATCGATACTTTGTAGTTTATCATTTAATATATATATATAGTGTGTACATAAATGATTACCCTGATTAAAGCATGCTATAACTTTTAAATAAACACTCGTATTCAAACACAGTTTTAATCATAAGTAGATAAACATTCAAAGTTATGATACATAGTTAATGAACTTAATAAGCTTCCACATGTGCACCCCTAGTGGCACGTAAAATGTCTAAACGGTATTCACACTCACGCCACACATTTTCCAACATTTGTTACCTTGTAGGCGTGTAACTTCAAACGTTTGTGTAACACCTTGTGGACCGTAGACTTCGGTATCTTTAGTTGGCATGAAGCTCGTCTCACCGATTTCCTTGGTGACCGTGTGAAAGCAGTTTGAATGTTTTCCACCGTCCCATCGGAAACTGATGGTCTATCACTGTTCTTTCCCTTTTCCACGTTTCCAGTTTCCAAGAATTTTTTCATCCACGACTTAATTAACTTCACATCAGGTGGATTCTTTCCATACTTTGTTCTGAACCTTCGCTGAACACTGACAGGAGATTTTGTTTCTGCAAGCCACACAACACATTGTGCCTTCTCTGTCACAGACGCCATCTTAACTGAACAGCTACTACAGCGCTCCTAGTGGCGAATGCGGTAGACGAAATACACCAGCACAGAAACTCTATGCGTGTACGAGATCACCTGTAAAAAGAAAACGGATGTAAGATTCGTCATTAAAACATGAGAGCATACTGTTTTCAAGGTAAACATTTATGGACACCCTGTATATTTAATATATATATATATATATATATATATATATATATTACTTTAGGTGAGTTCGAACGACGGTTCAGGATTGACCTACGGTCGACCCTTCTGCAGCATCCCGCCTCATTTGCGGGATTTGGTGAAAGAGAGAATTGCTGTCTGATCTCCTGCCCTCGTAGCCAGCCACGCATGGCTGGTCAGGGACTTTGCACAGGAATCTGTCCAGCTGGTTCCTAGATGTTCAGATCGGTGTGCTGGAGATTCCTCACTTCTTTTGGCAGGACGAGATTCCTCACTTCTTTTGGCAGGACATTGAAAAGCTTTGGGCATCGTATTCTGAGGGTATTTTCCATCCTCGTTTTCATGGCCCCTTGTCCCACCACAGCTGGGACCGTACAAAATCTGCCTCTTCTCTCATTCCACTTTGTTTCTATTTCATTTCTAAGGTTAGGGACAGAGCCCTCAAGTATTTTCCATATGTATATTATTGTGTACCGCTCGCGCCTTCTTTCGAAGTCTTCACCTTCCGTTTCCTCTATCTTAGACGTAAAAGTCCTTTGTATTAGCTTCAATGTTCATAATGTCTCGTTTTCTGTATATATATATATATATATATATATATTATATATATATATATATATGTCGCGCATACGTTGTGCGAGTCTCTGCCCGCTTGCGACTTTTTTGGGTTAATGCACTTTGGACAATCCAACGAAGGTGGTCCTTCTTGGGTAAGCTCGGCCTTGGCCGAGAGCATCCGAGTATCAATATAAATAGTTTCTACCAAGTTTTTTTTTTTTTCCCGAAGGGATGAATGGAAACACTTCACTTATAAAATTGGATGTATGAATTAGTATGGTTGCATAACACCGATAGGACACAACATATAAATAATGACTCATAGAGAGTGACGTTATTATTATTATTATTATTAAAGAATTTACCATACATTGAATATGAAAGATATCCACATACTAAACACGTGATTCAGTATTCAAGGTATGGAAGGAAATTAAGTTACTTTATGACGTCAGTGATTCACTCTGTACGTGCAATATAAGGGAGGGACATTCGCTGTTTACAGCGAACTTCTAATGGCACAAACATGGATACTGTTCAACCATAGAAATGGTAAATCGCATGGTTGTGACACTATCATAGATAGGCTTACCGTCTAGATAGGCATTTTAAAAATATTAACGTTGTTTAAAATAAAAAAAACAATTGGCAACAGGAGCTCTGGGGGTGGTAATCGGGGATGAGTCTGTTGACGTCTAATGCCAGCTTGTGACATGCCAGCGTGTGATATGCCAGCAAAAAAAAAAAAAAAATTAGACTAACACGAACTTAGTTGTAGCTTGCTGAGTAAATTAACCCACTTTTTGTTATTCTTTATACTTTTTTTCCTTTTCTCCTTATTTGCATGTCTGTAACTCTCTTTATTGCATGTCTGTAGTTTGCATGGTCTGATAGTGTTTGAGTTAAAAATGTGTTGCATGGTTTGTAATGCGTTCTTATTTTACTGCTTTTCGTCTTTCACGCCTTTCCAGCCTAGTAGGCTGCATCCTCTACCTCCCTATGGAGTGGAAGATCGGTTTGCAACAGCTGGAAGAATGTGTTGCTTTGAGTTAAGAATGTGTTGTTTTTGAGTTAAGAATGTATTGAATGGTTTGTAAGCGTTCTTATTTTACTTCTTTTCACCTTTCACCCCTTTCTGGCAGAGTGGGCTCTACCTCCCTATGGAGTAGAGGACCGTTCTGCAATCTTTCCTATTCTCTCCGACTATTTTTCTGACTTGTCGGCAGTGGCCGGCGGATGATGATGGTGAGTCTTTTTTCTCTTTTTCTGAATGAATGTTAACCCACGAGTGATAGGTGTTGCTACTTAACCCCTTATTCTCTTCTCTTAAACCCCTACTTTCCTTTCTCTCGGGCTAACCTTAGAGTGGATCTATAAGGTCTTTGTTAGCCTTAGCTTTTGTAGATCATCGCCATCATCATTATTATCATTATCCTCACACCATAGTTCACCGCATGTCTGTCTGTCCGTCTGTCTGTCCACCTGTCTGTCTGTCTGTCTCTCTGTTTGTCTGCTCAATGTCAGGTTCAAGCAGTTGGATTTTCATAAAACTTGGTGACAACACCCTCTGGGATCCCTGGGATGTTTTTAGCAACATTTTTTTCAGATTGGCTGTCCCCAAAAAAAATTTAGCCCAATTTATCCTCCAAAAATTTTATATGCTAAAACGCTAAAACACGAAGCATTTAAATTTCAAGATTTTGACCCATTGGTCTTGGTATGTAAAACTCAAAATTTTGATGGGTGCTTTCTTTCGTGAATTTGTTGAGCTGCTCTTTTGGCTATTAGAAAAATATAAAATTTTATAGAAGCGTGGACTGGTGACCTTCCCTATCATTAAAGTCTACAAGTAAACCAAGTCCCAACACTTTCGTGGAATGAAGAAAATCAAGTTGAGTTGGTGAATAAATTTAAAAAAGAATGTAGCCATCAAAATTTTTAGCTACACATCGGAAGCCATGACAGGAAAAAATAATGTGACAAGTTGTATTTGAAACTTAACTGCTTCATGAGCTTCAAGTAAAATCTGTGAAGCTCCATTCAAAATTTGAGTGATTCGTGAGCTAATTGTAAATTTGCTCGCTTAAAATTTTCCTAAAATAATTTTCATTACATTTTATTGCTTGACTATTGTGTAAGAAAACAATTGGAGACGTTCTGAAAACTTAATCCAGACGAACAATCTTATGGATTGAACATGGCAAGAAAAAGGAAGCCATCACTTGGAAGAACTACCAATAACGTTAGTTTGCACTGAACGGGATACAAAGTACGCCATTGGGAATTTTTACATTGACGTCGCATTCTTCTTTGGCAAGAATAAAACATATGGTTCCTAAACAATATTCTGGATCATAATACCAACATACCATGACTGTACAGTAAATATGTATTGCCCGAATGGTAATAACTAAAGCCCGGATGTTTAGGCACTAAAAGAACTTAAAATAGGCAGGGAAAAAGGGATTTCAAATAAAACTGCAAAAAAGGCACAAAAGAGGCATTTATTTTCAAAAAGTAAACTCACAATGAAAACGTATAACAACGATGTAGAACATGTTCTTAATAGTAACATATACAAAGTAACATAATATTGACATCAGCACTACAGAATTTTAAAAAATTACTCAGACTGATTGCACATAATGCTAATCATTTTCTTCAAATTATCAAATGTGAAGCCCTGCCTTCTGTCAGAGAGTAGATGCCTGAGAATCGAGAATGACCTCTCAACCTCAACTGAGGTAACTGGTGCATATTTGAAGCATGCAACGGTTTCTGGATTAATATCCGCGGTGTCCGGTCCTATTCAAAGGAGTGACATAACGAAGGAGTGACATAACAAAGGAGTGACAAATCGGAGATAAAATTCAAAGGAGTGACACGAAAATACCAACAAAGAAGAAGAAAGAACAAATCCAGAGGAAAGAGAGGCTTGCAACTGTTAGGTTAGGTTAGGTTAGGTTTCTAGTTTTTGAAATAAAATCTTAATTTTAACAATTCTGTCACTCCTTCGTTACGGTATTTAAGTCACTCCTTTGTTATGTCACTCCTTTGAAATGTCACTCCTTCGATACAGACCCGCGGTGTCACCATCAACTTTTCCTTCCAGAACTTTTCCAATATTCTTTAGCTGATCTAGATCTTTGCAGAAATTACCCTTTCGCATTTTTGTCGAATAGCTTCACCTCCATCACCGGGAGCCTTGCTAATATCTTGTACAATGTCGTGGAAAATATTTAAACGGCTTACCAAAGTATCATCTCTTCTCTCAAGTGCTGTGTTACCATCTGGCAGCTTTGCAAAATGAGCAGTAATAAAAGAAAGATCGTTGCGGAGAGATTTCTTCTGCATCAGGTCATTCATGATGCGAATTAAGGAAGCATCGTCTTCATCAAAACATTTTACGATGTCTCGTAATATGTCAAAATTTGTCGCATAGTAAAATGCAGCGGAGATCCATGTCCCCCACCTCGTTAAAACTGGCTGAGGAGGAAGTGTCAGTTCAGGCGCCCTTTCCTTGAACAGCTGAACTCGCGATGGCGCTTTAAGAAAAATCTTCTTGCCATTTGAACTTAACTTATCGACGCAAGGAAACAATCCACGTACGGCCTCGGCAATTCGATGAAGAGCATGTGCTAAACAGGTAAGGTGTACCATTCTTGGGAAAATAACCTTTAGAGCTTTTGCTGCCTTTTTCATATAAGGAGTTGCATCAGTGACGAACAAAACAACACTTTCGTGTTTGATTCCCTCTGGCCAAAGCGAGGTAAGTGACGTTGTAAAGAGCTGCGCGATAGTTGTACTGTTCGATTTTTCAAGCTCCTCACATGTTAGCAAGTATATTTTTGATGGCTGACTAACTTCCATGGTTCCGATAATCACGTTAGCAAAATACCTTCCCACATTATCAGTTGTTTCATCTATTGAAGTCCATATTTTGTTATCCTTAACTCCATCTCTAATTTTTTGCATAATGTGGTTATAGTGTGTCGACATAATTCTTCCTTAAGGTAGACTCACTTGGGATAGTTTCCTTCGTATACTTCTCTAAAAAATACCTCAGCGACTTGTTCTCTAATTTCCACACTGGAATTTCCGCATCAATAAACGCTACATAAATCCATCGAAAAAGTGGATTGGCGGCTTGAAGATGAAGCAAATGTAGTTAAAAGACATGTTTCCTGTTTTTTACCTTTCTCAGCAGCAGATTTGTGTTTAGCAGTCTGTATATGTTGAGAGACAAAGTACTTTTTGTCAAAGTTTACGGATTTTTCGCATATCTTGCAAAATAAGACAGAGCCATCGGTGGAAAAAACATCACTTCCAAACTCTCTGACAAGATTAGTTAACTTCTTACTTGAAGATGCACTGACTTTAAGCATTGCGACGTGTATTCACTGACGTTTAGGTTACGACTGAAAATCTTGTGTTGTAGTATGGCTTTTCAGCTGCCAGATGTTGCCAACAAAACAAAACACTATTAGTCTAAATGTTTATTTCAGTATCTTATTTCAGAAAATATTTAAAATAGGCACATTTGGCGCTTAAATTATGAAATAGGTATTTTCGCCCCAAAATCCCCCAAAAAGGCAAAAATAGGCATTTAAGGCATTATGCCTGAACATCCGGGCTCTAGTAATAACAGCCTACCGCCAAAACTAGCAAAACTCTCCCTTTTTTTTTTTTTTGCTAGTAATGGTAAATAGGCGAATTAAAGCTCTTAACATATTTTTATAATTTACTTTGACGTTTCAGAATAACCTCCATCTTCAGTGCAATCTTAAATCTAACTGATTATTTTTAAAATATAGGGTGATCGAAAAGTGTCTCCGCAGTAGTAATAAGATATTTACTTTATTGAAGTTAGATATTTTAATGAAAATTGTACGATATCGTGAAATCTTTAACAAATATTGGCGAAGTCTAGGCTAGTCTAAGCTAAGTCTTGCTACGTTACTTACTCTAAACAGGTAACAATGATATGTCATTACATTTATACAATTCTTATATCTTCTTATGTAAAATTTCAATAAAGTAAATATCTTATTACTACTGCGGAGAGACTTTTCGATCACCCGGTATATAAAAAGATATATTCCAAATTAATCTACATTTTTATCATTTTGTAAAATTAAAATTACTCATTTATTATTATAAAGCTATATTATAAAAAGGCAGTCCCATCCGTCCGTCCGTCAAATAAGTGCGCTTTGCTTTGTTTCAACTTTTTACTATAGCGTGTTAAGATTTTCATTGCTGCGTTCTTTTCTATAGTTTTATTGATGAATAATTGACCCCCCAA
Source organism: Bathynomus jamesi (assembly GCA_023014485.1). NCBI lineage: Eukaryota > Metazoa > Arthropoda > Malacostraca > Isopoda > Cirolanidae > Bathynomus > Bathynomus jamesi. Next base: position 607,664 of record JAJOZX010001014.1, on the reverse strand, counting down.
TTACTGAGGGTTCAATTATTCGGTCAATAAAACTATAGAAAAGAACGCAGCAATGAAAATCTTAAGCTTCACATCCCAACCCATTGTATCAATGGGTTTGACTCCCCAGTAATTGGGGGCCTGCGGCCTCACAATTACCGAGGCCGAAAGCTCCAGCACCGCGGGTCTAACTAAATGGGCCCGTAGGGCTCATTTTTGCTAGTAATTATAAATAAAGGTTCATTTATGAATGGAACGGTTGAAAGAGGCAGTGTAGTTATTTAGGGTGGGTTTTTTACTTAATATGTGGAACTATTTTAAAATATTCAAGTCTGTCAATTGGTTGGTGTTAATGAAGTCAGTAATTTTGAAATGTGAAGTGTGTAAGAAATGCATTTTTGAGTATGAATGGTCTCTAATGGAAGATTTTGATGGTTTATGTAGACTTAGAGGGAGTGATGTTGTGTGTGAGCCTGTCTTGTATACTGTTTATGTATTTTTGTAGGTTATTTGTAGCGGTGTCGATGTTGTTGTGGGTGGATGTTAGAGTGATGTCATCTGCATATGATGATAAGGTAGGGTAAGCTTGTTATCTATGGGTGTTAGAATGTCATGCATGTATAAGTTGAACAATGTTGGTGAGAGAAAAGAGCCTTGAGGGACCCCGTTCGGAAAAAAGCTTGTTTTTGGATGACTTGCCATTAAATGTGATATGTGAGTATCTTCCTGAAAGATAGTTGCTCAGCCACCCTTTGGTGTTATTGTGCATGTTTGTGTTGAGTATTTTGTTTATGAGAGGGAAGCGTGGGATAGCATCAAATGCTTTACTAATGTCTAGTGTACGTTGAGCTGGTCGTCTGGAGTTGATGCCATCCGTGATGTGCTGCGTGAGGTTAGTGAGTAATGTCGTGGTTGAGTGGTGAGGTCTGAATCCATGTTGAGTAGGAGATAGTGGTATGTGTGGGTTGGTGATTTGTAAGATTAGTCTTTCTGTTACTTTGGAAGGTGTGCATAGTAAAGTAATGGGTCTATAGGAAGCTGGTTCTGTTGGACTTTTGTTTGGTTTGAGTAGTGTGATAATTTTACCTTGTTTCCATATGTCAGGAATAATACAGTGTTGGTATGAATATGTGCTGATGTTTGTGAGAGCTATTATTCCCTGTGGGTAGTGATGTAAAAAAAAAACCGTTTTTTTTTTGTTTTTTGTTGTTTTTTTTTGTTTTTTTTGTCGTTTTTTTGTTTTTTTTGTTTTTTTTATTTTTTTTTTGTTTTTTTTAATAATTAATATAGATATTGCCAATTTAATTATAAGGTATACTTTTGCAATGATATATATTATAAAATAAATAAATAATAAATAAAATAGGCCATATGAACCAGTATAGAAATGTCCTTTTCAGCCTATTTACAGAAAAAACTGGCCTCTTTCTTACACTGAAAGTCTTGTATCTTGAGATCCATTTAAACTTGCGAGAACACTGGCTGGGAGCTGACTGCCCATTGTCCAACCTTCCCAGGACTCTCCCATCCATGCCTCGGATTTTGAATCTCCCACTTAACTATCCTTTAGACCCGCGATGACATATTCCCCCCCCCCACGAGACCACCATCCATATATATATATACATACACATACACCCATATACATTTATACCAATATATACATAAATACTTATATACACATTTATATCTATTGTATACCCCATACACATGCATACATCCAGAATTCCAGATACATACGCATGCATACTCACATATATACCTACACAAACTCATACACCTCTATTTCGCCCTTTCATTACCTCCGAGATCATTTAGCACATACAGTAATATCCATACAGCCAAAAGAAACCAATTAAGCACAGACAGAGCAGCAAAGCTAGTATTTATATGATTATATCCCAAAATGCAAAATTCCAAGAAAGTGAAGTAAAACATGGTGCTACATTGGCTTCGTCAACATCCAATCTGCAATAAATACCAGTACCTGTGATATTGAAACTATTTGCTTTAATCAATCTAGTGATAATGATTCTTCAATGGAAATAGAATCAGATAATGAAAGTTAAACAGCATTAGGTTAACACAAAGGTTAAAGAAAGAGATGAATATTATATTTTTTTTATTTTTCTATTTGGAATATATATATATATATATATATATATATATATATATATATATATATACATACACACTGGTATTCTTGCCAATCACAATTATATCTATTGTTTATACCAGTATTATGGATATTATACCAGTACCTGTGATATTGAAACTAGCATATATGCTCTACCCAATCTAGTGATGATTCTTCCATGGAAATGTAGGTTAACAAAAAGGTTCAAAAAAAGGTGAATATTTTCCTTTTCTATCTGGAATATATATACTGGTACTCTTGCCAATCACAATTATGTATATGTTTGAAACGAGGAAGAATGTTTTATGTTCTAGTTAAAAATATATATACATATAAAAAATGAGGGTTTGTTTTTCCTTTCTATTATATACTTTTTGCGTGATTCAATTTTTCTAAAAGATGACTATATAGTATATATACTAGTATAACCGTATAAGCATGGTAGTATAGTAATTATAGGTAATACTAATATACTTATTAGATTAAAGGAAAAAAAATATGGAATAAGTTTAAAACAATAAAAAACAAAAAAAAACAAAAAAAACAGACTACCTTCGTTTTAAACAAAAAAAAACGACAAAAAAACAAAAAAAACGACACAATAAAAAACGACTCACATCACTACCTGTGGGCCCAAGTGTTTAAGGTGTATGTTAGATACAGTATGTTGTCTGGTCCAGTAGCCTTCGAATTCTTAATGTTTTTGATGATCTTGGTGGTCTGGTCTGTATTGAAGGGTGTAATGGTCGTGTCGAGTCTGTAGGTTTTCTTGTGTCTGGCTGTTTGTCTGTCTGCGTGTTTCTGGTTGTTGTCTTTGTTTAGGTGACTTATCTTTGCGTAGTGATTAACTAGAATGTTAGCTTGTTGTGTATATGTTGGGATATTATTTTGGCTGCGACAGATAGTCACGTGTGAGGTGTGAATTCCGCTGTTAGAGTGGGTAATGCTGTTTATAGTCTTGTACAGCCTGGATATATCTGTGGAGTGGTTTAGTGTTGTTATGAATTTCCTAAATGTTTCTGTTTGTCTTTATTTAAGTTTGTTGTTTGTTTCTGTGTTGAACTGTTGTATCTGCTGTTTTATGGCTTCTGTGTGTGGTGTTTGTGTGTTATGTTTGAGGTTGTTACGTTGCCTTATGAGGTGGGCTATTTCTCTAGTGTACTGAGTGATGAGTCCACCCCCGTGACCCTCAGTACGATCTTGACGGATAGCCGTGAAGTCAGGGATGGTGGGTGTTTTGTGTGTGGGTTTTAGTTTTGTTTCTTGTATAAGTGCTATGTGAATATTTTGTTTGTGTACGAATTCCCTTAGCTGCAGGATTTTGTTTGTGAGGACATCTACGTCGTACTGTAATATGTTAATATTATGCTTCTGTATGTGGTTCATGGTCCTATTGTGTCTATGTCTTTGTGTATGGTGACATGTGTGAGTTGTAGTGGAGCCTGGATTAGTGTTGATGTCGCCGGAGAGTAATAGTAGTCCGGGGAGCACGTCCGGCATGCAATTGCTCCCCATAAATGAAAAAATAGCACGCTGGTATAGGTCCGGCCACGGGAGCCGATCGGCACTCCTACCGTGCCACGCAACAGGCCGTCGACTGCCAGTCTGGCCAACCGTAGATAGCCCGCTGCACGGAGATTTACTCTTAGCTGATAATGGCGGTTACTGCTACCAGTATAATTCGCTTGGTATGTACCGTGGCATATACCGTGTACATGATAAACGAATCCAAGGCCTTCGGAAGTTTTTCTTTGCGGGATAGGTATGATTTTATACTGTAGTTATTTGTGAATATGAAACGAAAGTTTATTGGTCGATAAAGTTTTGTAAATAGTGCATTAAAGTCTTTTTTTATTTTAATGCTTATGTAACCGTAGTGTGGAAAGTTAAAATACAGTGTTTTACAAATGAGTTGCGACAAAATATAAAAAACATTGATAAAGTACCACTATTTTTTATAAAGTTGTGATCAGTTTGACAGCGAAGCACAACACTTAGGCAAACTATTCCACCTTTGACATATCGCCAGATTTAAAAGACACTCACATTAGCTAGAATGGACGTTGTTCATTTAAATATCTACATTTTACGCGATGTCCGTCAGTTTTCAGTATAACTTGACAAACAAAAAAATAAAAACATGAAATGTTAATATATATCATCAGTTGCAACAATATATTTAACTACAATTATTAGGTTACGTACGCATTTAAGATCCATAAACAACAACCTAAGTTGCGCACATTCATTTTCCAATATACACTACATACTGTTTACTCAATTCCAAATATCCTCTCTACCAAGACATTTGGGTAGGTATGTCGTACAATGTCTATAACAGTTATTAAAAATTTCGACTGACACGGTCAGTATGGCCTCTGAGATTACCGGATGCCGATGTACTGTAGGTGGTTTTCTCTCCAGTGAATTAGTGTCATTCCGGCCTCTCTCGCCCTCTTTGCTGTCATGACATCTCGTAGGTCACGCAGCTTTGTTTTCAGCATCGCCTTCAATGCACTGAAGACATTTTCTATAGGAATTAAGAAGGAAGGGAGAGTGAAGAGGCAAATGTTTTATCATTTGATGGGGATTTTGAAGGCGGGCATCATTGCGTCAAGAGGCATTGCTCAGAATCAGCACAGTGTTGCTCGCCTATAATGGCCGAGAGGGACTGAAGGAAATAGGCAAATACACATTTGTTGAGGCCACCAAAACGTAGCTCGTAATAAAGTACTCCTACATTTTCCTAATTCAGCATTATAATATTAATCCGCTTCACTCATCATGAGTAGGAAATCTCTCATCTCATTTTCTTCATTATGTCTGCGTCCACTTGAAAGACATGAAAGCGATAACATATCCGTTACTGATATCTTTCAGTGTGAATTATCAGACGCATTACAGATTACTAATACTAATTATTATTATATATTATATAATAATATAATAATATAAGTATACTATTATATATTATATTATAGTATTATTATATATACTGAAAAAATATATATATACACAGGGGTTAGACAGAATAATGGAAACACTCGCATTTTCGGTGCTGTATTTTCTGATGTCATTACTGGCGTTATGTACTTTATTAAATTAATATGTAACTGCATATAATATTGAGAACATCTTCTATTTTAATAAGTTCATATTGGTTTTTTATGTGCTTTTAAAATAAATAAAAATATAACGCTTGGAAAAGATGTTACTGCCTGTGAAAGGGGCATGATAGTAGGAGCCCCTTTGGTTGGTGTTTCAGTAATAAAAGTCTCATAATTGCTCCTGTATCTCGAGGAACAGTCCTCAAGGTTATGAATACACGCAAAAATAATAAAAAAAAGAACAACAAATCAGGAATATAGTGAGCGTAAAGCAACACTGACAGAATGCGACAGAAGAACCTTATATGATAATTATGAGCTGTGAAGAATCAATCAAAGACTGTTATATCAAAACTTTTTTGTTCAAAATTTAACAATAGTTCGCAAAGACCAGTGTCAGTCATAACTATGTTATGGGAACTGTAGTAAAACCTATTTTAACACCAACCAGTACCAAAGTTCTAATGAATTTGGAGTTGGGGAGAATAGTGGGAACAATGCTGCGCTTATGTGGTGTAGTTTTTTTTATTTCTTTCCATGTATTCATAACTATGAGACTGTTCCTCAAGGTGCAGGGACAATCACGTGACTTTTAATATTGACTGTGAAAGGGGCATGATTACTATCATGCCCCTTTCACAGTCAGTAACATTTTTTTCAAGCGCCATATTTTTATTTATTCTATAAGAACATGAAAAACCAATATGAACATATTAAAATAGAAGATATTCTCAATATTATAGGTGTACCTGGCTATGTACGGTGGAGAGTGCAAGACAGCAACTCGCTCCTCCACCAAGCCAGACCTAGAGGCGGGGCCACCAGCTTGACCTTCGTGTGAAGAGAGACCAACGCACGAAACAGCAACAAGTGTTATATGCAGTTACATATTAATTTAATAAAGTACATAATGCCATTGATGGTACGAGAAAATATAGCATCGAAAATGCGACTATTTCCATTATTCTGTCCAACCCCTTGTGTGTGTGTGTGTGTGTGTGTATATATATATATATATATATATAATATATTATATATATATATATATATATATATACTTTTTTTTCAGTATATAATACTATATATTAATATATAATAAGGATCACTTTAACATATTGCTTCCCAAAGCATTCGGGAAGCAATATATTAAAGTGATCCCTCCTGGGAAGCATTATGTTAAAGTGATTAACACTGGGAAGCAATATGTTAAAAAGAGAAAGGTTGGTTGGTCACTTTGTGTGACCACATAGCGCAACAATTCTAATAAATTTACTTTCAATCTAATATTTTAACATGTTATGATTTACTTTTTAAGCCTTTACTTTATTAACACGTTGACTGCCACGCCCACGCGAACATTCTGGATCACCTGAAGATCCGTCACCCCAGCCTTTTTTAGTTAGCTTTATAAGGCTAACTAACGAAAATATCACGACCTAACCTAACCAGTCGTCAAGGGCGTACAGTTGACCTAACGAGTGGTTAGGTTAAGTCGTGATATTTTCGTTAGTTAGCCTTATAAAGCCAACTCAAAAAGGTTAGGGTGACGGATCTTCAGGTGATCCAACATTTTTTATCGTACTCCTTATCCTAATATTGGGAAGCAATATGTTAAAGTGATATACTGTACACTGAGAAGCAATATGTTAAGAGAGGTTCCTGGGAAACAATATGTTAAAGTGATCCTATATATATATATAATATATATATATATATATATATTATATAATATATATATATATTATATATATATATATATATATATATATATAGGGTGAACCAAATGTAGGTGGACAGTAAATGATAACGTTTATTTTGAGAATACATATTTAATTTTTTTGTATACTATAATACAAAATAAAATTTAAATAAATTTAGTTATAATATTTAATATAATAAAACACAAACACCATAGTTATAATGAACACCATAGTTATAATATAATATAACACAAACCGTATTCAACCTACTGTCCACCTACTTTTGGTTCACGATATATATATATATATATATATATATATATTATATATATATATATATATATTAGATAGAGATAGATAGATAGAGAGAGAGAGAGAGAGAGAGAGAGAGAGAGAGAGAGAGAGAGAGAGAGAGAGAGAGAGAGAGAGAGAGAGAGAGAGAGAGAGAGAGAGGAGGAAGCCTCAAAGACCTCCGGTCCACTCTGGGAGGTTCCTGTTATTAAACCAGTTCATTTTAATTTTAATTATTCTTGCAGTCGTAGAAAATTGGATAGAAAAGTAAGGAGCTCTCTCCCCACCCTCCGCTCCCTTCCTGCCAAAGGCAGATACGGAAAAAGGTTGAAGAAAATACCTTGACCCTGGAAAAGTAGACAAAGAAATTTTACAGGAAAGTGGAGAATATATGAGATAGTTCTATAGTTATGCATGCACACATAGAAATCGCGCAGGCGAACTCCTGCAGAGTTACGTTATGTTTTAGTCTTAATACATGAGAGTATTTAGTACTCTTCCAGCCTATTTTTAAACACATTTACACTTTGGCTTGAAACAACCTCTGAGAGAAGCTGGTTCCAAATATTAACTATTTTATAGGAGAAGAAATTGCCGCAAACAGATGTCCTAAATGTCTTAAGTTCCAGTTTAAACCTATTATTTCTTGTCGGATTGGCATTAAGTAAGAATAAGTTCCTGCAGTCTATCCTGTCTATTCCAGTGAGCATCTTGAAGACTTCAATAAGCTGACCGTGCAACTTCCTGGTCTCTAAGGTAAACAAATTTAGGCACTCCAATCTCGGTTCGTAGTTTTACATTCTTATTGAAGGGATCAAATTTTGTAGCCCTTGTTTGTACCCTTTCTAACTTTTCTATATCCTTTCTAAGGGACAGAGACCAAAACTGAATACAATATTCGAGTTGAGGTCTGACTAGTGAATTATAAAGAGACATTACAGTCTCCTTGTTCCTAAATTGGAACTCTCTTTTAATGTAACCTAATATTTTTAAGGCCCTCTTTTCGACTTCTGCACAATGCTTCGACGGTTTGAAATCATTACTGACTGATATAGACTCCTAAGTCTTTCTCTAGATCGGTCTCAGTCAAGTTCCTTCCCAAGAAAGAGTAATCGATCTTCAGGTTTTTGTAACCTATGTGCATTACCTTATATATATATATATATATATATAGAGAGAGAGAGAGAGAGAGAGAGAGAGAGAGAGGAGAGAGAGAGAGAGAGAGAGAGAGAGAGAGAGAGAGAGAGAGAGAGAGAGAGAGAGAGGTTAGTTTAGTTTCTTTGCTAACCGTTGTAAGGCATTCTTTCAGTACGTCCCGTGCGGACATAGTTTGAAACAATCGTATACGTTTGAAAATAGTATGGGTTTTTTGTAGATTTGGATATGAAATTTGTTTTCTTTTCTGGTAATTTTAATGTCAAGAAAGGTAAAGTTTGATTTGTTTCTTCTTCATTAGTGAATCGGATATGTGGATGTTGGCTACTTAAATAGTTAAGAAGATTTTTCGAATTGTTTTGTTTGTGAAATGTAGAAATGTGTCGTCTACGTATCTTTTGTATAATTTAGGTTTAATGTTGTTGGGATAATTTTGTAGGCAGAAAATTTTCTTTATGACAGGAAAATGTTGGCCAGAGTTGCATTAAGGCTTGGATCCCATTGCAAGAGAATTGATTTGTTGCTAAAGTTGATCGTTAAAAATGAAATGCATATTAGATGCAGCAAATGTTAAAAGTGTAGAGAATTCTTGTTTAGTTAAATTAAAGAAATTGGATTCCTCATTTCGGTATTTTACGCAAATATTGATGGCTTCATTGATGGGTAATTGGGTATGTTGGTATAAAGTAGTTCGTTATCAGAACTATTCATGACGAACTTGTTGGCATCGTTGATTGAGATCATTTTCTTGGCAAACTCAAACGAATTTAAAACTGAATGTTCCTTTCTTGATAATTTAGATATGTGTGAGATTATAAATGTAGCTATATTATAATTACACGTAGTATATGGTGAAAGGACTGATTTAACTTGGATATTTGTTTTATGTGTTTTTGGAAGGCCAAAAAAAGTCCTAGTGCAGTTCCCGAAGAGTCGATGGACGTACAAATTCCCTTTGTTATTTTATTTTGTTGTAGTAATTTTTTGAGAAAGTGATTTAGTCCATCTTCGAATTTAAGATTGTTGAAGGATCTTCGTTTATCTTCTTGAATTTTGTACGGTCGCAAAGAATTACATTTACTTTAATAATATAATCCATTTTCTTCATGATGACTATACCTTCATTTTTGGCGAACTTTGAAATTATGATTCAGTGATTCAATTATTTTTCATAGTTCTTTTAGTTACTACGAATCACTCCTATTTGTAATAGATGAAAATATTTTGTATGGTTTAAAATTATAAAATAATATTTGAAATTTGCATTCTTAAGATCGAAAATTTAGAATGATCAAGAATTTTTTTTCTAAGTAATCTTTCGAAAGATAAGAAGCTTTTGCAGTAATTTAGTTTAAAATTTGGAAGTTTGAAATTCAGTCGTAATGATATCAATCCTTTTTCATTTGTGGAAAGGATTCTCTTAGAGAGATTTAGAATGACGCTTTCAGGGTTGATTGGCTGTAGATTTCAGTCGAGTCCTAATTTCGTTGATATCTTATGATGATTTACTTTTACGTACTCTTATATAGCAATATATTGGTAGTATTAGCCTCCAGTGTGAACTAAGAGTAAACGAACACCTTGGCATTTCATCTAGAACATCACTCCTCCATCAACCATCAAAATCTTCCATTAGAATTAGACCATTCATACTCAAAAACATCATTCTTTACACACTCCACCTTTCAAAATTATTGACTTCATTAACACCAACCAATTGACAGACTTACATGTTTTAGAGTCGTTATACATATTAGATCAGGGGTTCCCAAATGGGGGCACGCGAGAAGGTTCCCAGGGGTACGCGGCATCCTGCTTTGGAACTAACTTTCACCTGGAAAAGTACTCTCAAAAAACGGTGTAGCGGTTACACCGTCTTTTGGGCAGTTTTGAGAGTAGAGGGGTGGGACGGGGCACTTGCCGAAGAGCCATCGATAGATACGCAGCCGAAAAAAGGTTAGGAACTCCTGTATTAAATAAAACTCTCACACCCGAAACAACTACACTCCCTCTTTCAACCTTTTCATTCGTAAATGATCCTTTATTTATAATAATTGCATCAACACATAAATTAATAATTCTAATTTTACAAAATGATAATAATGAAGATTAATTTGGAATATATCTTTTTATTATTATATATATATATATATATATATATATACTGTGTATATAAATATATATAAAATAATCATTTAGATTATTCCGAAACGTCTACAGTAAATTATTAAAATAGGTTAAGAGTTTTAGTTCTCCAATTTATCATTAAAATGAGATTATGTACATTATTATTATTATTATTATTATTATTATTATTACAGAGAGAGAGAGAGAGAGAGTTACAAGGAAAAGAAGTACCTCAAAAGGCCTTGCGGCCCATACCGAGGAGGTACCAATGGCAACGGGTGCCACGGAAAATTTCCTACACAATCAAATAGTGTGCAAGATTTGGTCTAACCTTTTCTTGAAATGATCCACAGAGGAACTGTTCACAACTTCTGAAGGTAAACTGTTCCACGTGTCACAGATCTTATACGTAAAGTAATTCCCACACACACACTAGTCCTAAACCATTTCAAATCCAACTTCGAACCATTATTGCGAGTTGGGTTATCATTTAAACTAAACATGCTTCTAAAATCGACATCGTTGAACCCGCGTAAGAGCTTGAAAACCTCGATGAGTTGACTGCGCAGCCACCGAATTTCCAGCGAAAACAAGTCCAGGGCGCGTAAGCGTCGATTGTAGCCCATATGCCTAACGGAAGGGATTAACTTTGTGGCCCTCGCCTGCACTCGCTGAAGCCTCTCAATATCTTTCCTGAGGGTGGGCGACCAGAACTGCACAGCATACTCCAGGTGCGGCCGAACCAGGGAATTGTACAGAGAGAGCACAATCTCCTTGTTCCGAAACTGAAATTGCCTCCTGATACAACCCAACAGCTTCTGGGCTTTCTTTTCCACCTCTACGCATTGTTTCGTAAACGGAACGTCGCTGCTAATTAGCACACCCAAGTCCTTTTCCAAATCAGTCGCCTCGCTATTACTCCCCAGCATCGAGTAGTCCGACTTGGGATTGGCGTACCAATGTGCATCACTTTGCATTTATCCAAGTTAAACGGCATTTACCACTTTTCGGACCACTGTCCTAGCCTACCTAGGCCCGCACGCAGTTGCTCGATCGCTTCGGGCGTCCCAACATTGGCCCCAAGCTTGGTGTCATCAGCGAATTTGGCGATCCGACTGACGATGCCACAATCGATATCATTTATGTTGATGATAAACAACAGTGGCCCCAAAACGGAACCCTGAGGAACCGCACTAGTGACCGAGGCCGAACCCGAACTAACCCCTTTAATTACAACCCTCTGCCGCCTATTCTTCAGCCAGTTTTCAATCCACTTATCTACTTCCCCACCGATACCCAGCGCGCGCACTTTGGCCATTAGCCGGCGGTGAGGTACCTTATCAAAGGTTTACTGAAAGTCGAGATAAAGTATATCAATCGCCCTACTCTTATCATACTCACCCAACATGACGTGGAAAAACTCGAGCAAGTTGGTGAGACACGACCTATGCCGTCTAAACCCATGTTGGGAGTCCCCAAGCAGCTTGTAGGAATCCAAATGGTCAACGATCCTATCCGCTATTATGCCCTCTAATAATTTACCTACAACCGAAGTGAGACTAATGGGACGATAGTTCCCTGGACTTTCGTGATCCCCTTTCTTAAAGATAGGGGTCACGTTTGCTTCCCTCCAGTCAACAGGCACCTGGCCCGTCTCCAATGACTTGCTGAAGACTGTAGCCAGGTGGGGAGCCACCTGGTCGCGCACCTCTCGCAACACTCTGGGGAGAAACTGGTCTGGCCCAGGAGTCTTAAACGAGCTCAGTTTGTCTATTCTATCGGCAACGACTGTCGCGGTACATCGAACACTATCCAGGCAAGCACCTTCGTGCCTGACGCCTGGCTCGGGGATGACGCGGGTGTCCTCCCTGGTGAACACTCCCGCAAAGTACTCATTAAGCACATTAGCGATGTCCACGTCGGAGGTCCGCAGAACGCCGCTTCGGTCCTTTAACGGACCTATCATGCTTCGAATGGGCTTTCTACTATTAACATAACTGAAGAACTCCTTAGGGTTCCCCTTGCAGAGGCTTGCCACCCGTAGTTCTTCGTTACGTTTCGCTAGCCTAACCTTCGCCATCACTTCCCTACACAGGCGGACATACGCTTCAGTGTTCTCATGGGAATGATTGGCCTTCGCCCTCCTATACGCTACTTTCCTATTTCGGATAGCTGAAGCGATGTCACGATTGAACCACTTAGGCTGCGTTGAAGTAGGGGTGACCGGTTTTGAGGGTATGGCAGCAGACTGCAGCACCATAAACTCGTCCCGGAGTGCACTCCACACTCCCTCAACATCGCCACCGACCTCTAACCGCATCTCACCTACGCTATCCCGGAGGCTAACAAAGTCCCCCCGCCGTAGATCGAGCTTACTGCCTCTCGAGTTACTACGCTTCACCCGAGGGACGCACACACGGAACCTAATCAGACCGTGATCACTCCCGCCCAACGATTCGTCAACGGTGAGGCCAGTGACGAGGTTGTCTTCGGTCGTGAATACTAAGTCTAGAACGCTTTCGCCTCGTGTAGGCTCATTTTTCCCACTGAGTGAGGAAGTTCTCATCAGCAAAGTCAACTAGCCTCCTCCCTTCAGCATCAGCAGTCTTGTCTTCCCACTTTACGCTGCGACAGTTGAAGTCTCCTAAAACTACACACACCCTATCCCCTAGCAGGCTACTGAGTTCGGTGTACAGGGCTGTATCCTCCTCGAGGAGAGAGAGAGAGAGAGAGAGAGAGAGAGAGAGAGAGAGAGAGAGAGAGAGAGAGAGAGTTACAAGGAGTTACAAGGAAAAGAAGTACCTCAAAAGGCCTTGCGGCCCATACCGAGGAGGTACCAATGGCACCGGGTAAAAGTTTATTTTTCTTTCAACTATCCTAGCAGTAGTAGAAAACTGGATAGAAAAGTAGAAGGCTCTCTCCCCACCCTCCGCTCCCTCCCTGCCAGAGGCAGGTACGGAAAAAGGTTGAAGAAAATACCTTGACCCTGGAAAAGTAGCCAAGGAAATTTTACAGGAAAGTGGAGAATATATAAATAGCTCTATATTTAGCTTGCTCACAGAGACACCGAGCAAGCGAACTCCTGCAGAGTTTTCTGAGGTTTTAATCTTAAACTATGAGTGTGTTCAGTACTTTGTCTAGCCTATCTTTAAACAGATTTACACTTTGATGGAAACAACCTCTGAGGGAAGTTGGTTCCAGATATTAACTATTTTATAGGAAAAGAAATTTCCGCAGACTGAGGTCCTAAATGTCTTTACACACTCAAATAGTGTGCAAGATTTCGTCTAACCTTTTCTTGAACTGATCCACAGAGGAACTGTTCACAACTTCCGAAGGTAACCTGTTCCATGTGTCACAGATCTTATACGTAAAGTAATTCCCACACACACTAGTCCTAAACCGTTTCAAATCCAACTTCCAACCATTGTTGCGAGTTGGGTTATCATTTAAACTAAACATACTTCTAAAATCGACATCGTTGAACCCTCGTAAGAGCTTGAAAACCTCGATCAGTTGACCGCGCAGCCTCCGAGTTTCAAGCGAAAACAAGTTCAGGGCGCGTAACCGTCGATTGTAGCCCATATGCCTAACGGAAGGGATTAACTTTGTGGCCCTCGCCTGCACTCGCTCCAGCCTCTCAATATCTTTCCTGAGGGTGGGCGACCAGAACTGCACAGCATACTCCAGGTACGGCCGAACAAGGGAATTGTACAGTGAGAGCACAATCTCCTTGTTCCGAAACTGAAATTGCCTCCTGATATAACCCAATAGTTTCTGGGCTTTCTTTTCCACCTCTACACACTGTTTCGTAAACTTAAGGTCGCTGCTAATTAGCACACCCAAGTCCTTTTCTAAATCAGTCACCTCGATATTACTGCCCAACATCGAGTAGTCCGACTTTGGATTGGCGTAGCCAATGTGCATCACTTTGCATTTACCCAAGTTAAACGGCATTTGCCATTTTTCGGACCACTCTCCTATCCTACCTAGGTCCGCACGCAGTTCCTCTATCGCTTCGGGCGTCCCAACATTGGCCCCAAGCTTGGTGTCATCAGCGAATTTGGCGATCCGACTGACGATGCCACCGTCGATATCATTTATGTAAATGGTAAACAACAGTGGCCTCAAAACGGAACCCTGTGGAACCCCACTAGTGACCGAGGCCCAACCCGAACCCCTTTAATTACCACCCTCTGTCGCCTATTCCTCAGCCAGTTTTCAATCCACCTACCTATTTCCCCACCGATACCCAGCGCGCGCACTTTCGCCATTAGCCGGCGGTGAGGTACCTTATCAAAGGCTTTCTGAAAGTCGAGATAAAGTATATCAATCGCCCTACTCTTATCGTACTCACTCAACATGACGTGGAAAAACTCGAGCAAGTTGGTGAGACACGACCTATGCCGTCTAAACCCATGTTGGGAGTCCCCAAGCAGCTTGTAGGAATCCAAATGGTCAACGATTCTATCAGCTATTATCCTTTCTAATAATTTACCTACAACTGAAGTGAGACTAATAGGACGATAGTTCCCTGGACTTTCGTGATCCCCTTTCTTAAAGATAGGGGTCACGTTGGCCTCCCTCCAGTCACCAGGCACCTGGCCCATCACCAACGATTTGTTGAAGACTGTAGCCAGGTGGGGAGCCACCTGGTCGCGCACTTCTCGCAAAACACTGGGGAGAAACTGGTCTGGCCCAGGAGCCTTAAACGCGCTCAGTTTGTCTATTCTATGAGCAACGACTGTCGCGGTACATCTAACACTATCCAGGCCAGCACCTTCGTGCCTCACAGCTGGCTCCGGGATGACGCGGGTATCCTCCCTGGTGAACACTCCCGCAAAGTACTCATTAAGCACATTAGCGATGTCCGCGTCGGAGGTCCGCAGAACGCCGCTTCCGTCCTTTAAAGGACCTATCATGCTTCTAATGGGCTTTCTACTATTAACATAACTGAAGAACTCCTTAGGGTTCCCCTTGCAGAGGCTTGCCACCCGTAGTTCTTCGTTACGTTTCGCTAGCCTAACCTTCGCCTTCACTTCCCTACACAGGCGGACATACGCTTCAGTGTTCTCGTGGGAACGATTGGCCTTTGCCCTCCTATACGCTACTTTCCTATTTCGGATAGCCGAAGCGATGCCACGATTGAACCACTTAGGCTGCGTTGAAGCAGGGGTGACCGGTTTTGAGGGTATGGCAGCAGACTGCAGCACCATAAACTCATCCCGGAATGCACTCCACACTCCCTCAACATCGCCGCCAACCTCTAACCCCATCTCTGCTATGCTATCCCTGAGGCTAACAAAGTTCGCCCGCCGGAGATCGAGCTTACTGCCTCTCGAGTTACTACGCTTCACCCGAGGGACGCACACACGGAACCTAATAAGACCGTGATCACTCCCGCCCAACGATTCGTCAACGGTGAGGCCAGTGACGAGGTTGTCTTCGGTCGTGAATACTAAGTCTAGAACGCTTTCGCCTTGTAGGCTCGTTGACCCACTGAGTGAGGAAGTTCTCATCACCAAAGTCAACTAGCCTCCTCCCTTCAGCATCGGCAGTCCTGTTTTCCCACTTTATGCCGCGACATTTGAAGTCTCCTAAAACTACACACACCCTATCCCCTAGCAGGCTACTGAGTTCGGTGTACAGGGCTGTATCGTCCTCGAGGAGGAGATGCGGAGGTCTGTACACCAAGATTAACCTATAGTTCGTCCCTCCCACGTTCAGATCGACGCCAAGCAGCTCCCGTTCCGACCGGAACTGGCAGTCAACCGGACTCAACGTGTCTCTGACGTATATTAGTACCCCACCCCCCTCCCCACGGGTGCGGTCTTTGCGAAACATTCTATACCCTGGAATTTCGAACTCCCCAACGTAGTCCCTACGATCAGTATGAATCCAGGACTCGGTGATAGCAACGATATCCTGGTATTCTGATGCTAAGAGCGCCCGTAGCTCGCAAAACTTGTTCCTAATTGACCTAGCATTAAAAAGCATTGCACGGAGGGAGCCTTCCCTATTCTGACCGCACCCTAACACGACCCGTTTCCCGAACAGCCAGGGCTGTCGGGAGTTGAAGAGCACCTCACTAACGAGGGGGCTACTTCCGCAGGAGACTGAGCCCCCTCCAACGTAGGAAGAGGGTCACCCACCTGTACTTCGACGCACCCTTCAGTCGAAGGTATGTCCGCCACCGGCTCATCCTCATCTCTCCCCGGTGGGGGCCCATCATCTCTCCCCGGACTCGACCTCACCATTCTGTATAGGTGCCGGTCGAGCAGCGCGCCTAGCACACCTTTACCCTTGTTATTGAGGTGGACACCATCCCTCTGGTAAAGGTCCCACCTACCCGAAAATGCATCGAAGGGGTCAATAAACTTCACGCCCAGCGGAACGCACAAGTCTTGTACCCTCTCGTTGATGCCAATGACCTTACTGAGCGCGTGGTCAGAGAGAGAGAGAGAGAGAGAGAGAGAGAGAGAGAGAGAGAGAGAGAGAGAGAGAGAGAGAGAGAGTTAGTTTTTAACGTGAATACAATGAATCTTGAAATCATAAAAAGAAATATTGTTAATGTCCAGGAAAATCTTATCGCTTTTTTTTCTACAAACTGAACGTTTTTTCGCATATTAAGAACAAAACCAAACTTCAGCGGACATCTGCATATATATTGGTTCATCCAGTTTTACGGCTTCTTGGTCTGTCGCTACTGTTCTAGCAGGTACCTTGGAGCATTCTTCCCTCCATGCGGATTCGATTCCAACTTTTAACGACGGCTCCAAATCCGATGCTGGCGTCAGATTTGCAACTGTTTTTCTTACTTTTACTCACAGTGGTAGCCTAGCTGACACTGCATCCATATTTCCTGCGGAGCTTTTCACCATTTTATTAGCACTCGAAGTAGTTTTTACCATTTCCGAACCTTTCACCTCCTTCTGTATTTTTAGTGACTCCAGAAGCTTGCTGCAAGCACTGGAGTACCTTAATGTTGTCCACCCTATAATTTTGCACATTTTAAAATAGCTCTTATTAATTGGTCGTCGTTGGGGACAGGTTTACTTTTGTTGGTTACCTGCCCACGTTGCCGTTAGGGGGAATGAAGATGCGGACCAGACCACAAAGTCCACTGCCTCCCGTTCCCCCTGCGCCTGCCCGCACACTTCCTTATCGG